>OZ024863.1:47024363-47061863 GCA_964017155.1 Oasisia sp. SBJ-2009 | reverse complement strand
ATTGTAAAGTTGCTCCTTAATAATTTTTCTTCTTTCCTTCCATCCTTCTTTCGTACTTCTATAATATACTTATATAGACTTTTTTTTATAATCGTATCCTGGCTACTGTTCCAGGTGGAACGCCAAAGTTAAACTCATATGCAAAAGTTCAATAAATAGTTGATGCTAATTAGAACTTATCTGCTAAATGTTCGTGTAACTTCTTGCAAATGTTTCCCGTGCATGACTTGATTCTCCGCCTAGATGACAACCGATTACTACGGCTTTGCGTGAAAGTTTGTCTTCATCAGCTCTGCCGTTACCAAGGCTGTTTATGACGTAATTAATTCATAGTCACGTGACTGGACCGGTAGAAATAAGCGTTGGATAAATAGGCGTAATTTCATCGATCAAAGAATCATAAATCGTGTTATTACAATGTTTCGACCTAAAATCATATTTATAAAGTGCAATCCATAGAAGAAATCAGGCAATGTTTTCCAGGAAAAAGTTTCGAGTAACAATACGCCGTGTGTGAGTTGGCGTGACAAATTTACAAAGATGGCCGCGTCCTGTATTTAAAAAGACAGTCTAACTTATTTAAAGTATAATTATTTACAAAAAATCTATAAAAATAGCGTTTACAAATTGCAACTTATGGTTAGGTAGGTAGAATGTTTGTTTCACATATATCAAAGAATGGATGTCATTGACTGCAAATGTGCCGACAGGTTGTTCTTAAAATAAGAAAGGTTAATAATCAACATGATCACAGAATGACAAGCTTTCATCAAGTAATGTACCTAGGTACTTGAAGCTCTTCCCTATTTCTACTTCTTGATTATCTATGAATATTGGTTAGGTACTCAATCATAGAGCGAGTGAATTTGACCAATGTAGAATGAAACAAGTTCACCAAGGTTTGGCTATGCAGCAAATGATTAAAAAACGGGGTCACTTAGTCGGGAGTCCGAAGATCAAGTGACTGCACCACTGCCTGGTGATCGCGGAGTGAATGTCGTGGAGTGAATGTGAAACGTGTTTATGTAAATTACGTTTATTTTCAATGTATACCTGTGCTAATATAAACAGTGAAATATTAACAACTTAGGGCCACAAAAGCGCCGAGTGCCTACTGCCCACGAGTATCTTAATCCGTCACTGATGTGACGTCACAAAATATTACTTGTAAAAACGGTTGGATTGCAAACAAACTAATTAACCATTTATTTGGTCCGCTGTATGACGCCACTGGTGTGTCAAAGGAGCGCACAGGTAACCACGTTCTCATCCGCTGTGTGACGCCACTGTTACGGCGGAGACGGGCAGACTTGTCACCAGGCCACTGTGTGGCGCCACTCTAGTAACGGCCTTTCGAAGACGGTGACACCTTTGAAGTAACCGACTACTACAAAGGATTGTTCGCAGACAACAACAAAAGTAGTTTGGTGACAGAAACCGCAAAAAGACCATTTCCAATCGTATGCCATCCCGATCACGGGAGGAGAACGCCAAAATTGCCTTCAATTATAAATGCCGTGTAGACATCTAGTCTAGGAAATGCCATTTGCGAAACGTCAGTGAAAGGTTCCATGTTCGACTCATATCAAAAAAGAAAATCCATTACAGTATGAAATATGTGTACTAAAAGAGTAAGATACGTGAATTATTACCCACGATCAACATCATTACTTTAGTTAGGTAGGCCTATTTGGAATAAACGCAAACAACATTAAATATAGTTAGGGGTCTTTCACATTGCATGGTACTTTAATTTGATCCTTATTTCTGGTTGGACACAGTTCACAATGCATTAACTAGTTCCTGCGGTGTCGCCAATGGAAATAGACAGAAGCCTATGTATAAGAGGAAGTCTTGCAGTCACCGAATTTGGGCATGCAGTTATATAACAGGGATACACATTGGAATCGCCAGTCATCATTATAGGGAACAATAGGTACATGTTTATCCAAATTAGACTCAGATGTTCATCCGTGTATTGATGATAACTAATTGCGGACAAATTGGTGAACAGCTTGGATTCCAAGTTGACCACTTCATATAAACTAGTATTCATATGATTATCAAAATTACTGTACACTTGGATCTATATTTAGTCCATTTGGCCATATATCTGTTACATATTGCGTCATATTGACAACAATATTGGCTTAAACACCAATTCTTTATTTTAATCAGATGACATATTTTCCTTGCCTAGATATAGGCCAACGTTTGAAGAAAGAAATCGGCAGGTGTTTGGTGGGATATGTTACAATATATTGACACAGACGTGGTTTTTCTGGATCGCACGCGCACGCGCACGCGCACGCGCACGCGCACGCGCACGCGCACGCGCACGCGCACGCGCACGCGCACGCGCACGCGCACGCGCACGCGCACGCGCGCACGCACGCACGCACGCGCGCGCATCCTCGCAAACCAGGGTGCGATGCGCCACGCTATTATGCTCCTGGTTGATCGTCTTCGTAAACCTGGGGATTGAGCGGAGTCGAATTATACAAATAATATCATTATATAAATTGACTTCACCAGTCGCTACTGCATCAGCCGTGAGAATGGCACAAATACCGCCCCCCCCCCCCCCCAGTTTGAAGACGGATATACAGCTAGCTGGTGATAATGCCAATAATTATTATAATGACCCATTCACGTCGTAAACATCGCATGTTACACAAGCAGCGTGTGACTAAAATCACCCAAAATATTATATCACATGACCGGAAGCCGACGACACTCCTCGTGAGTGATTTCATATGCCAACGTTAAAAGAGGAGTTTTTGAAAGGCATGTACCAGGGGTAGAAAAGAACTTGTACTGATGCAATCACCCGCAGCGACCCCTGGCTCGCGAGGATGGAATGATGCAAATAATATTAGTCACTAGTTGTCAACGCAATATGTGGCAACAAGGAAGGTTAGAAGGGGCATGTACATTTCAGGAAGGGGGCGTGTACAGTTCAGGAAGGGGGCGTGTACAGTTCACGAGCAACGATAATAGAGGCCAAGAAAGAGCATTGCGCATATTAAATGCCACAATAGATGCAGTCAGTTAACTTGACGCCTTGACCCAAATGTCAACCCAGAAAAACCATCAGAACGATGAAAACATGTTCGAGGTACCCGAACATACCAACGAGAACAATCAGCTGTGTCAACTTTGCAAACCTGATTACATGCACTGCGACAACCGAACTGTGCAGCCGCGCGTGACCACAGTCTATGGGGCGCCGTGTGGTGAATACAACACAGAAACGACACTACTTGAAACGACATTGTTGTACTGACTGACTAAAGAATGTCATATTCCAGCACATGGACGAACAATTAGCGTGGAGTCCAAGCCGGTTACCGCATTAATCACGATAGCTAAACCATGTGTAACCATATAGGTGTAAATAAACATATATCACAAATACAAGACCACGGTTGTGGGTGAACTTGTAGATCAGGTTTAATGTTTACAAAACATGGAATCATTTACATAATTGTGCAGTAATGAATATTGGCAAAACACTGATCTCCCACATAAAGCACCGTGGAATGGATGAATATACATCAACGTTGGGTTCTGTAATATAATATCTTCTTACACGTTGTGTATGTGCTCTGGTAATGTAATACGATGACGGCTTTTTCTCTGAACGGAATATAAAAAATAGGAATACGAAAGGTTTCCATAATCTGATTTTTTTTTATACACGCACATTCAACCAATTTCGCAACGTTCCAACAACGATGTTTCAGCTAATAGCCGTGTCGATTCAACGTGTTATCGTATCCGGTCGGCAGCTTTACAACTATTGTATCCGCTACGGCGTCCCATAACAAGCTAAGCTACCTACCACGCGCTACGAACGGGCTGACCTCACTTCGTAAGCCGGCAACGCGGATGTGGTCCGCTAAAAACAGGACATCGGTCAGCGCGTTCATTCGGACACTGACTGACCATGGCCGACCTGGCTTCAGACGCGATACACTGGGACGACGAGGTGACACTCAGGGAGTTTGTCGAGTCATTCGACGGACCACAGTTGGTTCGTCTCCGCTGCGAGACCTCGAGCCTTGGCGGCGGTGAAGACGGTGGCGCGTTGGTTGGGCTGGGGACTGAGGTAGACACAGACGCTCTGTTCCTGGCGTACAGCCGGCGACTACGCACCAAGGTCTACGGCCAGCCCCTTGTTCACGATGGACGCACGGTCGAATACGTTGTTAGTGGCTCAATGTTGGAAATACCCAAAGATTATCCAGGTATGGCATTGTCTATGTTGACCCATATAAATTATGTGTTCGTGTGCATATGTAACATGCCATGTGTATCATATGTCTTCCCGTTTAAACGCTGAGGAAGATGGTAATCGCAACCACAAATATGTCACCAATGTGACCCAGTTGACACTTCAGTTGCATTTATGTACTTCCTTGTGACAATTTAGAGATGATAAATCGTTCACATACAGAAGTGTGACCTGTGATTGATTATTCGTGCATACAGCGACACTTACTATGTTCCTGGTTCATGGCCTTGCCTGAATGGCCAGTTACTAAACCAATTTACTAGGGTGCTATACAAATAAAATGCAAAGTAAAGGCAAGTTTTTTTATAGCGCAGTATTCAGTCCTTAGAACTGCTGAAAGTGCTTTTACACTTTACTACCCTGACAGACCTGTTCAATCAAACACCATCTCAACTTCTCTGGGAAGCATCCAGCCACATGCTAGAATTAGTGTGCGAAAGGCACCTCGTACACATAGTCACCACTGTCTATAGCCAGGTACTCATTTATACAGCTGAGTGAATTGGAGCAATGTAGAGTGAAAACAACTTTTAAAACCGCATCACAGAATTCGAACCCGGGTTCTCTTAGTAGATAGTCTTTGCGCTATACGAAGTATCTTTATGTTTATTGATGACTTATTGAACTGACGATTTTTCTCTTAATTAAACAGCCGGAGTTCATACATGAGCTGTCGGATTGACCCATAATTTCCTTGTCCTATTTGGTTTATCAAAACCTTTTTATCGCAGCCAACGAAAACATTCCAGACTAACATTCGTCGATAGTTGAACATTGATATCAACACGTAAATGTATTCCCCGTTTATTGCATCATTACTCCAAATAACGATAACAAAAATCATTATCCTTCAGAGCTGTTTAACTCTGTGTATCTATCTTCTTACTGGCAATGGTAAATATATGGTTGTGTTATTCATTCAACTCAAGAGTCGTGTGAACAAATAACACCGAACACGACGAATGGAACTGATTGTGGGCTGTTGCACTGGTGGTGTTTGTGTAGGCGATCTACTCGAGATTTCGACAATGTTATCATATAGGCTACATAAAAATGCATAGTGCGACTATAGTAAGTCTCTACGCTAAATATAGTTAGTCCGCCACTGGCAAGATAACACTGTTCGCCCGCAGCCCGTCGTGATAATTCGAGCGTGAACACAACACAACACGACATTGTCGTTGATGTTTAGTTTGGCGCACGTATGAACAGATCCGGCGTATGTCATTATACTAGGTGACATCGCATAAATTAACACAGTTAAGTATGTACAGATCCGGCGTGTGTCATTATACTAGGTGACATCGCATAAATTAGCACAGTTAGGTTAATAATAATAATAATAATAATATTTATTATTTATAAAGCGCAATATTCAAATATGCTCAAAGCGCTGTACAATAAAATATAAAGCTATTCATTATGTATTAAAACTAATATTAATAATAATAAATACAACTGTAAAATTTACTTTCAGATAAAAAAGAAGAAAAAAATAATAATACGCTATTTACATGCAAAACACATACTAAACGATGGGATATATAAATTTCAATAAAAAATAAGATAAGATAAAATATTTGAAACAAATTTTCTAAAATGGCATTGAATATTTAAAATGTCAGCAGTAATATGTTTTGAAAATGTGCGTTTTCAGTGCCTTTCTGAAAGCCGACAAAGTTCTGCAGCACTTGATGTCAATGGGCAATGCGTTCCATAGGCGAGGTCCCACCACACGAAAACACCGGTCACCAAAACTGGTCAGCTTCGTACGCGGAATAACGAGCAAATGTTGTTTAGATGAACGCGTGCGTCCTGGACTCTGTCTCTTTAGTAGGTTTGCCAGATACACGGGAGCCGTCCCATTCAGACATCGGTACACATGGAGAAGTATTTTATACTCGATGCGGCATTTAACTGGCAGCCAGTGTAGGTCTTTTAGAACTGGCGTTATATGATCACGACGTGGTGTAAACGTGATTACTCTGGCTGCCATGTTTTGAACTCGCTGGAGTTTATTTATCTGGTCCCGAGGTAGTCCAATTAGTAGCGCGTTCCCGTAGTCCAGTCTTGATGTAATAAAAGCGTGAACGAGTGCTTTAGTGGCATCTATTGTGAGATATCGCCTGATGTGGCTAATGTTGTGAAGATGCATATATCCTGTTCGGCAAATGGTACTGATGTGACTGGTCATGCTGAGGGAGGAATCGAATACAACGCCAAGGTTGCGAACACTTGTTGAAGGAATTCTTGTCGTGTCACCAACAGTGATGCGAAAGTCCTTGAGCGTCGGCAACCTTTGCTTTGTTCCGAACACAATGACATCCGTCTTGTGGTCATTCAGCTTGAGTGAATTGGTTCGAGACCATTCACCAATTTCCTGGAGGCAGCTACACAAACGATCCATTGTGTTTTGTTGACTATCTCCCCCAGGAGCGAAGGAGATATACAACTGTGTGTCGTCGGCGTAGAGGTGGTAATCCAGGCCGAATTTCTTGATAATGTCGCCTACTGGTGTAATATATGCTGTAAACAGTAGTGGCCCTAGTACGGAGCCTTGTGGGACACCAAACATCACATCCGTAGGGGGTGATTTTTCATTACCGATCCGAACAACTTGGTGGCGACCGGACAAGTACGATCGGAACCACTCAAGCGCAGCGCCCGTGACCCCGAATCTATGAAAGAGTCTGCTCAGAAGAATGGCATGGTCGATGGTCTCGAAAGCGGCTGTCAAGTCAAGCATGACCAACACAACGACACAACCACGATCGACTGCACATAGAATGTCATTGTGGACCTTAATCAGCGCCGTCTCGGTAGAGTGATCTTGCCGGTATGCGGACTGAAACTGGTCGTGTAAGTCGTTTTCTTGCAAGTAGACAGTCAGCTGTTTTGCAACGACACGCTCGATTACTTTAGAAATAAATGGCAGATTTGATATAGGCCGATAGTTTAGTAGTAACTCCGGATTTAGTCCAGTCTTCTTGAGTAGTGGCGATATGTAGCTGGTCTTGTATTTTTCCGGCATGACGGACGATTGCAGTGATGTCACAACGATGTGCGACACAATAGGAAGAAGTTCATTGATCGTGTCTTTAACCAGCCATGTAGGAGCTGGGTCAAGGTTGCATGATTTTGGTGGAGCATCCATGACAATAGTCTTGATTTCGTCTGGTGTTGGTAGGGCGAAGGAAGACAGTTTCGATGTGCAGCAGTTGTTGATATATACGTGTTTCTCACCATTTGTTACGTCGGAACTGAGAGACAACTCACGACATATGTTGCTGATCTTTTCGGAAAAATGGCTGGAAAACAGACCCGCCATTTCAGCTTCGGACGTGTGCGTAGGGAGCATAGTTCCTACTTTGCGATGAAGCAGGCAATTTACAATTCGATAAAGTTGTTGTTGATTCTTGCCTGTGTCACGGATTTTGCTGGAATAGTAGGCACATTTTGTTTTAGTAAGTAATGCATTGACTCTCTTGCACTGGTCAGCGTACAATTGTCTGTTTACCTCTAGTCTGGATTTTCTCCAGGATCTTTCTCTCTGGCGTTTCTTTCGTTTCTCTACCCGCAGATCATCTGTATACCACACTGTATCTTGTCGTAGTCGGATTTGCTTTTCAAGCATAGGCGCGTGTGAATCCACTAAGTTGACAAGCAAATTATCATACTGGTCAACTAGTTCATCCACGTTCAGCGCGTCTAGCTCATTGGAACGGAACAGTGGAATATCTCGTCGAAAAACCACTGCATCGATAGCGCGTGTTTTCCGATATCTGATTTTCATTAAACCAGTGCGACGTTGAACAACGTTTATACTAAAATTCACAGCAAAATGGTCGGAAAGGCCCATGTCCGCAATGGTGACCTTTCGCACTAGGTGTTCGTCCGTGCTGCGGGTCATGAGTACATCTAACGTGTGACCTTTCCTGTGGGTCGGCTCGCGAACATGCAACACCATTCCTGTGGCATTCACAGAATTGATCAGTCGCCGTGCATCAGCATTTGTAGTGTTGTCAATATGAATGTTCAAATCTCCCATCATAATAAAAGGACCCGGTTTTATGGTATGCTGATCGATGAACCGGTCCCATTCTTCAAAAAACACAGTCGTTGTTAATCCATTTTTCGCTGATGGCGGCGGACGATAAACGACAACGATTCTCATGGAAGACATGGGTGTTTTCATCCGGCACTCGATGTGTTCAAACGATCGAAACGCATCGGTATCTTGTTTTTGTAGGACGATTTCGGATGTGTGGATAATAGCGACACCGCCTCCTTTGCCAGTAGGACGAGGTGTATGCTTAATGCAGTATCCATTTGGCACGATGTCTTTAATCACATTGGAGTCGCGTGAAGATTTCAACCACGTTTCGGATATCGCCATCATGTCGAGTTGGTTATCCAATATGTGGTCCGCAATGGCAAGTGTTTTGTTCCTGCACGATTGAGCGTTGACGTAACACACGCGTACACCTTGATCACGGTTGTTGCTGGTTAAGAACATCAAAACAAGCTGTGATTTTATCCTGCATTGATAGGTTTGATAATCTTACATTTCATTCTCTTGTTTATTCAGGGGCGTGGAACACCAATATAAAATAAGAAGACAAAAGTCTGCGGTGTTAATTTTGTATCGCGAAATCCACGCCAGAGGGACAATAATCTTCCCTGGTTGTATTTAGCGCGCGTATGTGTTGGTTAGATGCCGGACTTGAGATACGTTGCGTCTGTTAAGAACTTTTAGGCAGTTTCGTTCATTCTACGTTGTTCTAGTTCACTCTGATGTATAAATAAGTACCTAGCTATATAGACGGTGACGGATATTGCGTATACCAATATTCTTCGCGATGCAAATGCAATTGCAAAGCGGTTGAAAATTCCCGAGATAAGTGAACATGGCGTTTGATTAAAAAGGTCTGCCAGCATAAAGCGTCTCTGTTACTCGACATCGCGTTATAGAAACCTATCTTCTATTTGTTCATGAAAATGCAGCCAATCTACTGGCAAATGCATTCTTATGTGAACTGGCCAACCGTGTACGATTCACCATGTTCTTTTCACTGCAGGTTGGTTCTCTGTCATTCCGGTCGGCGACGGCGAACTCCAGCCACTCGTCTCAATGAAGCAGGTCGCTGACTCTGACTGCCGACACTTTCTCACGGTGACGACTCTAGTCGGCTTCCTCACCTCGACGGACGCCGACGACAACATCTGTCTGGTCGCCGAGAAGAAGGTCTACCCGGGCGAGGTGCTGCAGGTCGTCGGTGTCGCCTCCCGCAGGTGGAAGGTGAGGGCCGACTCGACGCCGTCGTCGACGCCGGAGACACTGCTCCTGAAGTGCGTCAACAAGTCGAAGCGCGAGATCTCCTTCCCGCTGGCGCACCCGGGCCGCTTCTACGCCATCGCCGAGCCACGGACGGAAGCCAACGACAGCGACCACAGGAAAACTGACTGCGTTTATACGATTTCCGACATCGCCGATGCGTTTCAGTTACCGTTGAATGTCAGTTTGGTGTTCGGGTGGACGCCGTGGCTGCGAGACGGGGGGAACTTCGACGGACCGCTGCGGCTGCTGGGCGTGAACAGACCGGAGACTTTGGTCGCGTATAACTTCGTGCGCAGTAAGGACGTCTTCGTTGAGCTGCCAGTCGGACTGAGGGTGAAGGTTCGGCGAGCCACCGATACTTCCCAATACGAGGGGTCTGCCGCTTATAAAACGGCGCTGGCTACATGCGAAAAGCGGACGTTTCCTTTCGTTACTTCCATGAAGTCCGCCTCGCTGGTTCGATACGTACCGCGCCAGGGAAGCATACAGGGGTCAACAGGAAGTGGAGCGGGAGAAACAGAGGAAAACGGATCGACAGACACGACAGAAGAGGAGGTAGAGGATAGAGGCGCTGCCAAACGTAGCGGTTTCTTGCCAATGGCTATCAACATGGACGGTTTCAACCCGCTTCGCCTCTTCCCGCCTCTCGACTACGAGACGGTGCCAGACATGGGGGCACTCTCGTTCACTGACGCCGAAAACTGCGTAGACACAGGAGCGACCGACGACAGTTTCGACTTCTCGTTCCATTTCTCGGTTCCCAGCGGGTATAAACTCAGTAAAGACACGTGCGGCAGGCACAGCATGAAACCCGCCAAGGTCGAACAGGAGGCGCCGCCACTCGACCGGAAACGAGATTTACGAGAATCACGTGACAAGGAAGTGCGCAGTCGCGAGGCTGTGTGTTAGTCCGTGTCGAAGAGTACAAACAACGGACTTCGATATGGTGCTTCGATGTTAACATATCAGCTGTATATAGCCAACTGTTTGCGATAAATACCGAACTAAAATTGGGGTAAAATAACCGCTGCTGCATTAATTGAAATGAAAACAATTTCTTCTCTGGTTAATGTAGATAAACATACCCAACTATTCCCTCCAGCTCAATGTTACAAATTAAGACAAACTATGAGGTATTCGCACGTTGGCATGACTTATTAAAGATGACCGTTATGTGTGTGTGTGTGTTGCATTTGTGCGTTTGTCAGTTATTTTTAGACACCAAAATATTTCATAGCCGCGGTTACCCTGGCCCCGTGAGGTGGCAGCACTTTTAGGCCCATCAACTCTGCCTGGGCAAACTGGCGTAAGACCACCAAAATGTGCACAATGTGCAGAGTACCTTATAAAAGCAGCATTATGCACGTTGTCTGGATTACTGTGAGCACATATATAGTGTGGAGTGATTATAAATGACGTTTTTGTGCAGCGTGACATCAGAGCTGTTAAATTACGACAGCTGTCATTCGGTGCATTTCTGCGTATTAATACATTTGTCATTTTGCTTGGTGATGTAATCAGGGGCAATCCGTGGGTGGCTCAAGCAGAAATGGAGGGGTGTAAGGTTTGAATGAACTTTGTGGGAGCCTGAGGTATTAAAAGTTCACGAATTGTCAATAAGAGAGCTGATCAAGATTAATAGGAAATGAAGGAAACGTTATAATGGTCGCCTATGGAAAATGCAAATGTGGTCTTAGGCCAACTAATGCTCTGCATTTCTTAGCCGCCAGGACAGCCTTACCCCAAATTAGGGTAAAGACGCTAATTGGCTCTCAGGCCAACTATGAAATAACAATTAAAATAACGATATACTTTTACAAGATAATGATATCCCATGAAAAGTATTCAACATTGAACTTATATTAACACAAAAATAAGTAAAAATTCAAATTTATAGTTGTTTATAAAATAAGAATTACGGCAGGATTAACCAGTATCCGTAGGTGGCAGCATTGTTTAGCCCCACACGGATAAGATACAAATTAAACATGGATACATTTTTTTTAATCAAATAATGCTGTATTATAAAACTATTCAAAATTAAACTGATATTATCACAAAATAAATAGAAATACAAATTTGCAGTTGTTTATAAAAAAAATAGAAATTACGGCAGGATTAACCGAATTTCATTGCCATATGTATTGTTTTGTTTACACAAGATAGCGCCACTTCAATTTCATGTTTTGTGTGTAGGCTATACTACCCGGGTAGGTATACAATAATTGTGTCATATTTCTCCGCTCTATAGTGTGACGGGTTGTGAATTATTTGCATCCGGAACGAAATAACGTACGCGTATTCACACGCGCCATTCCAAATGTTTCTCAGCAACACAACATACTTTGGCATTATGCTATAATTTGACTTACTTTGGAGAAAAAATATGTCGACCAGTACGACGTTTCGACCCGTCAGCTACGGGCCTTGTTCACGTACTGATGTCACGTGTGTTGGCTCAAATTTCGGCTGGATAATTTGGTTGTAGATGGCGGGCATATGGTATCCCTTGTCTATGTTTATGGTAGGGCCTCTCTGTTTGATATATATATATATATATATATTGATATATATATATATATATATACATATATATATATATATATATATATATATATATATATATACACTAAAGTACTGACCCGATAATCCAACTGGCACAAGAGAAAAGGCCATATATATATATATATATATATATATATATATATATATATGGCCTTTTCTCTTGTGCCAGTTGGATTATCGGGTCAGTACTTTAGTGTTCTTCGTGGACACAGAGTGAGCCATCTACAGCCAGATTATGCCGCCGAAATCTGAGCCAACACACGTGACACCAATACATGAACAAGGCCCGTAGCTGGTGGGTCGAAACGTCGTACTCATCGACAATTTTTTGCTCCAAAGTAAGTCCAAAGTAAGTCAAATCATATACCATTCTTGGAGTCATGAACAATATATTCAATATACTGTGGCATGTTTTATTCTTGTTCACATTTTACAACATTATCGCCATCGTCAATTGCCGCCCAGTGTTTCGTCTATAGTGGCGGATTGATACACCACTTCTCTAACAACTGGCGACAGACTCAGTAACACACTGAGTCACTGTGTCGTACAGATTACGCACCTTGCTGTATACCCGACTAACACGTCCGACTACAACACTCAAACACAACCGACCAATACGATATAACTTATATTTATACATTACCCGGAAATAAATAAATAAACAAGTCAGCTCCATTGTAAACAAAGTGCCTCAATATGCAGTAACAAATAAATAAAAGTGGAATGTTGCAGATAGATGTAAACTCTATGCCAACAACGAGCTAAATATTAAATAAATATTACATTCAGGTAAAACGTATACACTTACATGTACAATGAAGGGTAAACAATTATATAATTTGGAAGTGGTGCAGAAATTCCCTACTGCTAAGATATACAAATATTGCACTTACACCATAAAATGGCTTACATTTTGTATGACAACATATCATTGTGTCTAAATCGATACAACGCAATATATTTAACACAGTAAATATCATTGCGTACTAATATTTCACGCGTAACTTGATATAAATACGAACGACAGAAATATAGTCCCCTTCTCAACAAAGTACGCGTCAGTGCTAACTAGCTTCATACAAGGCATGCGATGACACAACAATGCCCGTATGTGTAGAATTTAAACCAAGCCACATACGTAATAATGATTGCGATTGGTCTAGTTCTCTGAGATTCAAGACAAATAACAGCTTCGCTCATTGGCTGTGTACCGAACGTCACGTCTGCTGTACAGTTTTGCAGTAATCACAAACGTCTGGAATGCTGCTGCCTGGAATATGTGCTTTGCAGAGCCCGTTGATAAAACGTCTCGGATTCCGCAAATAACACTTAATAAATTGTGCTATTTATACAGGTTCACCCCATCGTGTCAGTAGTATTTCACTGGCATTCGTCTTGCAAATGGCGGTCAGCTTATGACCTAGTTGTGATGCAGGAGTAGTTGCTCGAGTTCGTCGGCTGATCGGTACAAAAAGGCGGCCGATTCGCGATATCCGGCGATCAGTTGTTTGATAGTGGTCACCTCGCTCGGGTTCAGTTGGCTCTTGGACAGCGACGTAGGAGACGAACACTTTTTCATGCTCAAGTCTGTCGGACCTACACAAAATAAGCCATATTAGACGCGGTACCAACACGAAGAACATGTCACTACAACGATGGCCTATTGTGTACGATTCATCAACACTGTTAATAAGAACAAAACAATTTGGACTACTTTCTACGAATGCCTTTGGCTTATCGAGTGTTTTGTTGTTGCTACGAAAAGCACCCTTTTTGAACATTTGTCATTTTTGTTTTTAAACGTATTCACGCCATTAACTTTTAAACAATCAACACATCAGATGCTGGAGTGTTCTATTATTTATAGTACTCTGTGAGATGATTATGATCTACTATGTTCCTTTAATTCAGTAACGCAACGTATTGTCATCAATTTATTGCGATATACAAATACTTCTATAAGTGTCATCAAGCCATTCCAAAGTATGTGCTATCATAGAAAGATCGGCTTGCTATTTTATAATTTGAAGAAGACTGACCAGTTAAATGAGAAGTCATAACACCATACATCCTACCCTAAATATATGTTGCATGCCTTGTCCCAACAACCAATGTTATCATGCTCTATTTGTGAACATTTTAAACAAATAATTAACCGTCTACAGCTCAGTTTCTTGACTTCCGCCCACCCTCGCGCTAACCACAGATCGCGCTAACCACTAGAGGAACATACAGACTGTAACGAACCGTTTTGGAGTTGATTCGTCAGCGGAGTGTGCTGTATGACCGGCGGGTGGTGATGCGCCGGATGTTGCGGATAGGTCGCCGGGAAGCCTGGGCGGAAGAATCCGTTGCCGTTCGTGAAGAAAGTCGACGGCGGCGGAGGCGGAATGTCGTGAGGCGGCGGTCGGAATGCAGCGGGCGCCAACGGGGGCGCGTGGTGGAGGTAGTCGCTTCTGACGACGGACAACTGAACGTCCAGAGTCCGAGGGGTGGTGGGCGGCGAGGCTGCTGCCGGCGGGGCGGCGAGGTGAGGCGTCGCCGGGGAGGGCTGTCGGACGGGCGCCTTCTGGGGCGTCTGTGGGGCCGACGAATCGGCGGCCAGTGTCGTCGACGTCGGGCTCATGGCCTTCGCCTGTGGACGGAAATGGGAATGTAGTCAACTACGCAGACATTTCACACACGTTGAAAGACAATTGAATGTTCAAAGTTCCAAAAGAAGAGTGACGTAGTATAGTGGTATGCTGATACAGCTAGCATATCCGTGCTCAGCATTCGAGATCCGGATCGAGCAGGCAGAGTATATTTGTTGTAAAAATATCGCTCGCAATATTGGGGAATGTTTATCTATTGGGGGTCGGAGGTCACGTTGGTGCAGATCTCGTCTTAATGTGGAACGTAAAGACCGAGTGAGGAGAATAAGTGTCTAGACAGATCGGCTTGGCACTTTATAATCTAAAGAAGGCTGACTCGTTGAATGAGAAGAAAACACCACACTATCCTGACTAGTTGAATAAGAAGTCATAACACCACACTATCCTAGTCTAAATGTATGATAACCGAACGTTTCCGAGTGCTACAAACAACAAGAACTAGAAAGGACGAGAGCTTCGTTTTGCCAGCACATTTAGTTAACACGGGATCCGTGTGGAGCAGCACTTGTGCTATCATCACTGGCACTGACAATAATGCGTTGGGTAATGTCTAGCGAAGAAAAGAAAGAAGAAAAGGGGAAACAAACAACTTTATTTAAACTTAAAATAAAGCATCAAACGCAGTTCCGTGGAATTGCACATGGTGCGGCCAATTAAAACATCGAGCACATGGACACGAATGCAATAATACATTTTCACTTCATTTTGATGCGTTGATGCTTAAAAACGTGCAAACAAATAGCGTTTCCAGTAAACATTACATCCATCCACTAATAATCACTGAAGCGTAAATTTATTATTTACACTTGATTCGTTATTAGTAAACATTCCAATAAACGAGTCATACTAACCGGAAGTGGATCGAGTCCCATCCTCATTCGTTTTGCGTTGCTGCTCTCGTTTTCACACGCATGCGCAAGGATACTTTCTGCCGCCGCTGACGTCAGATGCGGCGGTGTTGGACGAAGCTGTGCGGGTGAACAATCCCATTAAAACAATGCGTAGTCACAGAAAGAACTCTATAAATACTTATATGTTAGAAGGCGGCGAACATGACGCCAAAGTCAAAACCTTCCCCTGCACTTCCCTTTCAAGCTCATTTACAACTGCACCCCGTGAGGTTCACAAAAACTACACCTCTATGTCGATCTCCAAAATGAGAATACAAAACTATATCCAGCTCTCCCCACCCAATATATTCGTGGATCAGATACTACATGTAGAACATAATGTTGCTTAACGACATGGTAACTCAGAAGCGAGCAACATATTCCAAATTGACTAGTTCTGCAGCAACCCGTCTGATTGGTGGGCAATCGTCTGGAATGCTGCTGCCTGGAATATGTGCTTTGCAGAGCCCGTTGATAAAACGTCTCGGATTCCGCAAATAACACTTAATAAATTGTGCTATCACAACAAGTAAGACTAAGTAGAAATCCCATTTTTGAATTAATTTACTAGGGTGATATTACTATACAAATATTAGTTATCAACGATGTTCACATCCCGACCAACGTCGCCCAATGTTATCTCCAAGTCCACTACGGGTAGTAATATGGGTGGACGGGTGATGGACGGGTAAAAAAATGAAGGCGCAAAAATAGTGTCCAAAAACCATAGATATTGTCAATTATGCCTTAGAAATGAGTGTAAATGGTGTGACGTGTATGTTTGTAGTCCATTTCAGGTCATCAGACACATTTTAAAGTTTGTAAACTGGCTAAACAGTTAACATCCATGTGTCCACCAAAAAACGTGTGACTGGCAATAACTTGGTTCTGCGTAAAGCCCTGAAATCCACTCACCGGTTCCCAGCCATTCGTCGTCTCCTTCGATCGCCTCATCCGGCGACAAGACTTCAGGTACGTGCGGATGCGTTTCCGTGAGCGCTCGTGGAACTCCGGGAATTGTCGGTCGCACGCCTCAAGGATCGCCTGAATCTTGTCTTTCGGCTGCTTCGAGATGGGAACCATGCGATCCAGGTTCTCGTCCACGAACAAACGCACGAACATCTGTAGCAAAATGTTCATGTACAGTATTGTACACCCAGTGTGCTATTTTATGTGCGGAAAGGCGTAGATCGTTGTTTCTCCAGACCCGAGAAAGCGGGAAGCGAGATAAGCGTGTACGAAAGTGAAATATTGAGACGTACAGGTAGAACTATCAGTTGGAAATTTCGCTTGTGTGGTTTGCGCTACCGGATTGGATTGGTGGATTCAGATGGGGAATCACACTGACAGTATCATACAAGTGAGACGTGTGTGTGTGTGTGTGTGTGTGTGTGTGTGTGTGTGTGTGTGTGTGTGTGTGTGTGTGTGTGTGTGTGTGTCCGTGTGTGCGTGCGTGCGTATGTGCGTGTGTGTGCATGTGTGCATGTGTGCGTGTGTGCGTGTGTGCGTGTGAAGGAGAAAAGCGGACGGTAGAACGACATATTGCGAAAACGAGAATGTAACACAACAGACATTTAAGAATGTAACGAATAAACAAGAGGACAACGAAAACGTGATTTACCATAATTATACTTACATTGAACGCTTTAAGTCTCTCCGGGTCTTTATCGTGGCCCACGAGTAACTTATCATCATCATCGTCGTCGTTGTCATCGTCGTCGTCTTTACCAGTGTCGTCTGCGTAACTTTCGCTTGCTTTTGTTGAGCTCTGAAACACGGAGAAACCATTATTGACACTGATCTCGAATCGTCCATGTTTATTACCGCGGCTGGCAATCGTCAGCACTCCTGGCAAACAACAGCGACGACCGAGAAATACAGGGATGGCGGCCAGGTCTTTTTAGTAATTTTACGACCCACACCTCCCGCGGTGTTTATGTTAAATCACCTCGCGTGAGCCGTCGTTTTACTGTCACACGCCCTCGCGCGTGTTCGTACATAATACTACACATACACACACTTGTAATACAACGCCATTTTGGTGGAAGCAAAAAGCACAGTGCATTTTTTAAACAATTGATCTCATTGTTGGCGTTGTCGAGGTTTGTAGTTTCAATGGTGGAGGTGATTCTTTTTGTTGTCATCATGAATGTCATTGCCTCCAGGTAGGTTACCTATATGAGGATGTTAACTTTCCTTATCCGATGCTGTGGCCTGTGGTTATCGCGCTTAGAGGCGTGCGTAGCCACGTGTATTCATGGTAAAGGTCGAATGGTAAACCAAACCACCTACGGTGACAGGACTACTGTACACCGATCAGTAGCGCTGCGCACTCGCTCGGTGACTGCATCACGGTCATGTAAAATATGTTGTAAACCAGCAAAGTAATTTGCTTTATCACTATAACTGACGTGGGGATACCTTATAAATATTATGACGTTATTATAGTTATTATTATTCTACCTGACACTACCTGAGGATTTGCGTTCCACAGAGTGCATGAACATTTTTAAAACACGTGTTTGACTTATTATTTCAAAATTGCATTTAATGTCTACTTTTTTCTACACCTTTCACCCTTTTATATTAACATAATAATTATTATATTTATTTCTTATAATGTTTTACTGTTGTCAACACTACTGAACATAGTTTGATCTTAGCATTTTAGTGTATAAATAAAGAGTATTATTATTATTATTATTATTATTATTATTACACATTGTCTACATTAGTAAAAAGCAAAGCAACCTTGAACCGTACACTACAAGCGACTGTCACGTCAAACACGACGTACTTGACATTGATATCAAGTAAACCAAACGTACGTCGACGCTGTCGTTGCTGGCGCGTCTCTTCCTCTCGGGGTGCCCTTTGTCTTCAGGTCTGACGGGGGTGAGGAGGGGGTGGGCCGGCGTCTTGCAGCCCGTCGCGCTGTCCCCGTTCTCGCCGGCCACTGCTGGCGTTACTTCCGCCGTCTCCGAAGCGTCCGTTATCATCGCCACCGGAAATGCCGCCGGTTCGTCATTGCTTTTCAACGTCGCGTCTGGAAGCAAAGAGAGAGTTGTGTAATTAATTTGCAGTTATATATCAACTTTTGTTTAAAAACGGACCCAGTCAACTATAACTGGGATGTCTGGTCAAGGGCCGTCCACTTTGGCGCCGCGGAACACACCAGGGAACAGTCTGCATCGAGTCGGACAGCGTGTTAAATGAAGCGAGGAAACTGCAGAGAATAAACAAGAACAAGAACCAAGAACTGCGTGTGAAGTAAAGGAAAGGTAATTTCTTATACAGCGCAGTGAGTATCCAATCCTCATGATTGCTCAAGGCGCTTTACAGATTACTCCCAGAACTAGTACATCCGAGCTGGGGCTCTTCAACACACAGCGCCCTCACACGGATGGTATCAAAACTGAAAACAGATCCCGTACTAAAAGACGAGTCGTCCGAGATTGAGCGAGATCTGTGCGCGTTTAGTTCCATCGGGGGGAGTGCCCCAGCTCCTATCTCCTATCTAAAAGTTCTGTTACTCCCTGGCAGACCTGTTCAATCAAGCACCATCTCGGCTCACCTTGGAAATATTGAAGAACGAAGAGTGCTCCCATAGCAAATCATTGTTCACCCGGAACGTAGTAGAGTGCTCCCACAGCAAATCAAAAATCCAGCTATTGAATGTCCTTAGGTGATGTGACACTGAGACCGACATAAACTGTACTAGATCCCGCCAATGCCGCTACGAACCATTCTGTTCGTGACTGTCACCATTTACCACGAGCCGTCCATCGCGGTAACGACGTGTAACGACGTGAAGGTCGCGGCTCGTGACATGTGCAGACAGACACATCCTTCTTGAGGCGAGCTCTCGTGGACTGGTGGTCCCCGCACACGGTGAGCGAGCCTTTCGGTCTCTCCGTCAGACGCACTCGTCTCGCCCACTGTCGACTCTTTTTTATCTCCTCTCTCTCGGCGTGGATCGATGCCGCTGTTCACCGGGCCTAGACGGCGCGTCTCCCGAGGCTCACAGGCCTTCGGGCGTCACTCGTACGGGAACACGACGCCACGGAGCAATTCCGGTCGTGGAAGACGACCTCACGGTAGATGGTGTGGTATTTCAGTAATTCCAGTGACTTGTACTGGCTTTGTTTCGCGGTACATACGCACGCACGCACGAACGCGCACGCGCACACGCACACACACACGCACACGCACACGCACACGCACACACACACACACACACACACACACACACACACACACCACTAAGCTAGACTTTGGCAACAACTAACAACGTTCTACAAACCCTTGCCCGCCGACCAAGCGAACGGTTTTCAACATGTTCACGAGACTCGTGCTAAGAACGGTAAATTTTTATAAGAAATTCAGAAAGTGGTCACGTTCGTTGGATAAGCCATTATGTCGATCTGTATGGCGAGATATCTTACGTCTGTGGGTTTTCTCCGTGAAATTGGCCAGTAGCTCACGTGATATATATTTAGTTTAGATTTATGTTTTGTGTTGTTGAAGTTCACGAGATAATGTGCTATTTTTTATCTATATGGAATTTCCCATTTGAACATAACTAGCAACGAACACGTGTAGTCTAGAGGTAGCCACTGACGCAAGTCAAACGCTTGTTTAGTGTCTAGCGGGTTTCGCTACAGAGAGCAGAGAGTCCCCACATCAAGAGGATTCGACTTCCCGAGTTGTCTCGCCTAAATGTCACCAGACGATAAAACCACAACGCCGCGAGACAGAGCCACAAAGATGGCGACCACAGTTACGGTTATGCACTCAGAGCAACGAACAACTTGTGAAAGACCGCAATAAGTGTTCGTCCGCCATTATCCACTGAAAGAGTCCTATGAAAAAATCGGTTTGGTGTGATACGTAATTTCCACGATTTTTCCAGGTTAGTTAATTAATCTTGTTTTGTGAGCTGTGAAAGTTTAATGAAAATCTATACAGAAATGAGCCAGCACAGGATGTGTTGTAATGGCCACCTTGGTAAACAATAACATGATATATCATGATACGAGAAGTTAGAAGGAACTAACAGGACAGTTGTGAATGAAAAAATATCTGAAAATCAATGACATACACTATAGTGAAGAAGGGAGGATTTCTACAGAGATCATACGAAACAGAGTGGTAGACTGAAAAAAGGAGTAATTTTAAGATGGAAAGAGAATGAAGGGAGATGTCAACGAAACAGGGTGGTAGACTGAAACGATGAGTGATTCTAAGATGGAAAGACAGTGAACAGGGATGAATAGCCGAGAAATTGCAAGAGATGTTGATGAAATGTTGTCGAGAAAGTGTAGAACCGAGCGACGTCTAGGAAGTGATTACTTTGGAAGGAGTGAATGAATAACATTGAGAGTGCTTTGAAACTTGGTTCATTCAAAGGTGTCCCACCCCGTCCATCGACCATCGACCCCCTTTAAACAGAACAATGTTCGCCATTACTGAACACGGAGCACCGACCACTCGACTCGATCGAGACAACGACGCCGAAACGACTCGCATATCACACCTAGCGACGCGTGCCGCGCGGGCGTCGCCATGGCAACGCAAGAGGAGACGCCGGCGCGCGGGGCACGGTGGGCGTGGCCTGAGCGCGCGGTACCCGCTGGTGCACCGCTGACGGGCCGCCGGCGGCTCGGTGAGACCGCCTCTGACGCCGATCAATACTTCACCTGAATCTATTGGTGAGACGATGACAGCGCGCGCTTGTGACAGGAACGCTTCGTGGCTCCTGTATGACAGAAACGGCAACAGCCACGACGCTGCCAAACCTTTGATCTAGCGTCTAGCGTCGCGAGGTCGCCAGTTGAAATACCATCTACGACGTTAATAACAAGACCTGGTTAATTATATCATTAGCTAATAAGCAATCGACTGCGAATAGCATCTAGTGGGTTGATTTACGATCTAGCGGCCAGACTTGACGTATGGTATTTGCCGGGAACCGTGCAATATTATCGCCGAAATTAGCTTCTCGTTGTCTGCGCGCGATAACGACAGACTACCCAGAGTTTCACTGACCTCCAATCTGTTTTTAAGGTAGATAGATTCTCGTCGGCGTGTTAAATGTCCGTTATAATGACAGCGTTCCTATCACGCCGTGTGTAGCAGCATAGCATACATCTGGCAAGTGTTTGCGATAAAACAGCGGACAGTTGCGGGTATTCATTAAATCACGTTATTCGCGTCTATTGGGTTTGCAGCGTCACCGTGAGACGACATGGACAGGTTCTGTCAATTTGCGCGAGTCTCAGTCCCAAAGCTGTCGTCTCAACCTGGCGGTAGCGTCGACGCGGTAATTCGCCTGGCGCGCTGACGGAGAGGACCTTGACACGAGCGGTCGATCGCTGAGACCACACCACGACCACGGTCGGTTGTCAGAAATGGGTCTGGTCACGCGGTGTCCCGTCGAGGCATGTTCGATACTGTGACAAGCCACAAGCCAAACAACTTAAGTGGCCAAAGTGGGTCCACATTATGGCGCATCGGGGGGCGTCATGGCTGCTCGATATCGGCCTCGTGAAAGGTGGGGCGAGGAAAAGAATATAATGGGTTATATAAATACTGGACTCAGTGGGTGGGGCGTATACAAGGATCGGTTGGTACACGTTTAGACAGCAGTGTGGAGTAACCCCATCGATTCGTTAGCAACATAACTAAAACGGATTGTTCCGTCAATACACAAGTGTATATATTTTATTTCGGAATTTTATACAAATATGTGAAACTTTTTTTTAATATCTAGATTTTTAGAATATTACACATTTTGGAAACCTTTATAGCACAAAGAATTCAGAAAACGTACATCATTATTAAAAAATCTAAATGTCCATTGTGAGAATTACAACCTTCAAATGCCAACAATGTAACATTTGGTATCTCTCACCCAATCAGTCTGAGCGTTATTCCCGTCTTTTAGTTTATTAAAAATTAATAACAGTTATCGGAGAATAAGCACTAAATTATATATATATATATATATATATATATATATATATATATATATACATACATACATACATACACACACACACACACACACTCACACACACACACACACACACACACACACACACACACACACACACACACACACACACACACACACACACACACACACACACACACACACACACACACATACATACATACATACATACACATATCTACATATAACAATGACATGATAAACAACAGTATGATGACTAGTACATTATCAAATCAGTTGAATGACCCATTTACATAGCCCATATTTGCAGTGCACATCAAGACCATTACAAGCAGCTGATTAGGGTGAATATACAGCAATACCCCCCCCCCCTAATGAGATGAACAAACATTAGAACCCATTTGCCACGGGATTATGTCCCGGAGCATGCCCCAGACGCGGACTGTTAGTGAACAATGACTGCCTCCGAAAAGTACCGTTCCACGACGTAACCCGAAGACCAAACCCAAATCGGGTCTTCCCTCTACGTGCCCCACACCGTTCCCTACCTTTGGTGCGCGCCGTGCACGACTCAAGGATCTCAACGAGCGAGCGATGAGACCGCTTCAGTCGCATCGTCTTGTCGTGGGAGCGTTTGACGGCGCTACCGGCTACCATGGCTGTCTTCGGTGATCTGGCTTTGTCCCAAGCGAGGGGTGCACTTACTCATTCCCGTTACCCACCCACCAACCCCGTCCTTTGTCCCGTCGGCGTTCTTTGTCGTTCCCGCACGGCGTGCGCACCCGCTCGACCTATGCCTAGCCCCTTTGTTCGCCGTGCGCCGGCGCCCCCCACCTGCCACCGTGGCACGCGACCGACCGCCTATAATTGATACGACCGCAACAATAACTCGACCCCGAACGAGCCGAGACGCGTGGTTGGTTAGTTCTACTCACCGGGCGTCGACTCGCCTGCTCCGGGGCTCGCTGCAGCTGCCGTCGCCTCAATCGCCGCGTCCGTCGTCGTCGTCGATGGGGTCTCGCCTCCGTCCTGGCTCGCTCCGCTTGACATGTTCCCCTGTAACCCGGCAACGGACAGTGTACGCACGCGCACGGGGGGGAGAGCGCGCGCGCGCGCGACGTTGATGGAGGCGGCGAAAGCGTGCGCCGGCCTACCTGGCGCGCGCTTAATCTGCGCCTGATAGATGTGCCGATGTCGTTTGTAATCACCCATTTGCATTTTCGATCGGTGCCAGCTCTGGCGACAGCGCCGGCGGCGACGGGGACAGCTGCTACGGTGAACGGTACACAACGGACCACCGACGACAGGCCGGCGGACTACAGTAGGAGGGCACGCGGCTGTTGCCACACACAGTGGGTCGACGCGACTGCGATCACTGTTTATTCTGTTTTTATTCTTGTCATTAAGATTGGTTACAATTCTCCCGGTGATATCGTCGTGTATATATACTTGAACAGCTGAAAGAAGCTGCCCACATTACGGACACCGAAAACAACTAGATCCATATTACCGTTTTAAAATACTTTCCCCTCATTTCCTAAATTTCGGTTTGTGTGGTGTGGTGTGGTGTGGTGTGGTGTGGTGTGGTGTGGTGTGGTGTGGTGTGGTGTGGTGTGGTGTGGTGTGGTGTGGTGTGGTGTGGTGTGGTGTGGTGTGGTGTGGTGTGGTGTGGTGTGGTGTGGTGTGGTGTGGTGTGGTGTGGTGTGGTGTGGTGTGGTGTGGTGTGGTGTGGTGTGGTGTGGTGTGGTGTGGTGTGGTGTGGTGTGGTGTGGTGTGGTGTGGTGTGGTGTGGTGTGGTGTGGTGTGGTGTGGTGTGGTGTGGTGTGGTGTGGTGTGGTGTGGTGTGGTGTGGTGTGGTGTGGTGTGGTGTGGTGTGGTGTGGTGTGGTGTGGTGTGGTGTGGTGTGGTGTGGTGTGGTGTGGTGTGGTGTGGTGTGGTGTGGTGTGGTGTGGTGTGGTGTGGTGTGGTGTGGTGTGGTGTGGTGTGGTGTGGTGTGGTGTGGTGTGGTGTGGTGTGGTGTGGTGTGGTGTGGTGTGGTGTGGTGTGGTGTGGTGTGGTGTGGTGTGGTGTGGTGTGGTGTGGTGTGGTGTGGTGTGGTGTGGTGTGGTGTGGTGTGGTGTGGTGTGGTGTGGTGTGGTGTGGTGTGGTGTGGTGTATCTGTGTCATTGACATATTTTTGACGGTTGCATCTCCAACAAAAACACCGAACCTCTCATCACTCGGTCGCATTTGGGTGTAATATATGTACGTAACGGAAACTTTAACACGACTGTGGCGTTAGTGATATCCTATGCGAATAGTTCGCCGGAAAAAAACACTAGAAGGCGTTGTGCCCGTCGCGAGAGGGCGCTCGCAGCTGGCTGGAGTGAGCGCTGAAGGAGACACGCCTCTCGCTAGTCGACCTCCTTCAGCATCTAATGCCACCAATACTCGGGAGGTCTGGAGAGACGCAGACGCTGCGGCAATACACGCGAGATTGACGAGCGGGCAAAGGAGGCGCAGTCATCTTTAATGGATCTGCGCGAATTGATAGATGGCACTCGGCCTACTCGGCTACCTTGTGGACGCCCAGGCGGGGCGACAGACGGCGACGGTTGACGACACGAACTGTAAGGTGGCTAGTGCGCCAGTGTAGAAGGTGGATAGGGGCTGGGAGAGGGGAGAGACACTGGGTGGCTTATTGAGCGAGCGCGAGAGGAAGAGAGAGGGAGAGAGGGAGGTAGGAAGGGAGGGAGGGAGGGAGGGAGGGAGAGGGAGAAAGAGAGGGAGAAAGAGAGGGAGAAAGAGAGGGAGAAAGAGAGGGAGAAAGAGAGGGAAAAAGAGAGGGAGAAAGAGAGGGAGAGAAGGAGGGGGACTGGAGGCTGAGAGAGACAGAGATGGAGAGGGGGGAGGAAGAGGAGAGACGGACGACGAAGATAGAGGGGTGAGAGATAGTGGAAGGGAGAGGCGGGGAACGCACACACACACGCACGCACGCACGCACACACGCACGCACGCACGCACGCACACACACACACACACATACACACACACACACACACCCACACACACACACACACACACACACACACACACACACACACACACACACACACACACACACAAACACCCGCAAACAGTTCAACTAAGATAAAGCGAGGTTGTTGACTCACGATATTAGAGATGGGTACAGCTGCGCTCTGGTACAGTGTGAATGTTGGCGATGTATGACTCATGGCACCTGTAGTGCGGTCAGTAGTGTATGAGTGAGTCAGATGAGTGACGCCATTATGTAACCCGCACGTATAGTTAGGCGCAGGAAAACATTATCATCGATCGACGACATTTCCAGCCCGGCCAGTTTTTTTGGGCATATTAATGTTATCATTAACGCAAACACCTAGCAGCAAAATGCACTCTGGTTAGAAAGTGCTTAGTCGTCTATGGAAGGGACTCGTACATAAATCGTCGTTAGAAATGACTGAATCGTCACAGAGTCGTCACTGAAGACAGCTGGACATGACTGAGTCGCCATCGAGTCGTCACTGCCTCACTGGAGATGGCATCATATTGTCATCGGAGAAGCGTCACCGCTGGAAAAGGTTGACTTGTCGCTGTTAAGGTTGTGTCGTAACCGGGTCTGTTGTCATCACTGGAAACTGTTGAGTCGTCACATGTCGAAAGGTTTGTGTCGTCAGTTGGAAAGACAGAGTCGTCAGTGAATATTATAGTCGATTCTTCGCTTGGATGAGCTAAGCCATCACTGGATCTACCAGACTGCAAAAGGTCGATTCGTCACCGAAAGTTCCGAGTCACAACTAGGAAGGGCAGAGTCGTCATTAAAATGCCTAAATGTTTTCCTAGAAAGCGCTAAGTCGTCATTACTATATCGAAACTACGCTATACCGAAACAACAAAAATGGTTACACGCAATCTCCACCACAAGAACGCTGTTGGTATGTATCTTCGCAAACGTCACGCATGATTCGGTTACCAGTTGCCAACAGCTTGCATTAATTGGGAGATTGTTCCCGTTATCCCCCCAGCTGCCCCTCCCCTCCCCTCCCTTCGCTCGCAGGAGGAAGGAAGTCACACCCATGTCCCCCAAACACGCCACTCGCGCCACGCGTAGACCGCTAAACGAATTTACATAATTTGGAACACGGAAGGCCGTCTAATTAACGACACGGGCATTCTGGGCGACCTTACATAACACTACGACGCTACCAGACGCGGAATCTGACCCAACGCAAGAGAACTAGTCCGCCCGGTGCACGGGGGTCGGCAGTCACCACGGTACACACCAGATGACGAAACAAACACATGTGCTCCAGTGATAAACGAAAGTGCGAATGACAGACACGAGAAGAGAAAGAGATACATACGCGTCGAGCCGCTGGTCCTGAGGCTGAGGCAGAGCGCGATGAACACCTACGTGCTGGCCTGCCGTGATGTCTCACTGACGCTCGCCCGCAGACCGCGCGTCGACGAGTAGAGCGAAACAAAGAGATGTTAATGCCTTGGCACCGCCGTCAGCTCCCCTCGCCACGACTCGCTCGCTCGCTCGGCGCCTGCTGCACACCGGTGATCAGGCGAAACGTTTCGCGCAAAAATCAATCATATCTGTACCGCTGCGACAACGGCATCGGCATCGGTGCAGGCGCTTGAGGCCGGCTTATCGCTCCACCCACCCACCCTCCGTCCGCCGCTCCGTCCGTCGATATATCGGCGCTGCTTGAGGCCACAGACGCGTTGCAATAAAACGAATAAAGGCTCAACTAATATCGGAGTGCCGCTGACGAGAGGCGGCAGCTTGAGACACGAGCGTCGGCCGAATGTTTCCACGTCGCCGTTTGTGTGTGCGCAAGAGAGAGAGAGACAGAGAGAGTCGTCGGGCTATTGTCCGGTTATATTTAGCCGCGGTTCTCGGAGCGTCGCCAAGCGCCAGCCGCTGTCCCTCGTCGCTGAGTGGAGACCAATGCCGGGAACAGACAGACGGGGCCGGTGCAGGCCGAACTATTTCGGCGTTGCATATTTTAGTGGCGTTCTCGACGCTCGGCGCTTGGCGCGCACCGCTATCGATCCGTCGTAATTACATCGGCCCCGCCGTCGTCCGTCGTCCGTGCCACCATCAGTGCCTCCCTCCCGCACCCCCCACGACCACGGCCCGGCGCCGGGGCGGGGCCACGACACACCGACACACCTCACTGGCACCTGGCGGCGTCACACGGACGGACGGACGGACGGACGGACGGACGGACGGACGGACGGACGGACGGACGGACGGACGGACGGACGGACGGACGGACGGACGGACGGACGGACGGACGGACGGACGGACGGACGGACGGACGGACGGACGGACGGACGGACGGACGGACGGACGGACGGACGGACGGACGGACGGACGGACGGACGGACGGACGGACGGACGGACGGACGGACGGACGGACGGACGGACGGACGGACGGACGGACGGACGGACGGACGGACGGACGGACGGACGGACGGACGGACGGACGGACGGACGGACGGACGGACGGACGGACGGACGGACGGACGGACGGACGGACGGACGGACGGACGGACGGACGGACGGACGGACGGACGGACGGACGGACGGACGGACGGACGGACGGACGGACGGACGGACGGACGGACGGACGGGAAGAGAGAGAGGCATGGGGACGGACAGACGATTAAGATGTAGAGCGCAATGCTAACTAAGAGAATCCAGGTTCGAATCCTGCCCTGCGGTGTTAAAATCTTGGGCAAGTTTGTTCACTCTACATTGCTCCAGTTCACTCAGCTATTAAAAAGTACCTGGCTATAGACAGTGGTGCATATGTGTACGAGCAGCCATCGCGCATTAATAGTAGCATATGGTTGGATGCTTCCCGAGATGGTGTCTGAGTGAACCGTCTGTCAGCGAAGTAAAGTGTAAAAGTGCTTTCAACGGTCCCGAGGACTGGACACTGCGCTATGTAAGAACTTGCCTTTACCTTTTTTACGAACAGTGGATTACAGATCGACTTCCTTTCTCGGCCAAGATCGGTGAACCGCGCAAAGCTGCAGATGTCCTATTAACCACAGAACACATGTGGCAGCAACGTCTATTACTACTAATTGTCTAGCCTGAAACTTAGATGTGTTCATCTGAGAGAAATCACCTTCTGTGTTTCCGTAAACAACGTAGCAGCGCCCCCGGACCTCGGCGCCCCCGGACCTCGGCGCCCCCGGACCTCGGCGCCCCCTCTCGATGCCCCCGGACATGTCCCCCAGAACACCAGATGTCACCAGCCGGAAATATAAATATTCCGCAGACAAAACGTATTTATTCCGCGGACCACATCCGTCCAACCATTCGATCATAATCCAACCATGAGGCCCGCTGTACTGCAATTGTGTTACTTTCGTTTCCACGCACTGTTATCACAGTACGTCAACTATACTTTTCTCTGTGGTTTGTGGTCGACTCGACCGCCACCTGTGAAGGTGGCACAACAACAAGAGGCTTATAGGTTTACCACACTCCGGTGTTAAGTGTTAACACCTCACCCGACATTTCCGTCACTCCACGGAGAAGCAGACACGACACGCCCTAAAACACTATTTTGGGGTTTGGTAAATATTGTTGTTCCATTTGAGGCGTCACAGTACAGTTCACACAAACAAGTATGAAAGTCACAGAAATGTAAAAAGAATGATGCGGCTGTCAGGAACTGTAAAGAAAACAGTGACGTCATCATCAGGACTTACAAATCAAAACGGTAGATCATTACTAAAATTGGAACGCAACAAGCAAGATGCATAGGTCATTATGCGAACGAGAAATGTGGAGCATCACGATAACTGGACTGATTGAAAGAAAAAGATCCAAGAGGACGTGAGAAAAATAATAATACAGAGTTTGCGAACATAGTGCGGCAGCAACACACCAAACCTGTCCAAATTACTCGTGATTGTGCGGTTTGAAAGGAAACTGATCGCCCACGCCTGTAGCTTTCGGGGGATTCTTTGCATAGAAAGTTTGTTTATAAATAAGTATCGCTAGAGAGTTAATTGGCTTCTTAGCAAAATAGGTGGGTCCAACATGGGTAAAGAGAGAATGCGTTTTTATTTAGGTGAAAACTTATGGTTATCAAAAGGAAGAGTAACTTTATTTCACAACGCAACATGTACAAAACTAAAGCATATATTAAATCGTCAGCGTGTTGCACTGCATGGATGTAACTTGGCTAAAAGTCGTCTTCCAGTGACACCATCATTGTTTAAATAACCATTATTACTATAGAAATATTCACATTTGTAGTCGCACAACAAAACACAACAACAGAATTGTCAAAATCAAATTAAACATATTGTTAGGCATCACCAATTTGTACTACTAAAATGAACATTTAAAGTAAGCAGTTAGTTACTGCTGCTGGTGATATCTGACAACATTCTTTTTTAATTTATAAACGACTTAGGTAATAAATCATGTTTAAAGTCATACATAAATAATGAAGTCTGTAGTTCAAATACATCTAAAAAATAAATTTTTAGAGAGTAAAATAAGGGGTCCGTCTAGATAATTATTAGGACGCTAACTTTGGCGCCAGTCTGTTATTCGCATCTTTCTGTTTAATTATTGTCCTGGAGCCTTAGACTCCTGAGGTACCAATCACTGTATCTATACATAGAAGCCCAGAAAAATAGTAGCGACTTTGTGTTTGCTGGTTGCTCCCCAGGCGACGCCACTGTGCTTTGTGTTCGCTTTACCGAGAAACATTTAGCTTGCCGCATCCTCGCGCGGAAATCGTCGCGGCTAATTATATCTGTACCAGCCTTCACTGTGTCCCTGGCTCGTCCCTATGAAAAAATCCTCTTTTACCATTCAATCAAATTGTCCACTAGGAGTGTGGTTGGCCTCCGGTCATGTGATATAATTTTGCGTGATTTCAGCCACACGCTGCTCATGTTACATGCCATGTATAGGATGCGCATGAGTCATTATATTGGGATTCCCACCAGTCATGTAGCCGCCTTCAGATTGGGGCAGGTATTTACGCTGTTCCCACGGCTGAGGCAGTAGCGACTGCCGAAGTCAATTGCTAATTTTTGAGGGTCATTCCTAAGGTTTTCGGAGACGATCAGCCAGGGGTACAATAGCGTAGCGCAACGACCCCTGGATTATGAGGATGACTGGCAACGGTAGAAATGAAATAGCAGGCGGATCTAAGATGAAAGTATGTAAAGGTAATACATGTTCGTCGGGCTAAATAGTGATATATATATATATATATATATATATATATATATATATATATATATATATATATATATATATATATATATATATATACATATATATACAATATATATATATATATATATATATGTATTATATGTGTATATATATATATATATATATATATATATATATATATATATATATATATATATAAATATATATATACATATATACAATACATATATACAATACATATATATATATATATATATATATATATATATATATATGTATTATATGTGTGTATATATATATATATATATATATATATATATATATATATATATATATATTGTTTATTGCTCCATAAATAGGTGTAAACGTGAGAAACGTATCTTCCGCGTTGATTTTTCACTGAAACAACAGGAGGATTTCACAAAAACTGTTCTGTTAGTCAGCGAAAAAGTATAACATTTCTAGTTTAAATTATCCGGATTGTTATTTCACATGCGGCGTGGAATTGTGGGGGCGTTGCTTCTAATGGTAAATAATTATTGTTGCGAGATTACTCGAAACTCCAAAGAAGCCTAACCGCTGTGCTAATTTAGACGCCGGTCACGTGACAGAACCCGAGATGGCGCCCATTGCGAGACGCCAGACCAACGGGACTGTTGAAAGGCTTGTATTGCAGTTTCTCTGACCGCACGCGTCAGCGATCCAGGCGACAAAGACTGACCATTATTTGATCAACAGGCGACAATTCTGACGTTTTTAGTACGCAAAATGACGGTTCAATCAAAAGGTTCTTATTTACAGTTATTATTAAATACTTCAGTTTGTTCACTTATAAAATTCAACATGAGAGATGCTGCCGGTCAAATACTAACAAAAAGGCGGATGCTGTTTACGCGTATGCACGCACGCACGCACGCACGCACGCACGCACGCACGCACGCACGCACGCACGCACGCACGCATGCTCGCTGGCACGCACGCACGCACGCACGCACGCACGCACACACACACACACACACACACACACACATTCATATATTACTCAAAGCCCTTTGCAATGTTCTCCCTGCCGAACGTATTCAATCGAAAATGTTATCCTTAACAATAATAATTATTGACTACCTGAACACTGTCAACATCAAGGCCGACTTCGATTAAGCTACGCGAGTAACCCGACTAACGCGACTACCAATCGAACATCCAAGATAAATTGTTCACGTGATCATTCTTGACCAAAATGAATAAGGTGAATCTTCAAGGCTGCTACCTGAGGCAATCGCGGTTTGGAGAGGATTCACTCAAGTAACTTACGTCATTAGCAGTGACAGCCAATAGGGAACGTAGGGCCTACTACACCAGAAATTAATTAAATATTACACGACATAATCTTTTAAATTTGCTTTTATTATATTAAATCAAAGTCACAACATTCTGTGAAGATGAACATCACAATTTACACACTGAAGAACTGATTATTTTATTTTATTTATTTATATAAGTGGCTTATATCCATGATCATGAACATCGCTGTTCAGTTGGGTTACTCTCGTAGTACTGCGTGCGCAGTGTAAATTACCATAAACCGGATGCCACGTTAGGGTTACGCGAGTAACCCGAGTAGGACAATCGAAGTGGGCCCGTGAGGCCCCAGCGGGACATTGTCACTGGTGTATCATGGAAATAGTGTCCTCAGTAATACGGCAATGGATAATTGCGTTTTGAAAAATCACAAAATTTAACAACGGATTTTTTTTAAGGGTGAATTTTTCTTAAGAACTCTTTATCTTAATGAAATTGTTCCCTGGTGCTCTATATTGTGAATCCGACGCTACGCGCTCCAATGAAACGAATCCACGCGCTCCAATTAAACGAAACAGCTCAAAACGAAACTCGCCTGGGCGGAGATACATACATTCTGCCCTGAAGTTAGCGTATTGATAATTTCATAGGTGCATAAGTCGAAGGCAGCGAACACTGCGGCTATACGTCGAGGGCTCGAGGGACGTGGCGACCGAGACTACTCCGGGGAGCGCGCGCGCGGCACGTAGCGACGGAGCCTGCCTCGTGCAGCCGTCGCCGGCCACCGTGACGCGCCGGGCTCCGATTAATAATAGATCCGAACGCGCTGCGCATTAACACACGTCGCCAGCAGTCGCCGTGTGGCGAGGTAAACAGACATACGTGTCACGACCGACACTGTCACGGCCAAGACGGCCAGAGGTAAGTGTTACCGACACACGGTCACTCGACGCGTACAGGTATCTTGTGTCGTCGGGAGTCCGGGGAGTGTCACGTGACGAGTATGCGACGTCACACAGAGAGGAGCGACGCCAGGTGAAGTCGCTGTGATATTTGCGACAAAAGTGACGTTGATTGAAACTATGCAAGGATCGTCACAAACACGGAGCCGATTTATGCGCTGTTGTCTATAAATCACTGGGTAATAACCGCACGCGCAGTAACAAATTATGGGTAATTGTTATCACTATTACCGATATTGTTGTGTTAAGTATTTTAACTTCTGTTTATGCAAATGTCGTAATTGCATGTAGCCAGAGCAACAATAACAATAAAAACAATAGCATCATCATAATCTGGCGAACGGCTGGCCACTCAATAAAGGAAAGACCCGTAAATCGTCCAAAGACGCGGTTATAGAACCAGGCGCTTGGGATGAGATAGACTTACACATATGACATGGCATGTTCCTTAAGTTGGTGTTTTCTTATGGTAAACGTTAAATCGCGTTATGGTTGGTTGTCTGTCCCTTTAGTTTAAATCCGCCATGGTATTAATTATTAGCAGGAAATTCGCTCGAGTGGATGTCTTGAATGTAGGAACGTTGCGATTTCGTTTTTATTAAATGCAATTTGGGGGGTTCAACTTCAACGCGTTTATTCTTGTCGTAATGATGAAAACGTTGCATTATTTTATGTCAAAACAACTACCCATTCGAATCTGGGATATCGCGTGCTATTTTACACAGACGCTTGCATTCTGTTGCCGTTCCTGTTACCACACATCACTGGGCATCACCGGTGTCGCGCTTACATTTTTCCGATCGTTAAAAACGTTCCGATTGACGTTTCTGCGCATGCGCAATAAATGTAAAATCATCAATATCCAGCGAAACAACAAAGCATATTCGATATAAATACCACTAGCTGTTCGTTACCTCTCCTGTGATGATTACTGTGAAGAGTCTCTTAAAATGTCGTTCAATGCAATAAAATATTACGCTTTTTATAAATCACTGTCACGGATTATGGCGCATTACAGTCATGTGAGTTACGCTTGCTATCAAAATATGCCTCAAAACTTGTTAGCCTTGTGTTAATTTGCGACAAATAACTTTGCTGAGAGGTTATATACATCCTAACGAACAAGCCGTAGTATTTATACCATAAATGCTTTGTCGTTTCGCTGCACATTGATGATTTTACATATATCGCGCATGCGCAGAAACGTCAATCGGAACGGTTTTAACGCCGGAAAAATGTAAGCGCTACACCGGGACCACTGGACAACGGACGCGTCGCGTCGTGTCGATCGCCTCGTGTCATCTGTCGCTTTATAATTGTGGCGACGTGCAAGTTAATGTAACCTCGTCGCTTACCAATATTAATCTGGTTTAATGAACGTTTATGGTTTTTTTATTTTGCAGAATTTAGCAGAATTCACTAATGCAAATGTATAAGAAAATATCGCTAACTGTAGCTTCAAATAGTGCTGAACCCCGGGGCTCAAACTGTCACGTTCCAAGACCGTTATTGCTACGTTACGATACTGTTAGTGGTGACGGTATAGAACATTCTATCAGCATGTTTATGGAACTGTACTAACATTAGCAGATGCAGTTTGTTCCAAAAATATACAATTTGTACCCAGCTTAAACGTCGAACTTACAGTGGAGGTTGGAGTGAAGGAAAGTGTTAACAAGAAATTTGCGAGGAGTAGGTTGACTTGGGCCGGTCATGTGGAAAGAATGGGAGATGAAAAAGTTGCACAGAGAGCAGATGCCCAGAAAATGGAGGGGGAAAGGACGCGAGGAAGACCGAAATTGCGATGGGAGATTGCATTAAAAGAGATATAGAAAGAGTGGGAAAAGAATGGAGACAAAGTGGAACAGAAGAAATTGGAGATTGATGATAGAGAACGTAGTGAGAGGAAAATGGGAGGAAGAAAAAAACTCCACGGAAAGACGGAAATCATGGTCAAAATTAATAGATATGCTAATATATAATGTTGACGATAGATATGCTAACAAAACAACAATAATAAAATGAAATTTATGTCTAGTTTAGTAACCGGGCATTTTGAATCCTAAATGTAGATATTAGCTATTATGCAGGTTGAGAGTGGTGAAATCGTTGTTGACATGTCGCCTCTTGGACTGTACCCAGCGACGGAAGTGAAGAATCCATAACTTAATCCTATTAAAGGTACGATTGGGAAGGAAAGTCTTACACAGGCATGTTTATACTCTCTGTACTTCGTGATTGTATTAATCAGACAGTTAGTTATTGGTCCTCCGCTTCCCACCATCCTAATTATCCGGGATTGGGATCATGGCCCTACATATTATGGTAACGTTACCGGAACGTTATGTGTTTTCTGTCAAAATAGACACCCCCTACTTCCGGCATGCGCAGTCGCGGAGAGTCATAAATGGAAACCAACATATTGCAACCTATGTGTAACGTTACGGTAACGTTACCGGAACGTTGCGTGTTTGCTATGAAGAAGAAGAAATAGAAGCAGAAGATCCCCTACCTCCGGCGTGTCGCAGTCGTCTCGCCGGTAGAACCCGCTGCCCAGGCCCGGCGACTCGGAGCCCTTGTTCCGCATCAGGTTGATGTAGGCCGTGGTGATCGGCATGGACAGGTCGAAGTCCGGGTACACGGCCGTGTCGCAGTCGCCGCCGCCCCGGTAGGCCGACGCGGCGCTGTCCGCCCGGTAGGCCGCCGCCTCGCCGTCCCCGGGGTACACGGGCAGGTCGGCCTCCTCACCCACCTCCAGACTCAGGTGCATCCGCTTCTGGCAGTCGGCGCACGACATGAGGAACCGGGTGACGGCCTCGCGCGGAAGGAAGGCGTACGTCTCGGCGATCTGTAAAAAAATATTATGAAAAGTAACACTTCATAAAAAAACATGAGAACAACATTTAAGGGATTCTTTGGGGCCCGAAAGGGAGTTCTTTCGTGTCCGAAATTATTAATGACAAATATTCTTCGATAAGGTTAATCTCTTTGTATTGCACGCAATCCTGTTATTTTATGCAATTCTATGGCGACTATTCCTTTATTTAATTAGAATGGTGTCTTATTAACACATAATATTATTTTAATGTTCATATTAAGATATGCACTTGGATTCTATTTGTTATTTATTATCTTATTAATTAGTTATTGAGAGATCTTTAATTAAACAGCCGGATGCTTAGTAGATAACTGCATGAGTCTGAAAAAAGACAATAACACCGCCGCCTGGCGAATGCAACAGTAACTATTTGTTTTAATAATCTAGGCTCCGTGTTGTGGCGCCACTATTTGTAACTTAATGGGAACTTCGCACAAAATGCTACGTACCATCAGTATTTTTTATTGAATTTCCTCGCACACACGCACTCAAACAACATTTCAATGTTTACTTTTAATGAAAAGAATAGTTGCATTTTCTGACAAAAAATGCCGTGTTAGAGACAAAGTGCCCAGTATGTTATAATTTTTACTTCTTAAAGGACACGGTTATGAACACCTATGTTTGTAATAATGTATGACAAGGCCGGATGGATGCATAACTGGGAAAGAGGTGGAGTTGAAACGACTGAAGGCAATATTAGCAATTCCTCTGTAAAAGCGTTATGCGTACAATTATTACCAAATCCCGGATGTTTAATGTTGTATTGTTGACACAGGTGAATTTCACATCTTATTTTAGGGTACATTTCATTTGTTGTCAAAGTGATCAGAACATGTTTGCTGTAACTGTTTAAAGAAGTTGAAGATAATAACTTATTTACAGAATAGTTCCCACCTTCTATGTGAGTTTTTGTTTGGTGGGAAACCAATCAAACTTGCAACTGAGGTTGTTCGCCGAATGCGAAAGAATAGAGTTTACGTAGTTCGTGCGAGTCGTTGGGGACAGGATCATGGGTGCAAATGGCAAAATAGCATAACAACGTCACGGCGACGGACGGGAGTTGATTGCTTTATCCAGGCAGCCGTGTTGCACGGGGCACGCTGTCCCATCTAGGCTTTTCTCGTTTTCGTTCTCGTTCTCGTTCTCGTTCTCGTTCTCGTTCTCGTTCTCGTTCTCGTTCTCGTTCTCGTTCTCGTTCTCGTTCTCGTTCTCGTTCTCGTTCTCGTTCTCGTTCTCGTTCTCGTTCTCGTTCTCGTTCTCGTTCTCGTTCTCGTTCTCGTTCTCGTTCTCGTTCTCGTTCTCGTTCTCGTTCTCGTTCTCGTTCTCGTTCTCGTTCTCGTTCTCTTTCTCTCATACACTGGACGGGGCCCTTTGCAGGGCGTTTAAAGTCCAACAATAATTTATG
>OZ024863.1:46944363-47019363 GCA_964017155.1 Oasisia sp. SBJ-2009 | reverse complement strand
ATAAATATGCAAATCCGACGTATTCCCCACAAAACGAGCCCGGAGTGGATTACAAAGTTGTCTTTCGGAAAAAAATTAACGCCGCCTTTTTCCTTAACTCAACGAAACGTCCCTGCCTCCACCCGGCTGGCTCCCCGCTCGCTCGACTGATTGATTTATTGAGTCGACCATTGCGCAGTGGAGCGCGAGCAAGCTACAAGAGCGCGTGATTGCCGTAAAGAGATTTTCTCAGGTTGGCGGTGCCGTGGTCGTTTTCGCCCGTGCCGTCAATTACCTGTCGCCGGGACGTGTCGGTAACCCGCAGGCAACACATTTACGCTTGTAATTCTGGGATATAAATACAGACAGCGCAAAAATGAAAGTGGGCCTCTCCGTCGGGCCTCCCCCCGTCCGCTAGGAGTGGGATGTAGGAAGTAAGGCGCGGTTTGAGGTGTTAGCGGTGGAGGTAGTATATGCAAGTCGTGGAAACGTTTTATTTCCAGGTGACCGTCTGATGTCAATCAGTCATCATCGTCGTTGCCATTCAATATCACACTAACGATTTAATCTATCATTTGGGTCAATAAGTCAATACTAATGATACTAATAATCATTATTATATCATTGGGTTTACAACCACCACCACCACCGCCACCACCGCCACCATCACTACCACCACCACCGCCACCGCCACCACCACCACCACCACCACCACCACCACCACCTTCTGTACTGTCCACCAGTGAAGAAGCCGAGTGAGACATTGACATACGAATTGCTTTGACTTTTGGTCATAACCAGACGAAAACCTAATTAGCAAAATCAGATTAGCTCCCCCCGAAAGCCGATCACGGTGGATTTTTTGGTAAACAATTACTTTATATATTGATTGTCTATAATAGGGGAAACATACAAAGGGTAGATATATATATATATATATATATATATATATATATATATATATATATATATATATATATATATATATATATATATATATATATATATATATATATATATATATTCTTTCTCAAAAGATAAGTTTATAATGTGGCATAATGGTTTAACAGTCAGTTTGTTTGTTAATGTTTGCCTTTATACCGTCCAATCTGGAACTACAATATATAAACAATTCTACAATTGTCCCTAGCTGTTCCTCTGTGTTTATAGGTATTAATTTTGTTTTATAAATTCCATCGAGATAATCACCAGGCTTTTTTTAGTGACTTGTGTATATTAATTGTTTCTTTAATTCGGTACCATTGGTCGTGAAATACCCACTAAAGTTATGCAGAGATTGTGCTTTCTGTTTTCCTTTCTTGAACATGTTTTGGTAACTGGGAATTATTTATTATTCACGAGTGAACAGATATGTTTTCTTTATAAATGAAACACTTAAACATTGGCGATTTTAATACGTACAATATTCACTACAGAGATAAACCCAAAAAGTTCAATGTGTTACGTTAAGGTGTATTTACTTGTGGTAATTTCGGATTTTTCGCATCCCGAAAACTGACGAAGATCCTAAATACGCATACAAACGGATCAAAGAAATTTTACTAGGTCATATTTTGAAAATCAATTTAACAAAGGTATCGAAAGCGGTATGTTAAAAAACGGAAAACGATGACCAAGCTAATTAGAAGACCAATAAGAAGTAAGTGTCAAGGGTGGACGGACAGATGAAGAAAGAAGTATTCCAATATGATTGGTATTCGCAATGCATGCGCGGTAATCGTTTTGAGGAAACTCGGCCCGGGTGTGACGTATGTCTTCAACACTACGTCAGAGCAGATAAAAGCGAGACTGCGCTTGCTCGCGCATGCGGGGTATGCGTTTACCCAAATCTGGGACCGGCCGAATCTGGGACCACCGGACCAGATAAACGCGGCAACTCATGCCAACGGTTCTTCAATACCCTTCAAGACCGGATTACACTGGTAATTTACTCGCAACGTTTCCGTGAGCCCGATGACTTGGTCCGTGTCCGCGGGCTAAGGACGGGCCAGTGACGGGTCGGTGTAAGCTGCCGACTCAGCCCGACTGGGCCGTCAGATGCAGAGACTGTTGTTGCTATAGAACTGCAGACTGGCGCACGCTCCCACGGTGGTCAATAGAAACGCTTTGAGGATAAGTTGTAAGTCTCCACGAAGGACTAACATCGACCGTGCTTCATGGGAGACCTTCGCGGTCTACAATCTCAAAAGGAGCCAGACACTAGCTACGAGCAAAGTCACACCGAGACGGCCAGAACCAGGCGGACAGTGCGCAGAACTCGGGTCAGCAACGTCTCTACTGCACCAGCTCTACAAGCATCGGTGTTCCGTCACCACTGCTCCAGCTCTACCAACTCCACTGCTCCAGAAACATTCGGGCAAGGACAAGCCTCATCCGAACCCACACAGAGACACTCAGGATCATGGATGATGAAGACGGTGGTCGCTACTGAAGGACAAGCGAGGATAGCGGCTCTGGGAAGCAGGCTTGGTGCGTTACCGAGAAGAAGGGAACCTCTGTCCGTGTGATCTACCACTTGGAGGCAATGGCGCCCTTGGTCACGCTAGATCAACGGATTAGCAATCGACAGAACCCGGGGTCGAGCTGTCGTGTCGAAACTTTGGCAACTTCGTTCACTCTACATTGCTCCAGATCACCCAGCTGTATGAACTAATACCTGGCTACAGACATTGTTGTATATATGTGTATGATTTTTTGCGCAATGATTGCAACGCCGCTTAAAGCTTCCCGAAGAAGTCAAGATGGTATCGATTGAACAGGTCTGTCAGAGGAAGTAGTGTTTTGTAAAGCGCTGAGGACTGTAGATATGTCAGGCTATCCCTGTGACAATACACATTTCGTAATAAGATTAACCGTAAATGCCACCAAACGTGAAGACAACATAAATGCATACAATAAACTATAAGTATGCAGTCATTTGAATGTTTAGGATACAAAAAGAGCGGCCGTATCATGCAGGACTTTACATCCGTAACGTAATAATAATAATAATAATAATAACAACAATATACCTATACGCATAGGTCTATTGTTATTATTATTGGCACCAATATCCTCGGAAAATCATAACTCAGTGACACAAAACAACAACAAATGATTAAGAGTTCCCGTTGTCGTGTACAGAACAAAAGTGGTTAACTGATGAATGGCTTGCTAATAAGCTAAAGAAGATACGCATTATTGTAAGATAGATTTTTAGATAATATGAAGTATATAGGGGGTAACTTTTACAAAGTTGATGTAGTAACCGAGTATCAGAGGGAACAGAAAGTAGACTAGAATCTGAAACTGCATACAAGCAAGTGTCCCGGTGGCGCCACCTTGTGCTGACATGTTACCCCAGAAAAAACTGTACGGAATCTGCTTGGTTCCACATCGCCAAATAAATGAATGACGCTATAATATGTTTTACAGTGCACCGCCGCTATACCCAGGCCGGTGATTTCGGCTTAATTACCTACTGAGTTAAAATAGATTATGGTAGATATTTATGACACGCAGCAACATTCCACCTAAGTGAGAACGATTCTCCTAATCATAGAGCAATGGCGTCACAAACACGTCCCTGTGACGACGGTACGAGTATTCGACTCTGGTGGCATTCCCAGAAGGGTGACGTCACTGGTACCGCTAGGGCCCAGGTGACCGCCTTGGAATGCCGGACATGTGGTCGTCACCGGACGTTCATCTAGCGTCCGGCTATGTCCAGTGTCCAAGATTCAACGAATAATGGCAAAACGGTTCACACCAATCCCTCCCCAATCTAATTTGCGCGTCATCGGTATTGACATACGCACAATGGACCACGGGTGTCGTCGAAGTATTGGACTTGCATGGCACGTCACGTGATTGCTATTGTCGATTGAGATTTCACGTCGGTTGAATTACTTGCTCCGTCCGTGAATATCTTTATCCTCGGCATTACTTTGTAGTAATTAATGGCTCGATTTAGACATAGATGGCAAAACAAAGGTTGTCGTCATCGCCAGGTGCGGTATACTTACCAGTGTGTGGATGGAGCATTTAGACATGCAGGGCTACTGATTTATTTCATCTAGTGTTGACCGTGGCACTGGCTGGATGACGTCCATCACATGAGAAAAACACGTGGCAGTTCGCACATGTAGATGGTAAAAATTGAAAGAGGCTCACGCTTTTGTCTAACGTTTACAAGTTGTGTCAAACCTGTGACAACTACATTAAGATTCGACTCTCAACACGCAGCTCAAACACGACACCAGTTTACGCGTCTGGCAGTTCGTTGGTAAAACACGCCACTCCAGTTTGCCCAACTGATAGATCAATGAACATATAGGCCTAACCAGTTTCGTTTGCTCATTTTGTAGTTTGAAGGATAGATTCATGACTTCAGTTTATTCAACTGATACATCGTAGGACAGATATACAGAGCTGTCATTGGACAGATACACTATTCTATTTTACTTAAGAGATTGCTCGTTGGACAGAGTGTAGATACACACTCAACTGACAAGTCAATGGACATATATACCACTCTATTATGCTCAATTGGCAGCTCGTTGGATACATTTACCACTCCATTTTTATTACCTGACGACTCTACAAGTGGCAGTGAATGGGTCAAGTAGGCCCCTAGTGTAAAAAAATTCTTATTTATCAGCTTTGCATTTTTCGTTTTCTTTCTTAGACACCGTGCAAATACATCGACAGAGGGCGCCACCTAACACAGGTTCAATTTGTGTTCATAAACAAGGCCGACTTCTGTTTTGTGTGAAAATGTATTTTACTCGCTAATATCCCTAAGGGAATTGAGAGCTTGTGAAGATAATGACGCTTTTCCGGAATAGACTACAATGTTGTGTCTCGCAGTACCGTTATGATTTAATAATCGGAACTGGTTGATTACGTAATAACGCGATCAACGCGTACAAAACACCGCCTGTAGTGACAACGGGAAATACCGCTTGTTGCCCTGAAACAACATACCAGTTTTTACTCTAGTAGTAACCCAACGATGCTTGGCGACAAACGACAGTCACCCGCGCTAAAACGTTTGAAAGTTGCGTTACATTGTCTCATTGTGTCCCAGAAAAATGTCGCAAGACGTAACAAAATGGTAACGTACAGAGTTGTTGAATGGTCAACTTTTCGCAATTGTGAAATGTTAACAATATAAAAAATCCGAAAACGGGTCGGGTCGGGTCGGGTCGGGTCGGGTCGGGTCGGGTCGGGTCGGGTCGGGTCGGGTCGGGTCGGGTCGGGTCGGGTCGGGTCGGGTCGGGTCGGGTCGGGTCGGGTCGGGTCGGGTCGGGTCGGGTCGGGTCGGGTCGGGTCGGGTCGGGTCGGGTCGGGTCGGGTCGGGTCGGGTCGGGTCGGGTCGGGTCGGGTCGGGTCGGGTCGGGTCGGGTCGGGTCGGGTCGGGTCGGGTCGGGTCGGGTCGGGTCGGGTCGGGTCGGGTCGGGTCGGGTCGGGTCGGGTCGGGTCGGGTCGGGTCGGGTCGGGTCGGGTCGGGTCGGGTCGGGTCGGGTCGGGTCGGGTCGGGTCGGGTCGGGTCGGGTCGGGTCGGGTCGGGTCGGGTCGGGTCGGGTCGGGTCGGGTCGGGTCGGGTCGGGTCGGGTCGGGTCGGGTCGGGTCGGGTCGGGTCGGGTCGGGTCGGGTCGGGTCGGGTCGGGTCGGGTCGGGTCGGGTCGGGTCGGGTCGGGTCGGGTCGGGTCGGGTCGGGTCGGGTCGGGTCGGGTCGGGTCGGGTCGGGTCGGGTCGGGTCGGGTCGGGTCGGGTCGGGTCGGGTCGGGTCGGGTCGGGTCGGGTCGGGTCGGGTCGGGTCGGGTCGGGTCGGGTCGGGTCGGGTCGGGCCGGGCCGGGCCGGGCCGGGGTTCGTTAAGGTTCGTTCGATTGAAACCGGGATTAATCCGTGTCGGTCTGAGGTAGTATACAGTAATAACAGCGATTTCTTTTGCTATGCTCGATGACACAACGAAACTGTTAAAAATGAAATTAATTTCCTCCTAATTTAACGATAACATGAAAGGAATTCCACAGAGTGGTTGTGGCACTACGCTGACTTCAAGACATTGTTGAAATCGGCGTGCAAGTATTTTGACTCTAGCCTCTGGTCATTAGTCGTCCATCGAGTATAACTCAGTCGGTGTCAACGGTCGGTGTACCCCGAACTCGGGGTTGTACAGTGCATTCAAGGGAAGTCGGGCATACGGAACGACCGAGCCAATCAGCTCTGGCGAACAGTGCCAGAATATCCATGCACGGTTTTACGTATATCGCTGATGTACTTACGCTACGATTGGCTTCAAATGTGCGAAGTGAATTATTTACCAGTAGAAAGTTGTGAATCTTATCAAGAGTACTTTACATCGACACGTCGAGAAACAAACCAGTGGAAACTCGTGCAGCTCATGCAGTTAGAAACGTGTTTCTGCTAATTACGATGTCGTCAAATGCGACATTGCTTGCAGCATGTAGGCCTATTAATGTCAATAAAAAAACTATAACTAACTGACTAACCAGCTAACTAATTAATCATTTAACCAACTAACTAAGTAACTAATTAGGAAACTAATGAACTAAGCAGAGTTTGTTAAAGTGGAGTGTTAGATCTGGGATATGTGATCCGCAGTTGTAAATCGGGTCTGTCAATTGACGGGTCGCCTCGTCTCGTCGCTTCACGTCACAAATTTGTGCCTTGCCAACAATGTTCATAAAGGTTATACATATGGGTTAAATTACTTTTGCTGAGTGACATCTCCTTGATAGATACTTTAAAAAATTACCTTGCATATTGTCGTACAAAATCTTTGGGGCGAGAATGTCAACACACTTATGGGACGGAATGTCTAAACGCTAAGGCAGAATTTTTTGTTGGTCTGACGGAACTTGCGCAAGGTAACCAGTCACACGGTGGTTAGGTCAACTATTTGATTTTATCCGAATAGCTTACTGTAATATATGTACTACAGTATTAGAATAAATAATCAATACTAATTATACTGATAATCATTATTGTTATGTGCATAACATATTGTAAACTTGCTTATTATTGTTGTTTCTATTATTTTTTTATCATTATTATTAATAATATAATGAGTTTTGTTGTAATTTTTTTTTTATTATTACTATTGTTATCATTATCATTATCATTATCATTATCATTATCATTATCATTATCATTATCATTATCATTATCATTATCATTATCATTATCATTATCATTATCATTATCATTATCATTATCATTAGTAGCAGTAGCAGTAGCAGTAGCAGTAGCAGTAGCAGTAGCAGTAGCAGTAGCAGTAGCAGTAGCAGTAGCAGTAGCAGTAGCAGTAGCAGTAGCAGTAGCAGTAGCAGTAGCAGTAGCAGTAGCAGTAGCAGTAGCAGTAGCAGTAGCAGTAGCAGTAGCAGTAGCAGTAGCAGTAGCAGTAGCAGTAGCAGTAGCAGTAGCAGTAGCAGTAGCAGTAGCAGTAGCAGTAGCAGTAGCAGTAGCAGTAGCAGTAGCAGTAGCAGTAGCAGTAGTATCATTATTATCACTGTCGTTGTCACTTTCATCGGCATCATAATCATCATAATCACCATCACCAACACCAACACCAACACCATCACCATCACCATCACCATCACCATCACCATCACCATCACCATCACCATCACCATCACCATCACCATCACCATCACCATCACCATCACCATCACCATCACCATCACCATCACCATCACCATCACCATCACCATCACCATCACCATCACCATCACCATCACCATCACCATTCTCATCCTCATCCTCATCCTCATCCTCATCCTCATCCTCATCCTCATCCTCATCCTCATCCTCCTCAACCTCAACCTCAACCTCAACCTCAACCTCAACCTCAACCTCAACCTCAACCTCAACCTCAACCTCAACCTCAACCTCAACCTCAACCTCAACCTCAACCTCAACCTCAACCTCAACCTCATCCTCCTCATCGTCGAAGTCGTCGTCGCTATCGTGAGTGCGTGAGTATGAACCGTTCTTACCGAGTTCTTACACGGGACGTACAGCACCCGTCGGCCGGCGTCGTTTGGGCCGTCATCGGTGTCCGTGTCGGTCGGCTCGCCGAGACGGAAGCCCTTCGCCTTCACCCAGAAGCGGAACTTGGAGTTGTCGGTCGACGTCGTCTCGTCGCCCGTCAGGATGTTCACGACCCGCTCGTACTTGCGAACCGTCAACGTCTTCGTCTTGCCCGAGTCGCCATAGTTCTGTAGAGCCCATGTCTGGAACGTCGCGTACATCTTGTCGCGGTCACACCTGTCGGCGACAGTCTCCTCGTCAGACATCTGACACCGTCGACGGACAAGAGAAATCGGAGAGAGTGTCACCACGGCGAAGTATGTTGTGTTGACGGAGCGTCGCGTCACGTCACCGCAGCGGGGGGCAGTGACGTCGACGTCCTACCCGAGCTCTACGGGACGCGGCCGTTGGCGATGACGGTGTCGGAGACGTTAGCGCGTCGCGATCGCCGTCTCCACACCTATTACCTTGGCAACGCTCGGCCGTGCTAATTTGTGACTTGCGAACGAATGCGGGACGTAAATAGGATGTCGACTGGTTGTGATGGTCCCGTCCTCCGTCCAGCGGGCTGGCGGGGAGAGAGAAGGGCGACGCTCAGGTGAGAGACAGAGACGGAGGTGAGCGTCGGTCGTGATACATGTGACCGGTACCGGTGCGTCGGTCGGTGTGTGGTGTGGGCCGTCACAGACGTCCCGGGCGGGACGGCGTTCACCGCTCACCGTCCGTCGGTCGGTGGCTGCAAGGGCGGCTCCGTCCGTCCGCTAACTCGCTTATCGATCGCTGCCGTTCTCGCGGGCTGTCCTACGGCTTCCTCCGGCAACCCGAGCGCTTGTCACCGTCTGCCGTCCCGAACCAGGCAACCCAAGGGGTGTACGTCTATCAGTCCCGGTCTCCTAGGCACATCCGTCCGTCCGTCCGCTCACACCTGTCTGCCCGTCCCGTCCGCGCATCGACCGCCCACACGCCGCTCGGTCCGTCCTGCTAAATAGGAAGGCGCGAGAGTGAAATCCGAACACGGATCGATGCGGAGTTGGCGGTGGCCAGTCGGCGGCGGTCACTTAGACAAAGGTGTACACGGAGCTCACCTGTCCGGCCGACTCGCTACTCGGCGGCGCGCGTGAGGGACGCAGCGGTGTCATTAGCGAGCGGTGTTTCGTCCAATTACTGGCCGCCAGCCTCGAGAACCTAATTACGTGATGGGCACGTGTGCCGTGCCGGCCGACTCTTGGCGTCCGCCCGATCAAAGTCGCCGACGCGATGACCAGTCGCTCGCGATCGCATCGGAGGCGTTGGTCCGGAGTGAGAGAGCAGTCGGCCGACGGAGATGGCGTCGCCCGCACACGGTCGTACGATTGTGGGCGTCGGATACAATAACTCATTGCCACAGGACCGGGTCCCGGATGATTCGGCCCTGTTTTGGGCCGAATCATCCGGTTCCCACACGACCGCCCCATCACCCGCCACTGGCGAAATAGTCTAAAACCAGCTCCCAGAACTATCGTAGCTAAAACTAACTATATCCTAACTATAACATCAAAAGTGTGTATTGAATGGAGTATGTCTTCTGTTTTCATATTTACTTTTTATTATACAGTTGTGTTATACAGTTAGGTATTGAAAACTCAAATATATTATAATGAAGCATAATCAACTTTAAAATGTAACCGTTCAATGTTTATGATATTATAATCGCCGCGTTGTCACTCAAATTCCCAAATAGCGAGCTCGGATAATTCCCAGGAAATTTAACACTTCGCGGTCAAATACGGGTCAATACGGCTTTCGGCGGTCACACCAACGATTCTTCTCAGTGTAAACAATTGATTCGTCACGAAGCGTAAGATTTCGCTGACCAAAAAGTGGTTAATTAAAACATATTTGGGGAGATGGAACAATAAGACATATTTATTTTATATTGTATAACATTAATGTACAATAAAAACAGGAGGCAGAATCCATTTAAGCCCATATACACACATGCGAAAAATCAGAACACTGCGCACAACAGGCCAGCCTGATTGTGTTCGCGAGTAAACAACTTGAGAGGAACTCCGTCTCGACAGCGGCCCCGTCCGACCACGGTAAATCTTTCCGATCGCGGGACGGAGGCGATCGGATAAATTATTAAAATGAAGTGAGATGTACCGGCGTTTAGCCTTGAGTATTGCGGTAAAACGTTTACGGTTCGGCAGCAGGCAGGTAATTAGCGAAACGATCAGGGTGATTAAAGTGCGTAATTCCTCCCAACTGTCGTTTGCTATAACACGTTTTACTTGACTTTTAAGCATCCGATAGATTTTCGGGTCGTTGCTACCGATGAAAGCTTATATTCTTAAAGGGAAAGTCGTGTTACACCTACACGCACATATTCCAATTTATTGTGGTCTGATATGCACAAAAAGATTCTTTTTGTGCAGGTTAGTACTAATAGGTTAGTACTGGTGCAGGTTAGTACTAATAGGTTAGTACTGGGACTACTGACAGTCTGTGTTGATCGCTGTTGGGGATTTATGTCTGTGTATATCGATCTATGTCTGTGTAGATCGGTGCTGGCGAACTGTGTCTGTGTAGATCGGTGTTGGTGATCTATGTCTGTGTAGATCGGTGTTGGCGATCTATGTCTGTGTAGATCGGTGTTGGTGATCTATGTCTGTGTAGATCGGTGTTGGTGATCTATGTCTGTGTAGATCGGTGTTGGTGATCTATGTCTGTGTAGATCGGTGCTGGCGAACTGTGTCTGTGTAGATCGGTGTTGGCGATATATGTCTATGTAGATCGGTGTTGGCGATCTATGTCTGTGTAGATCGGTGTTGGCGATCTATGCCTGTGTAGATCGATGTTGGCGATGTATGTCTATGTAGATCGGTATTGGCGATCTATGTCTGTGTAGATCGGTGTTGGCGATGTATGTTTATGTAGATCGGTGTTGGCGATCTATGTCTGTGTAGATCGGTGTTGGCGATCTATGTCTGTGTAGATCGGTGTTGGCGATATATGCCTGTGTAGATCGATGTTGGCGATGTGTGTCTATGTAGATCGGTGTTGGCGATCTATGTCTGTGTAGATCGGTGTTGGCGATGTATGTCTATGTAGATCGGTGTTGGCGATCTATGTCTGTGTAAATCGGTGTTGGCGAACTGTGTCTGTGTAGATCGGTGTTGGCGATCTATGTTTGTGTAGATCGGTGTTGGCGATCTATGTCTGTGTAGATCGGTGTTAGCGATATGTGTCTGTGTAGATCGGTGCTGGCGATCTATGTCTGTGTAGATCGGTGTTGGCGATCTATGTCTATGTGGATCGGTGCTGGCGATCTATGTCTGTGTAGATCGGTGTTGGCGAACTGTGTCTGTGTAGATCGGTGCTGGCGATCTATGTCTGTGTAGATCGGTGTTGGCGATCTATGTCTGTGTAGATCGGTTTTGGCGATCTATGTCTATGTAGATCGGTGCTGGCGATCTATGTCTGTGTAGATCGGTGTTGGCGATCTATGTGTGTGTAGATCGGTGTTGGCGATCTATGTCTGTGTAGATCGGTGTTGGCGATCTATGTCTGTGTAGATCGGTGTTGGCGATCTATGTCTGTGTAGATCGGTGTTGGCGATCTATGTCTGTGTAGATCGGTGTTGGCGATCTATGTCTGTGTAGATCGGTGTTGGCGATCTATGTCTGTGTAGATCGGTGTTGGCGATCTATGTAACTATGCTCTTTGTGCTTCATTGCTGCCAGTTTCTGTTGTTGAAGATGACGGTCTATAGCTATTGTTAATGGCCTATAACTAAATCTCAGTGGTTGGTTTTAACACGAACTACAAAGTGCAAAGGGAGTTTCGGTGTCTGTTGCGGTGTTATTTCACTCGTGACTCGCAGTCTTTGTGGCGTGTAGTCAAGGGACTTGCCGTGACTGTGGCCGGTGTTGACACGGGGCTTGCCGTGATTGTGGCCGGTGTTGATACGGGACTTGCCGTGATTGTGGCCGGTGTTGACGACACGGGACTTGCCGTGACTGTGGCCGGTGTTGACACGGGACTTGCCGTGACTGTGGCCGGTGTTGACACGGGACATGCCGTGATTGTGGCCGGTGTTGACACGGGACATGCCGTGATTGTGGCCGGTGTTGACGACACGGGACTTGCTGTGATTGTGGCCGGTGTTGACACGGGACTTGCCGTGACTGTTGCCGGTGTTGACACGGGACATGCCGTGACTGTGGCCGATGTTGACACGGGACTTGCCGTGACTGTGGCCGGTGTTGACACGGGACATGCCGTGATTGTGGCCGGTGTTGACACGGGACTTGCCGTGACTGTGGCCGGTGTTGACACGGCCGGTACATGTTGACACGAAACGGGACTCGCAGTCTCTCAGTCTCTCAGTCTCGGCGGCCGGTTTTGAGATAGGTCTCTCAGTCTCTCAGTCTCGGCGGCCGGTACATGTTGACACGACACGGGTCTCGCAGTCTCTCAGTCTCTCAGTATCTCAGTCTCTCGGCCGGTACGTGTTGACACGACACGGGATTCGTAGTCTCTCAGTGTCTCAGTCTCGGCGGCCGGTACATGTTGACACGACACGGGTCTCGCAGTCTCTCAGTCTCTCAGTCTCTCAGTCTCTCGGCCGGTACATGTTGACACGACACGGGTTTCGCGGTCTCGGCGGTCGTCCATCGCCCCGGGTCGGCCGCCTCTCTTCCGCCACCGACCCATTGTAGAATATCGATTTTCCACCTACAGCTAATGAGTTCTGCTCGACATATAATACTCCGACGCTCTCGCAGGCACGACTCGGGTTCTGCCCCGGACCGGAATTCGCATTAGTGCTGCGAGCGTTGCACGGATTACGGCTAACAATCTATAACGGCCGGCGACCCAGGCGGTAGGCGGGCTGGGCGGGGCGGACGGACTGAGGCCGGCTCGTCATCCCGTCCACGTCCGGTAGCAAGTTGTCGACGTGAGCCGCGACGTCGACTCTCGCGAACGCATTTTCTACGCTTGACATAAATTACTGTACAATCCGGTGTAGCGCGCCGATAGTTGTTCCGTGCCAGAAGCATAGGTGTGTATTGGCACAGCGTCATAAGTAGGCGGAGCGTATAAAGTGACAACGAGAGTGCGAGTTCCGTATTTGTGTCAGAATAGATAGTGAAAGAATTGATGTAATAGCAGCTTCAGTTATTTGTAGGAAAATAGTAAACCAGGCAGATAAATAAATGAACTAAAACTAGTTACTTCTGCATGGTCACAACAACGCCCTTCTTGATCCGACAAATGTCAAGTCATATGTCAAAGGGGCAAATATAGATAATCATGCATTAGGTCACAGGTGAAAGGTACAGGTGTACATGTTACCAGGTAATAGACAACAGTTATCTAGAACCTACTTTGTATAAATCTGTTTACATAACCCCACAGTAGAGCCTACTAGACTTGGGCAAACTTATGAGCGTACGAATTTAAAACGAATGTATATTTGAGTTAGAGGTATCGTGGTATTTACACAATAGTTATTTGACTTGTTAGAAACGCCTCCGTTGGCTTAAAAAACCTAGAGCTTTTATTTTAGAAACAGGCAAAGTCACGTGCGTGTAGTGTGTATTTATGTGTATTACGTACATGTATTCACAAGTGAGCATGCATGCACGCATGCAATTCAGTAAGGCAACACCAAAGACCTATTAAGATTATAATTATAATATCTTTAGCGATACCAACTCCTGACTGCGTGCCTGTGCTACAGCCAGCACGCAGGTCGGTCGCCCAGAACCACGCACGACATCTAATTGGACGAAGACATCTCACTGTTCCGTGTCGTGCTGTTTGCACCCGGAGCGTCCGTTGTTAGACCGAGGCAGATGCGCTGTCTCCGACTTCCGGAACGTCCTGCATCGACCCGGGGTGACACGTCTCCCTGGCTGCCTCGGTCGACACCTCGCGAGCTCGCGTTGTCAGGCGGCCACGCCCTGCCCGGGCAGTGCGTCGCTTGCCTCGGCCGACCCCCTCTCGGCGTGGTCAGCCGAGCCGGCCAGCGCACGTAAGAGGATTTGTTGGCGTTAATCAATAGAGTGAACCGGACGTTTCGTGGGGTCGTGACTCGACTCGGCCGTACCTGTCTGTCTCGACCACCAGGTGAACAGTGAGTTATGCAAGCCTGCTCGCTGATGCCTCCCGAGACAAGGGACAGCGCGACAACAAAGAGATCAAGCCAAATATTGGCGTATTCCATCCACTGCGTAGCATTGCACCGCGGGGCACGGTTAAACGTATTCATATGGCAATTTTAGTAGTGTATGTTGACTGTTGGTTTCCAGTGTAAGACGTTGTTGCCTATTCCCAGTTTATACACAATGCCCGAGTGGAGTTAATTCCCACCCTGAGCATCGGTTTCCCTTAAAGAAAACAACACAAAACTAAATAGAACGTCTATGTAGAAATCTATAGCATCTGTAGTTAATTATACAAAGAGCAATATCATAATCACTCATCACTATCATTGTGCAGCCGTTGTGTCTCTTGGGCGAAGACTTTACCCAGATAGCATGCAAACGTTACTCTAACGTTAATGTAACGTTAGCAGAAACGTTTGTTTAACGTTTAAATGCGAACGTTTTTCTTACGTCATTTTGCTCGTTTTTAACGTAGATCTACGTTTCAGTTTCTAACCAAACCAAAACAACCACAAACTAACGTTTCGGGAACGTTAGAGATTTAACCGTAACCAAAATCAAACGGTTCTAACCAAATGCAAACGATAATGTAACGTTTGCATGCTATCTAGTAGTATTATGTATCCAGATATGCGTGTCTTGCGCTGTCATCTGTCAGATGGTGCAGTTCCAATACTCGTCTAGTTCGTCTCTCTTGTGTCTTGTCGGTCTTCTTCTGGGTCGTTTCTACTCATAAGGTTTCCAGATTGTGGTGCGCGATGTCCATCGGCTATCTCGTGTCCTACCGATGTGCCTTGTCCTTGTACACGTCCGTCTTCCGACTTGTTCAATCACGTCTATGACTTATTTTCTCTCCTACCCAGATGCATATATGTCCCGATATGTGATGTTTAACATATTACTGTTTCCGTCTTTGTTTGTGCGGTTGCTAGCTTGTTCTTTGTCTGGTTGGTGAGTGTCCATGTTTCCGCGCCGTGTGTCATCGCTGAAGTACTCATGAGTTGTAGACGTGTGTCTTCAACCAGGTTCCAATGTTACTATTGAAGGTGTCGCGGTGCCTGGCGAATGCTGTCCAACCGGCCTGATTCTACTTTGAAACTCCTTGTCTTTAGTTTAGTCTCTGGTGCTGTATCGCTGTCCCATGTAGACGTATTGATTTCAACGTTCTTTAGCTGAGTGGTGTGACAAATGCATAAATGTATCAGTTTCCTTCATAACCTTTGTTTCCGAATTGTCCTCCTGCATCATTCTGTTGTAGTTCGTGCGGTGTACAGCGCTTGAACTGTTATCAGCGGAGCGAAAATGAGTGACATAAATACTCTCCGTCTACCTTCAACCCTCTGGTTTTCCAAATCAGTCTTCAGAATATGCGTTCGAGTGTTGCTGTAAACAGCTCGGGCGATATGGTGTCTCCATGTCGTACTCCTCTCCTAATGTTGATCTTGTTGCTTTCTGTATGTAGGTGGACTGTCATCGAGCTATTGGTGTAGATGTCCCAGGAGGCCGATGAACTCGTCTTCAATAAAAGTTACATCGCCTGTTCTTGAAGCGATATAAGTGCTGCTTGAATCGAAAACCTTCTCGCGGTCAACGAACGCGATTCAGAGTCGGATATTATATTCTCGGCATTTCTTCAACTACAGTGGTTTACAACGTGGTTGTGGTCTTTCGTGTTTTTGTGTACTCTGTATATTCGTTTTTATGATCGCCGTTTTCCACGTTTCTCGTCGTTTCTTCATCAAGGCTCGTAATGACGATATCCTCGATTTGCTTGCTTTTTTGCTTTGGTTACGCTTGTTGCCCTTTGTTTGATCTGGTATATATAACCAATTTCGCAATTCGGTATTGTAAATAAGCTCTGTAATATATATATATATATATATATATATATATATATATATATATATATATATATATATATATATATATATATATATATATATATATATATGTGTATATATATATATATATATATATATATATATATATATATATGTATATATATATAAATAGGTATATATTATATATATATATATATATATATATATATATATATATATATATATATATTTAATCTAAACAAGCGAATGTGACAATACTGTGTCAGTAAAACGTAGAATAGAGTATCCAAATTGCACTTCCCATGACATTCAACTAATCCGGCCTTTTACCTGGGTTGTGGCAGTTCACGTTGGCGTCATACAAAACCGTGGTCTATAAACCGTGGTCTATTTTTCCGACTCTGTTAACACACTCGCACGTGTGAATGCAACACATATACACTGGCACTGCAAGACTGGCTCGGCATTATGTGTGATTTATTATGAGTACAAACACATTGTTTACATAGCGAATTATTTACAAAAACAACGAACAATGCAATAAATCAGACTTTTTTCGCGCACGTAACGTTTTACAGTGAATGCGATAACGACGTGAAGGATGTATGACGAGTTCGTTGTTGACTACAGGAGCTCAACTATGTTAATTCGTGGCCGTGGCAGCCTTATCAGGAATTAAATATAGAACGTAGCTGTAAAGACCCTAGAAACCTGGCTGTTTTCGCCACTCTGGCGGAATTATTATGTTTCTGGCGCTGGTTGGTGTGGCTGAGCCGTACGCGTGTGGGGTGTGGGTGTACCTATTCTCAGTAGCGGATCGGCGGTGCTGAACAACAATCTTCTCTTCTCCTGAAATAATTGTATAAATATATTTGTTTTAAACAAAATTGGTTGCATTCAATTGTAATTATAAATATAATTTTAAATGATATTTTAGTCCTCTTATAATGTATGTCTACTAATTGAAATTATATTTTTTAAAGAAAATTTATATATATATATATATATATATATATATATATATATATATATATATATATATATATATTAAAACAATTATAAACGACATTTTATATATATATTTATTTATTAACTAGTTTACACCATAATTATTGTTAAATAGATAATCTATTATTTTAACTTTGTCTTTATTTATTTATTATATTAAAATAATGTTTTCATTGTAAAGAACAAATTATGTACAATGTATATCTTATATCTATATCTTATATTTATTTGCCATATTTCATTTTATTGTATATATAGGCACTATATGAGTCAACGCCAGATTACATTCCAATTCATCATATAATGGACGTTGAATATGGCAATAAAGCTTTATTATTGTTATGTGTATAGTATTACTATGCATGTATAACAGGCGCGATGACGAGGTAAAATCTGTATACGCAAGTTTTACTGACGTCAACGTCACGCACTTATGACGTTATTGCAGATTTTGAGCAAAACTGCATAGGCACACTCACCAAGTGAAAACCGTATTGTGACTTCACGTGGAACCTCAAGGACTGAAACTAACTAACTAGTGGGTAATTATGTAACGCGTTTATATATATATATATATATATATATATATATATATATATATATATATATATATATATATAATAAACTTTTGTTAGATTATGCCGAATTGTATTCTAAATAAAACAAAGTGATGCTGTGCTGTGAAGTTCTTTTTCTTATAGGAAGAGGAAGGAGAGGAACCGGTTGGTTGGTTAGATACATACATACGTACATACGTACATACGTACATACGTACATACGTACATACGAACATACGTACATACAATACATACACACACACACACACACACACACACACACACACACACACACACACACACACACACACACACACACACACACACACACACACACACACACACACACACAAGGGAGAAAGAGGGTGGGAGAGAAGAAGAGAATGAATGAGTGAGTGAGTGAGTGGGTGGGTGGGTGGGTGGGTGGGTGGGTGGGTGAGTGAGTGAGTGAGTGAGTGAGTGAGTGAGTGAGTGAGTGAGTGAGTGAGTGAGTGAGTGAGTGAGTGAGTGAGTGAGTGAGTGAGTGAGTGAGTGAGTGAGTGAGTGAGTGAGTGAGTGAGTGAGTGAGTGAGTGAGTGAGTGAGTGAGTGAGTGAGTGAGTGAGTGAGTGAGTGAGTGAGTGAGTGAGTGAGCGAGGGCGAAGGAGAGAGAAGGGAGACTCGCGTCACGGAGAAGATACGATAGGTCTAATCGTGACCTGGGAGATACATGGCTTTCCAATGATATAACATTAGGGTGGGTGTAACGGGCCATTTAAACTCCAAAAATACAGCTCTTCAGTTTGTTGTTCAAATTATCTTGTCATCACCGCTACAGTGGCGCCACACTCCGGATCCAGTGTAAAGCAAAGTGGAGATCAGTGAACTCGACACCGGTACAGACACTACAAAGTCCGTTACGTGATACAACAGCACGTCATTGTCACCGATGAGCAAACTGACATCCAGGACCAGGCTACCTTAAGATGTCGGCTGCTTTATCTGGGAAAGTCCAAACAGGTTAGGTTCACAAGTCCCGCAAGCATTCTGCGGCGTATTCCAAGCTTCTTGCCTTGGCATGTGTTGATACCATCCGGCAATACATAACATTGGCGGTTGTTAATCGGTGTCACAAGTCGCGAGTGATACGACATGGCTATGTCAATAATGTCATTAATGATTGACTTCGAAATTTGGCCCGCTATTATTGGCGCTAAGGACAAGTAGCCCATGTTTGTGTAGGCGCTGTTTGACCGGATAAAAACGGACAAATAGTGAAGGGATCTGCCACTGCAGTGGCCAGAGTTTTGCATTCGAGGGACCATCCGACAACCAAGCAAACTTTATATGTATATATATATATATATATATATATATATATATATATATATATATATATATATATATATATTATATATATTGTATATATAATATATATGTATATTATATATATTGTATATATATATATATAATAAATATATTATATATATATATAATTATATATATATATAATTATATATATATATATATATATATATATATATATATATATATATATATATATATATCGTTTCTCATTTACTTTCTAATTTTGATGCCTTCTGTGAATGGTTTTGCTGATGAACTGCCAGCTAGGAATAAGTGGCATTTTCCCAGTGCAAAATCCCCTAGGTTAATTGCTTTGGTTACTATAAGGATTACAGCCTGGGCAAACACTTAGAAGAAAGTCGAAGGGGTGATGGGAGATAGATAGACGCATATATCACGTAAACGTAAAAGAAATGTCCTCAGTTCGTGTGTTTCCCCGGGATACATGAATGCACTAGAGACAATGACACTAACAGAGAAACTACAGGAGAAAGGTCCAGGTTTGCACACACAAAAACTAGTAAGAATAATTGTGGGAGTCTGGCTATGCCACTACCTCACTGAAACATTCTTCCAGCCTCAAAAAACAAACAAAAGATGCATTCAGCCTAAGCACTTCCCAGACCATGTATCCTCAAATTTTGTGCAACAGCTAACAACCAACAACCAACAACACCAGATGCTTCATAGTACCTACAGCCCACACTGAACAATTTAAGAATAATGTTTTGTAAAAACAATAGTTGACTGGAACCAATTTAATGAGTCACAGATCCAGGCTGAAACCATAAGATGCGCACACATCCCCCTTGTCGTATAAAATAGCCAATATTGGCTCCTTACGATACACCCCATTCAGATTCACACCGGCCTAAAATATGATTTATAAATTACAACGATGCACACCCCTTATTTTATTTAACAAGCAAATTTAACTGCTTATGAAAGTGGTGGCTATTGTAAACATACTATTCATTATGCAGTCAGAACAAAGATGTATGGCATTCTTATTTACAGAGAAGTGACATGTGATATAGGGCATCAAGTCATCAAGAAATTATTACCTGTTCAACTATAAACACAACTTGCAAGTAAAGTTCAAGGCATAGAAGGCAAGGGCCTGCTGTGTCTGTCTATGTGTGAAATAGATGGGTCCCATGGCAGTGATGTATCTAACCATTATTTTTTATTAATTACTTATCTCAAAGTATTTAATAAACAACTGAAATTATAATGATTTAAAACAGTACTAAGTAATTTAATCATAAAAATGCTGTCGTTTGTTACTAAAACGTTACGTTTCCCCTCACAAAGCAAACTCTTGGATTCAATCAATCAATCAAACTGTTCATTCAAACAATTCAAACTCGTTATCTGTACGAATAATTACAAATAAAGTCTACCAATTCATATCAGTGACTACCAGTACGGGTATTTTAAGGGAGAAACATTGAAGTATGAATACTTATAAAGACATGTTTATCCTATTTCAACATTATTCTAACATCTTTTTAAAAAGTTACTTCATAAGTGATATATAATGTGCCAAACATAATTTATGTGCTTCAAATAGATAAAATGAACTAATACTGATAAGACTGACATCCAACGAATTCCACAGTTTGGTTTCATATACAATAAGTGACACATTAAGCTTTGTAGGGGTTAACACACAGGCCCATGAGAACTGATTTTGCCGTTGTGTGGAATACTTGTTGACGCGTTTAACACAATTTTATAGTCGTGATTGAAATCATGAAATTGGATAACAACTGAAGATGTGGTTGCAGTATTGGGCTGTATAGACCCAGAAGACGTGGGCCTGTGTCTGACCCATGAACACCTCTGCATGTCGGCCCTCCCACTGCAAGTCCCTGCCGCGCCAGACGAGAAACATCTTGAAGAGGTCCCCTTCGCTCTAGACAAGTTATGGTGGATCCATCACAACCCGTACGTCCATTAGCATCATCCGTATAGTATGTTTTGTGTGAACTGATGTAAATCTGATCAGAAGGCCCTTTAACTTAAGCATGCATTTTTATGTAATATATTACTTAATTATTTATTTCACCTATACCTTTTAGGTTTACTATCCTAATATAATTGTATGTTTACTGTTTAATTGAATTTACGACTACTTATTGTTTAGATTTTAAATTATTTAACTGAATATTGTAATGTTTTAATTTACTGTAGATTTATTATTATTATTGTACTGTAAAGTGCCATAGAGCACCGTCTGATTATGACGCTATATAAATATTGTATTTTATTAATATTAAATTATAATGTTTTATTTATTTATTATTATTTATTTTATTATTATTATTATTAATTATTATTATAACCTTAAAATTACCACAAACATAACCTGTTTTACACATCAATTATTTTTAGATGGATGGGTCGCAGGAGCCTCTCTCTGCTTCATTCAGTATCTCACAATTTGTTATGGAACATGCTTTGTTGCTGTACAGTTGTGAACTGTGTTTTCCTGCAGATACAGCCACAAACCAAACCTCTTGTTGGACGATCGAGACGCCATCCTTGCTGAAATGAAATTCTTCAAGGTACCTCACAAAATGTTTGTCAACATTTGAATGACTACGTAATGTTTATGTACATTTGTAAATCAACCCACATTTTTGGTCACATTTCTTAAAGAGAAACAGTCTACGACTTTATTTTGAGTAAGAATTAACAAACACCGTTTTCAGCTACAATGAAGAATATTATCCCAGCAGTTTACTACTATAACCTAGTTGAAGACATATGATTTAAATAGTACCGACCATTGTGATATGTCGAATAGGTTTCGATTTTTGAAATACGTGATGCATTTTTACAGTATTGTGTATCCTGTAATTTAATACTATGAAAATATACATTTGCATACCTTGATTTTAATCTTAATCAAGGAAGTCCAACAGTCTATTCATTATTGTTAAGTACTTTTAAAAACAAATGTAGTCATAATAATTTCATATGAAAGATGCTTGATGAACTGGTGCAAACAAAGTGCTTACAAAAAAAGCCTTGTGCTTTTAATATATTTATAACAATAAACACAACCCATATTAATACATATGATGCATTTCAGAAACTTCCGTCAGGGAGACATCTAAAAGTTCCACTAGCTAAAAAGAACCTATTCAAGAAATCGTTTATACCCTCTGCCATTTTAATTTGGAATGCTAAATTTTAATGTACTTTATACTTCTTTTATTCCATAGACTTATCGTACTGATTTATCTAACCTTATTTATTTACCAATTTTAGTAAATATTATTAATGTTATCACATTGTGTCTTATCAAAGAACCTTTTAATAAACATTACTTACTTATTTATTTATTATTTTAGAGTACTTATTTATTTACTTAATTTATTTACTTTACCAATTTTAGTAGTGATTGGTATTATTATAGTTTTAATGTGTCTTATTAACTGTATATATTATGGCTCATTATTCTTATTATTGTCATTTTTGTGTGTAACTGGTGGTCTGAAGAACAATTTCCATTTTTAATGTGGTGTTTTAAAAGGGCAATAAAATCTTTTTAATTGGAATCTTGACCATATCAAACAAAATTAAAACTCTGCGGGTGACACCTGAGAATGCTGTGTACTTACTGGTGAGTCACCATTAAATAGTGGTTTATCAGAAGTCTCTGAATTACTTTCCAGGAAAAAGGAGGCAGGACCATTGTTGAAAATACGACTAATGGATTATGTCGAGACGTGAAGTTTGTCAAAGACATCGCCCTCACGAGTGGAGTCCACATCACTGCTGGCACAGGTGTGAAATGTGTAAAGAATAATATATATTTTGGTAACAATATGAATGTAGAATAATGCTATGTGTTTATCAAAGGTCAGAATGTGACTGTAAATGAAAAACTGTCAATGCTATTTTTATCACTTCTTTTACCACATGCACCAATATTTGTAAGGTTCACTATTTTAGTTTGCCATTCTTATTCATAATAAATTAATGCTTGAGATAAGAAATTTGAAATCGTGTGATAAGAACTTACCTGTATACCGGGGTACTCTTATCCATTATAGCACTCTGAGGCCAGTTTCATAGAGCCTACTTACGACATTGTACCGGGCGATAAAGCCTAAAACATTGTAAAGTTACACTAGTTGCATTTCACGAGTCTGCTCCATAGCTGCACTTAGGCTACGCCATGTATTTAGTAGACGTAACTTTACGCTAGTCGAAATATTTATGGTATGCTCCCCAAGTTCATTGATGCTCCTGACACGCCCACTCTCAACATAATAATTTACACTGGATATCCTTTAGTTTACACTGGATATCCTTTACAGTCATCATACCTTGGTATTTGCTATTCAAACCTATTTCCTTGAAAATTCAAACTCAGACGCGCAAAAAACAATATTATTTGTCATAATCATAAACAGGGTTGGGCAAGGGTCATCACTGAAGCATGGAACCCCCAAACATTTATGGTGGAACAGCAATTTCAAACAAATATGTTTCGAAATATGTTTTGAGGTTTTCTTTTACGAAAGGTGGCTATAGTTTCAGAAGATTTAATTGTAATAATTTACTTTGTTTTAATATACATTTTTATTGTAATCTTTATCAATTTACTATAACAAATGTTATGTTTGTAGAGCAAGTATTTTAATAGGATATATTGCACGTAATAAATGCTTACCCCCTATATACTATACTGGATATATGACCACAGTTTGATGAGCAACAGTATATTAAAAACATTCAGACTAGGACATCTTTGCCACATTTAACTTTTTATTTCAAACACACAAGCAAAATGATTTGTGTATCTTTATAGTGCCTAGTAGTGCCTACCATACATAATATGGCACCATCCTCTTGCTTTTTTGCAGAAATGTCTACTAATAAAATAAATCAAAACCGTTGAAAAGTTACATCGATTAGATAGCAGCTAGTCAAACCAAATATAGCTGGACCGTGATGGTTAACAAAATGATTTAAGTACACTGTGGCTCCGTCATCTGTGCTCGTCAAATCGTGGTTTTATATACCCTGTAAATGGTATAACAATAATAATAATAGTAAAACTTTATTTAGACACCATCAAATCCGGGACGTATGTCCCATTCACGGGTGTGTACGTACATGTAAATAGGTAAATAAATTAATAAATATAGTTAAGCTAAAATATAATGTTCACGGGTGTGTACATACATGTAAATAGATAAATAAATATCTAAATATAGTTAAGCTAAAATATTGTATGTTCTTATGTTTGGTTAAGGATTATTCTCAAGGGTTTCAGCCCCCATTAATTAACAGTGACCATGTCGTTTGTCATTTGCTGTGGTCAGGCTACTACGTGGCCAGCAGTCACCCCCCAGACATGGCTCACAGGACTGTGGAAGACCTCACTGCAGAGATGACCAGTGAGATCTTGACCGGAGTCAAGGGCACGGACGTCAGATGTGGCCACATAGGGGAGATAGGGTGCAGCTGGCCCCTACAGGGTAAACAGTACTATACCTCACCTTTTCAACACGAATCTGAAGCAATTCCTACATCATGAAATATTTTAAATGTTTAAATACAAGTTGTTTAAATTAAGCTGCTTACACTCCGGGTAAACATACTTAAATTGAATAGGTAAAACACTTAAGGTGTTGATGTGTTTCAGTGACTGAGAATTTTTTTTGATGTCTTTCAATGACTGAGATGAAGGTGTTGATGTGTTTCAGTGACTGAGATGAAGGTGTTGATGTGTTTCAATGACTGAGATGAAGGTGTCGATGTGTTTCAGCGACTGAGAGGAAGGTGTCAATGTGTTTCAGTGACTTAGACGAAGGTGTTGATGTGTTTCAGTGACTGAGAGGAAGGTGTCGATGTGTTTCAGTGATTTAGATGAAGGTGTTGATGTGTTTCAGTGACTGAGACGAAGGTGTTGATGTGTTTCAGTGACTGAGAGGAAGGTGTTGATGTGTTTCAGTGACTGAGACGAAGGTGTTGATGTGTTTCAGTGACTGAGGGGAAGGTGTTGATGTGTTTCAGTGACTGAGAGGAAGGTGTTGATGTGTTTCAATGACTGAGACAAAGGTGTTGATGTGTTTCAGCAACTGAGACAAAGGTGTTGATGTGTTTCAACGACTGAGACAAAGGTGTTGATGTGTTTCAACGACTGAGACAAAGGTGTTGATGTGTTTCAGCGACTGAGACAAAGGTGTTGATGTGTTTCAACGACTGAGACAAAGGTGTTGATGTGTTTCAACGACTGAGACAAAGGTGTTGATGTGTTTCAGCGACTGAGACAAAGGTGTTGATGTGTTTCAACGACTGAGACAAAGGTGTTGATGTTTTTCAGTGACTGAGACAAAGGTGCCGATGTGTTTCAGCGACTGAGAAGAAGATGTTGCAGGCCACGGCCCACACCCAGGCAGCCACCGGAGCTCCAGTCATCATCCATCCGGGGCGGGACAGCGCGGCTCCAGCTGAGATCATCCGCATCCTGGGGGAGGCCGACGGAGACATCAGCAGGACCGTGATGTCTCACCTCGACAGTAAGTCCTCATCACCTCAATCTCAGCTGCCACTAGTGAGACAACGTGTACACAAACATCATACTTCTGTATGAAATACGTCCAAGAAAAAGAAATGACCTTTTATGATAAAGAACACTTTTTTATTTCACTGAAATCAGGACTAAACGTTTATTTAAACATGTGTTAAGGTAGGATACTAGGTATACCTGGGTATATATAGTAATGCAGTAAATTTCCATTAAACGACATGCAGAAAAGAGGATTTGTTTACATTAAACGCAATTACTGCAATTTGACTTTTGTGTCAGTACGCAGTATGTAAATTTTCACCAATCCAGGCCCACTAGTGGAGTAACTGGTGTGCGATAAGTGAGATGACCTCAGTTTAAATCTTTAGATATGTTTAAAATAAATATATTCATAAACCTGAAAAACCTTGAAGATTGATAATTAAATAGTATCTTTAATTGATCATTAAACCGATTCATTTAATGTGTGTAGGACAATCATAGTGCATGGATATTTATATCTGCAGGGACACTTCACACCCAGGAAGCCATCCTGGAGTATGCGTCACTGGGCAGTTACTGCGAGTACGACCTGTTTGGCATAGAGTTGTCTTACTACCAGCAACAGCCTTCCGTTGATATGGTCAGTGATGCTCAGAGAATCCAGCGAATCAAGTGGCTCGTCGAGGCTGGCTTTGAGGATCGCATACTCATCGCGCACGATATGCACACAAAACACCGACTGGTAATTAATTAGACTTACTTGTACATTTCTCCCAAAAATTCTGTAAACTCAGCATATTTATTTATATATTTATTTGTTTTGGGATCGAACCATCCATGGTGTTAAACAAAATTGAATAATTATTTATGATGTAAACATGCAAATTTAACTACAATACTACAAGTTACAATGTTTGGAAGGGGTAGATTTGAAGTCAATAACATTTTTGTCAATTTACCCCTGACACATATTTAAATAATGGTTACAACAATACATATAATGTAATGGAATATATATTACACCGTGATATTCAAAAGTTAAAGTATAACATAAGTAAGCATGTTTTTACACATATTACAGTTTTTTCAATGGCATAATTATATTTGTTGATGGTGTACTATGGTATGTCACAGAATGTTCTGTACATAAATAATAACGTTTCAGTGTTATTATATATGTCAATAGAATCGCAGTAGATTTAATTTGTCTAGGTATTAACAAAGAGTTGTGTCACAATTCCACATATTTTTACTGCAAATGAACTATTTATAGTAACTTTTGGACTGTAGCAAATCTCGTTTCTTTCCTTTTCCAGATGAAGTATGGAGGACATGGTTATTCACACATCCTCATGAACGTTCTGCCAAAGATGCTGGACCGAGGCATCAGCAAGGAAACCATCAAAAAGATTACTGAGACGAACCCCCAGCGTTGGCTTACCTTTAAATAAGATGCTTAATTAATTAATTTTCCAACGGAGACTTGCTTTTACAGATTTCTCTACTGGCTAATTCCCAGCAGAAGAATTGACAAATATACATATCCATGCACTATGATTGTATTATACACATTAAAAGAATCAGTTTAATGAATGTTTTAACAGCCATAATAGGATATTTTATTACTGTTAAAAAGATTGTATTTTCTTAATGATCCTTTGTCTAGGCAGCTATTTAATTGCTATTTTATTGCTAATTAATTGCTACTGGGTGTACTGTGGTTTCTGTGTGAAAAAAATAAAAGGCTTGTGGCAAATTCCCTTGTTTTGTTAATTGTTTTATACATCTGGTATAATGAAATAACTTTTTTTTAAGTTGGTTGTTTGGAGTGTATGTAAAAATATGATAATATGATAATTTTGTAGTGTCATGTGTTTCCATGACAGACAAATGTTCTTCATTTGACCCAAGGAGGTGAACATGTTCGTCTTAGCTAATGCAACACCTGCTCTATAATTATTGTACTTTTGTTAGAGCAACTATTTTTTTTAAGGAAAAGACATTTTATGTAGGTAATACTTCTAAGGGGTAATAGTAATACAGTCTAACTATTAACACCTGTGCTTTACTCAGAATTTATTTTTCAATCAAAGTGAAATTCTGATGGCTGACATATTGAGACAGGCCCTTGATGTTACACCATTATTAGCCTAGAACTTCCTTGAGCTTGGCCTGGAATGACATCGAATGCTCCATTTTACTCGACATATATATGAATATCTAAATCATGTTGGTTTCTTGTATTTCCTTGGGTTCCGAGTTCCACTTGTGTTTAGCAACTGGCAATTTTTTAAGATGAAGCAGTTGTGATGTCAGGCATTCTATTACAATGGCACTCTCTCTGCAATTTTAATTGTGTCTTCAGTAAGGTTATTCTTGTAAACCACTGCCTTCTGCTGACATTCTTGATTGTAGTTGCTAATAGTAAGTTTCATTTCATCATGTGCATAAGCCCGAAATAATGCATTTTTAGTCACTTAAAAAATTTAGTATTTACTTGCATAGTCTGGGTTCTAAAGTTGGTGCACTGGTTAAGCGGTTGGAGTGCTGTACTGTAATTTGGCGGAATGGGTTTTGAACTGTGGGCTGTCGGGCAGTGGTTCAGTACTGGTACAGCCACTATGTTGGAATTGCATTCGCCCTACATTGCCTGTGGCTTTCAGGAAAAATTCTACAAGCTTTTGGTCCCTTCTATCTGTGCCTGCATGAGGGGGAAGGGGAGAACAAACTCACACAAAAATGGTAAACCAGATATGTACTTGTTGAGCTGACATTGTATTGTCTAAACTCCAAGTGCCAGAATAACCAACATGATGATTGTGGGCGTTTATTCGAAATCAATGACAATGTAAGCGTTTTAAACTTTGAATTGTATTATTTATACATCGTGTTTTTAACTTTTAATTGTATTATTTACACATCGTGTTTTTAACATGATTTGTCTTGTTATTTTTATTGTAAAATTTAAATCTCTCTACCTTCCAATCTTCTTCAATTTAATTTAAGGTTGTGAATGATGCTCTGTGCATTCACTGTTTGTTGTGAAAAGGTATTAAAACTTTGAAAAATAGAAGATGCCCATTCTCGTGTTGCCTTCACGGTATGGATGTCACGGTATCATAGATCGGACTGGCTAACCGCAGAGCAGCTCTGCGGCCAAGGAAATATAAGCCACTATTCGCAGAGCAGGATTCATCCAATCACCGCACAGGAATTTATGCGCATGTGTAGACGTTGTTGCGGTCTTTCACTGAGGCGATGCACGTTTGTAAATGATAGTTCAAAAAGATGGAGCCGCTTCGTTTAGAAGTAGGCGCCACGTTTGACAACTGGCAATCAATTTAGACAAGTATGCCACAGATCGCCATGTGAAGTTTTGCTGCGTTAATTCAAGAACCGTCGCCACCGCAAACAAATTGCGAGCTGTCCTGTCCGCCTCCCGTAGCCCGCCAGTCCGACCATCAGGCTAGGTTGCAAGCACTTCGATTGGCAACCCCAGAAAGGAAGGCCGTGGCATTATGAGCCACCAGAAATAAGTAACTAAAAGCATGTTCTCATAGCCATGTGGGAGCAATGTTGTTGTATTTGTGCGTTAATTGTTAATGTGAATCAATAACGCCAACGGCGCTGACAGTGACGTTATAGTCATTCCGGCACTTACGCAGCATTTGGACCCACCTCAGTTTTGCCATTATAACTGTATTTTTGCCAACATTTAATACTTGATTTTGTTAATTAAATCATTTATCACCATCTTGTGCATATTTATGTTTTATGAACAGCGCGTCTTAGTAGACTTTTGAGATCGAAAAGACAACGCGGTCGGCCTAAATAAACTGTTTATCGCTCATCCTGTGTGCACCGCTGGCAATTGCGCTCCGCTGTGCTTCACTGCTTGGGTCTCAAAATGCAATATTTGTGAAAGATACATATACCTGGGAATGCTGATTGCTCATGTTTAGGATTAGATATTGGTTATTATAAATTATGTGTCAGTATATTTATTTACTCACATCTACACTAAAATTGTGGTTGCAAAATATCCTATCTTGTTGATGCTACTAGAATATTTGTATAAGAAGTTGCTCTTTTTAGGTGGTCCATGCTTACATTGGTCTTGTCAGCTGAAATGTCAACGCAGCCAAACCTGGATCAGTGCATGTGATTCCGGCATATTATCCAGAGATGTGGGAGCATCACATACAAGATGAATCGTTGTGTACAGATGTAAGCAGCTCTTTCAATTGTAATTAATTTGATCTTTTTTTCTACAACTCAATGCTTGCAGCTATCACTAAAATTTAAAAAGCTCTTTACACAGGTTGTCTTCAAATAGATTAGTCACTAGTGGCTTGATATGGATTAGTTTCATATTTTAAATTGCAAATAGTAAAACTAAGCATATCACAGAGTAAAAATAAAATATAAATACGTCAACAATATCTTCAGTTGTGGAGGTAAAAGTTGGCTTTTCTCATGTCCTGCTGTGTTCAAACATTACTCCATTTGAATTAATGAATACCTGGTTATAGATTCTGATGGATGTTTGTATGAGCAAGCCTTCACGCATTTATTGCACCATTGCTGGATGCTTCCCAAAGAAGTTGAGATGGTGGTTGATTGAACAGGGAATAAAGTGTAACTAGTGTTTTGAGCAGGGATAGGATATTACACTATATAAAAATTTAACCTCTTTTAAATCCTTGAATGGCATGAATAATATTATTGATAATATTTATTTGCATGCTTGCAGAGACTTCTTTTCTTGGCCAGATGGGAAGTGGTGTTGGGCTGTTGGCTGAAGGACTTAGCACTTTTGTCTGAACTGTTGCTTTGTGTACATTTCAGTGTCAATGAGAGGCGGTTATACATAATTTATTATGACATTTTCAGGTCTACAGCATCTGATCTCAGGCATTTATGATTCAAATTGTACCAGCTGCACAATCTTCTGTTGTAGAATGCTGAGGCCATTTGCTGCAATGTGCCACCCATCGTGATGCAGCCTTTCCACACAGATTTTTACCGTCACCATATTGTGAGATGTTTGCATGCCGAGCGGAAGTGGGACAGCAAGCGGCACTACTGTGACGTCCCTTTCTGCCAAAAACCAACTGGACTTCTGAGTTGGATCTGCTGTGACTATTGCAACAGGTGGTGTCATTTATATTGTCTGGGCCTGTTAGTTCAGCCAAATGACCAGATATGTTGATGCCCTGTTTGCCATTTTAACATAGCTTTATGTAGAGACCCATCCACCCATCATTTGGATGGGTAGAACAAATATGGACGGGTAGCAATATGGGTGGACTGGTAAAAAAAATGAAGGAGCAAAGGAAAAAATGTCTTCCAAAACCATAGCTATCGTTATTTATGCCTTGAAAGTGAGTGTAAAGGGTGTCATATATGTGTTTGTAGCCCATTTCAGGTCATCAGGCACATTTGAAAGTTGGTAAACTAGTTTAACAGTTAACATCCATGTGTCCACCAAAACATGTGTGACTGGCAATAATTTTATCCTGCATAAAGCCCTGCATTTTGATGCCACCCAACCAAGTAACCCTGGCATTTGATTGTGTCAACAGAGGTTGGACATCATTTGCAGATGGGCAACTGGTCGTGGAGGTAGTGAATGAGCAAGGGTTCCTCCCCTAAAATAACATTATGTTAGGTAGTTACAGCAACGCTGTATCACAGGGTTTGTGTTAATCTAGCTGTAAAAATGTATATAATCTTAATGCATGTAAATGTGTATATATAACTCACTAATCTGCATTTATCTATACATTATGGCAATACATCCTTTCCGTATTACTGACGTTATGAAATTGTTGTTTTAGGTTGGCATCTCTTCATCATGCTACAACCTTGACAAACCACCTACAAAACCGCTCGCTCAGATACCGCGTCAACTCTTCAGTGCTGGACTGTTCTGTGATATATTATCATTCATTCACCCCATATATATAAACACTGCTGTCAAATGCATACATTGATTAAAATACCATGATGCCAGGATGGCATTTGTGGTATTTAATCACACATTAACCAAATCATCATCATTCAGTAGACTTAAATACTATGTATATGTTTTACAATTGTATGTGTATGTCTTACATTTGTAAGCGCCATGTAGATGTTTACATTTGCACATGTATATATTTTACATTTGTAGGTGCCATGTATATGTATGTATTACATTTGTATGTGTATATATTTTACATTGTAAGTGCCATGTATATATGTGTTACATTTGTATGTGTATATGTTTTACATTGTAAGTGCCGTGTATATATTTTACAGTTGTATGTGTATATATGTTTTACATTTGTATGTGTGTGTATATATTTCATTACTAAGCACCATGTATAATTACATTTGCATTTGTAAGTTTTGTGTCTTTTCTTGGTATGTTGTGATAGGAGTTAAGTGAGTATTTAGACGTTGCACATGATTTATGTATTTGTCTTAGTTTCTTAGTATGTTGTGATAGGGAGTTATTTAGACATTGCACGCAATTTAGTTCCTTGAAGCTTTTCCCTGTTTATGTACAAGTTTTTACACAAGTTTTCCTCGTTATCTTGTAAGTAATGTTTTCACTCACTTTTCAGTACTATGACAGGGATTTTGGTGTGGTAAATGAGATGTATATGTTTGTATAGATATATGTATGTTAGAATGCAGATTATTAGTGGTGTCATATACTATATTAGTATGGTGTGACAGGATTTCTAGCGGTACAGTTTGAAATAAATTCCTGTGGCCACATTTCTTATTTGCATTTTATTCATTCATGACTGATCTATCAGAATTTAGGTAGACAAATATTCACACATGTCACAGATATGTAATAGGCATTTATAAAAGTAACAACACGCATAGCAACTAGTCAGATTCTCCTACATCTGTTCTATCAGAATTTAGGTAGAAAAATAATCACACGTGTCATCGATATGTAACATGCATTTATGAAACTAAAACAACACGCATAGCAACTAGTCAAAGGTTCTTTTCTACCTGCTCTCCCTAATTCGCAGAGCTGTGACGTCACTGCTCTGCGAATTAGGGAAACTAAGGAAATTCCCTTATTCGCAGAGCTACTCGTTAAAGGCTTGAAAATAGATATATTCTATCAGAATTTAGATAGAAATGTATTCACACATGTCACAGATATATAATACGCATTTATGAAACCGAAGCCACTAGTCAAATGTTCTTTTCGACCTGTCCTAATTCGCAGAGCTGTGACGTCACTGCTCTGCGAATTGGCAAAACTAAGGAAATTCTCTTATCCGCAGAGCTACTCGTTAAATGCTTGAAAAAAGATATATTCTATCAGAATTTAGATAGAAAGGTATTCACACATGTCACAGATATATAATACGCATTTATGAAACCGAAGCCACTAGTCAAATGTTGTTTTCGACCTGCCCTAATTCGCAGAGCTGTGACGTCACTGCTCTGCGAATTGGCAAAATTAAGGAAATTCTCTTATCCGCAGAGCTACTTGTTAAATGCTTGAACAAATATATATTCTATCAGAATTTAGATAGAAAGGTATTCACACATGTCACAGATATATAATACGCGTTTATGAAAACAATTAGCCTATTCTGTTTATATTATTGATACATAATATAAATTATAATACTGCCACCCAGCTTGATTTCATTGCATTTTCTCTAGTTCAGTTACCTACAACAATCATTTAACTTTTGTTATATTTATTTTGTATATATATATATATATATACTATTAGAAAAACTAGTGAGTGCACAGAGTTTTATATTATATTTTAATGTCTAAATAAAATGTACTATTGTAAGTATTATTATTATTATAACAACATGCACGCAAAGCAACTAAACGCTAATTCATTGCATTTTATGTAACTATGACCTTTCACTCGAATTGTGGCACTTGTGCCCTAATTCGCAGAGCAGTGACGTCACTGCTCTGCGGATAGTGGATAATATTTCCTTATCCGCAGAGCTGCTCTGCGAATAGTCTCGTCCATCATAGATAGCTCGATACAGCTTTACCATGGCGGACGACGATTTAGAAGAAATGAAAAGATTGAGAGGTACTAATATGCGATGGTGCAATTATGAAGAACACATTATCATTTAATAATGTATAATGTTTGTCATGTGTTGTGTTGAATAATGCAATGATTATATCGGGCCAAACCGGCAAATACAATATTCCTTATTATCGCCATACAAATAGTGCACTCGTCAGATGTCGATATACCGGATAAACCCAATTATAAGCGGTATCCCCATATATCTACAGCGTTAATCCGTGGGAAGAACCGTTAGGTGTATAATCCCGTGTTCCCATCGTCAATACATTACACAGCGATCTGTTACTTTTTGGCCTAGTCAGGCCTTGACATTGATTAATTTAAGGGAGGCCAGTACAGTTGAAAAAGTTTCTGATTCTGGTGAGTGGCCATTCTGGTCATTTGTAGTGCAAAAACCCTGCTGCTACTGGGGGGAATCGTCCACTAGTAAGAATTGGTGATTCAACCACAGGTTACACATTTACTCCCAGTGTGGGATCTTTTACTTCCCCTGGCATAGACACCAGATATAAGGGACCACCGCCTTTTAGAGTATTTTCTGAAAGACATAGGCAAATGTGGGATGAACGAAATTGCCTTTAAAGTTTCGAAACGGCGGCAGGTAGGATTGAACCACCATCCCCTAGACTGACATTCGGGTGCTGTACTGCGTGACCACCGCTCCCGTTACTGGCCCGAATATTGTAATCAAAATGTGCTGGTACTAAGGTGCCCGACTCTTTGCAAGACCTATGTTCGATACGAGCGACATCACACAGACTTTTTGAAGCAGTTATGTTGCATGTGAATTTATAAAACTGAACTAACCACATATAAAGCACTAACTGGAAATGCATTTTAATGTAAGGTACTTATTTAATGCAGGCTACATATAATTTGTCTGGTCTTTCTTTTTAGCCCAAGGGGGCCTTCATGAGAGCAGTGATGAGGAGGAGCAGCCAGAAGATGTCTCTGCTATCATGGGGTTTTCTACTTTCGGGGGTGAGTCATTTTCAGATGTGATAAATACTGAATGACTGACAGCTTCAATACACAGTTTGTGGATCTGCCACATTGCGGTTTGCATAAATCACAATAACAAATTATGTGTGTGACCTCTATCAAGCTTTGCCAATAATGTTGAAAATGGTCAAATGTGTGCCTTCAAAATTACTAGTGCTGTGTGTCATTTGCAAAATCAAACATTCCTGCATGTGGGGGTTGCAGTTGAAATGTTGCCTTGTACCTTGTTGTAAAGAAACACATTGGTGCTCTGAATGAACATTTCTACAAAATATATGGTGAAACAGGGCTTTATGTGGGATACAAAAATGTTGCCAATCATAAATGTTTTGGTATATGTGAATGTTATCTGACATACATATAAGCCGGTCAAGAGTTTTGATTATGACCTAAGCTAGACTACAAATATGTGTGACACCCATTTTCAAATCATAACTGTCAAGATATCTATGATTTTGGAATATATTTTTTGCTCCATAGTTTTTACCCACCCAATGACATCTCTACCCCTCCACAATGGGTTTTACCCATCCATATAATGAGTGGATGGGTGATGGGTCTCTGCATGGACTGTCGGAATGCTCCACATATTCGGCATCCATTTCGTTATGGCATTAGAGATTTGGAGTTCATTTGTAGAGCAACAGTTCATGTGCTAGATAGGTGAGCTAATTTCCTGCATTATGTTTAGTTATTTAATGTTTCTTTTATTGTCACATTGGTTATTTCAAAATGTTGACACACCTTTCCCTGTTCAGGTGCTAAAACTGCGAGAAAGTTTGATTTCATGGCAATGTTTGAAGAGACAAAGAAGACAGCAGTGGAAAGAAGTCAACAGAAACGTAAGTTATGTCTGCCTTCTCAAGTAGTTTAGCCTGTAACAAATCTGTTTTTTGATGTCCACGTATACACATCAATAACTAAATAATATCTTAATAATTAAATATTATCTACGGTTGGTATAATAAAGGACATGTCTCAGGTCAAAATACTTTATTTTCATTATTACATTTGGTAGTTTTCAGCCTGTCATTTAGCCTTCAGCTCTCTGAATTTGTTGGTGACATCATTTTTGAGAGAGCATAAACAGTCACCAACATCATCACAGAAACATTTTGCATCATTTGTCAGCGTTCGTGTGATAATCACAATTTTGAAAATCATTTGGATTCTTGTTGCAGTATAATTAACTTACTTTGGAGCTTAATGTCGAAGATGAGTACGACGTTTCGATCCATCAACTATGGACCTTGTTCACGTACTGGTGTCACGTGTGTTGCCTCAGATTTCGTGTGTTGCCATCTACAATCAAATGATCCCGCCGAAATCTGAGGCAACACACGTGACACCAGTACGTGAACAAGGTCCGTAGCTGACAGATCGAAACGTCATACTCATCTTCGACGTTAAGCTCCAAAGTAAGTTAATTATACAACAATAAACCATTCTTTGAGCCATGAACAATATTTTCACTATCATTTGGATTCTTGTTGATGGTATTTTTGCAGTCACTCAAGTGGAAACAGGCGATGACGATGGAGAAACTGGGTCCGCACTGATGGGCAGAGCTCATGGGGACAGTCAGGTGACAGGGGATGACTCAAGCAGTGGCAGTATTGGTCCTCCCATCCCTCAGGCTTCCCAGAGGAAGCTGGCAGATGAGGAGGAGGAGGATGAAGATGTGATTGGTCCAATGCCGCCTCCCCCCAAGAAGGGAGGCGGTGATGATGATGATGACAGTGAAGAGGAGGAAGAGGTGAGACCATTGAGGCATTGTCTAGTTACAAAGTCATAAAAATATTGTCCATTAACTTCAAACCCTTTAATGTGTCATGGGGGATGATAAGTTTTCACAGAATCAGTATTGTTGTTAGTGTAAGCTTGTATCTATGTTATAGTTGTATATAAAAAATATCCAATCTGGGCCCTTTCTGATATAATATTCAAAACAAATATAACAGCATGGTATTGCAATTGTATCTGTGGCAACCACCTCAGAGAAAGGTGTCATGCGAACCCTATTTTTATATGTGATGTGCACATAAAAATAGGGCTCTACCACCTGTCCTGTGATAGTTCTACCTCTCTCCGAAACAGGTTTTACCCATCCAAATGATGGGTTGACGGGTCTCTGGAAAAAACTGTTTGGTGGAAGGTCAGATTATATTCTGCATCATTGTTATGTCATTAGGAGTTAATTTGCCGAGCAACAGTTCACGTGCTTGATAGTGCAGTGCACTATATACAGTTATTTTAATCAAATTTGAATATATGGCAAAGTAAAGGTTTTTTCGCAGTTGCAGTTTTTAGTTAACCACTGTTGCACTAACATGAATTATGCAATGATCGATTGGGTCTAATATGTCTTGTATTGTGTCAAAGAGTGCCCCATGTAGATGTTGTGTACATGTAGTGAGACGGCTGCCTTGTGTTCTGTAGGGTCCGGCCAGCCAGATTCCATCCAGTCATGAAGTCCTCCTCAATCACGGCAGCAGAGTGGTGAGTTGGGAACATCTACTTCAGTGGTCAAGTGGTTCATTTGCTGGACTGTTGATTTGAGGAACGGCGTTCAAACCCTGGTTTCAACGAATGAGTGTTTGGTGCCTGCTGCCATGTTGAAACCTGTGCAGTTTTGAATTGTTCACCTTATATTGTGTGTATCTTTCGGATGAGATGTTATAAGCCATTGGTCCATTCTATCTGGTGTCTGGGCCAGGGGAAGTAAAAGATCCCACACAGGGAAAAAGAAAAATTCATGAACTCATTGAGCTGGGACATCTCTCTAAACTCCCAGCATCCCATCAACGATGGTCTCCTAGATGGAACGATGAAAAGAACATAATAAAACACAGTTATGGGTGGTTTACTTTCTTTGTACCCTGTTAATTCTAACCCCACTGTCAGTCACAGACTCACAGCCCGTACATATTTAATTTGTTAAATTTCCCTATAGCTGGAGGCCTAATTTTCCTAAACACTGTAGCAAAAAAAATTGCAAGGTGGCTATTTATTTTGAGTGTAATCATAATAAGTTTATAAAGATAACAGTGACACCTGTAACCCTGGATCTGTGCAGTTCTGAAGTTATTACAGTTTGTTCACTCTCCCGACAGTTATTATGAATAACATTCAAAGCCAACTAAGCTGCATAAAAGACACAAAGCCGACTGTTAGAATGTCTGGTTGCACCAAAATATAATAATAATAATACAATTTATTTGTATAGCGCCCGAATCAATAGTATTGCTCTCAGGCGCTTCGCATAAATGTACAAATAGTAGCTAAAATTGGATGATAAATTATTATTAAAATAGATATATGTATATATGGATGATAAAGTATGATTAAGATAAATAAACACTAATAATGATACTAATTGTGTAATAATTATGTGATATAAATTGTATAACTTATTGGTAAATGTATGTATTAATTAAAGTGCACATGATCACGTCACAAAAACGCTAATGTAAAAAACTACACATTCGATTTGTATAAACTAGGTGCATTTTTCATAAGCCAGCATCTTTTTTTTAACTGACCACTGTGTCCACTGTAGGTGTCAGCCCTTGCGCTGGACCCGTCCGGGGCGCGACTGGTCAGTGGGGGCTACGACTATGACGTCAAGTTCTGGGACTTCGCCGGCATGGACACGTCACTCCAGTCCTTCCGCACACTCCGGCCATGCGAGTGGTCAGTGGCAACAATCCCAGAATGCACTACACACCGTTTTTATTTCGGTATCAAGTATCAATTTATGTTTTTCAGCTGACAAATGATCGTGATTGCGATAAAAACACGTTTGTGTTAATTCTTTTGATTTGACATGCAAATGAAACAGCATTGCGATGTCCTTAACAGACCACAAAGTTATTGAGTTGACCAGTCAACAGTGTTTGACATTTTATTTAGGGATCTTCTCAGAACTTCAAGGGCCAATATTCAGATGGATTTATTGATCTATTTATTCTAATATTTTATTAACTTATTATTTTAGCTCACAGTTTCCTATCCTTTACATTGCATCACCGTGAAATTTAACGTACAAATACATTATTTATTACATTTATTTTATTAATTTATTCATCATTTTAATATACACTTAAAGTACAGTTAATTGTATTGATCTATTTGTTATATGTATTTTACTAACTTATTACTTTAGCACAGTCACGTTACATAACTTTTTAGCAGTAAATCCTTGAAGTCTTGAAGACAGTTTCATCTGGCATCAGACTGTTTCGGACATCAATATTCTGTGCTTTGGAGCATCCTCACGCGCCAGGGGTCACTGCAACTGATTACGTCAGTACTAGCTTTTCTCTACCCCTGGCACATCCCTTCGAAAACTCCTGTTAATGTCAGCCAATGAAATTGCCCACGAAGAATGTGGTCAGCATTAGGTCATGTGATATAATATTGTGGCTGATTTCAGCCACACACTGCTCGCGTGACATGCCATGTTTAGGGCGTGAATGGGTCAGTATATTGGGATTCCCACCAGTCATGTATCCATCTTCAAATTGGGGCGGGTATTTGCATTGTTCCCATGGCTGAGACCAGAGGAAAGTAATTTATTCTTACATTGGACATCAAAATTCTGGGATAATCCCTTAATGAAGCAGCACTCGCGAATACTGAGCATGTTGTTGCAGCATTGTTGTCAAAGTGAGCATGTTGTTGCAGCATTTTTGTCAAAGTTAGCATGTTGTTGCAGCATTTTTGTCAAAGTTAGCATGTTGTTGTAGCATTGTTGTCAAAGTGAGCGTGTTGTTGCATCATTGGTGTCAAAGTTAGCATGTTGTTGCAGCATTGTTGTCAAAGTGAGCATGTTGTTGCAGCATTGTTGTCAAAGTGAGCATGTTGTTGCAGCATTGTTGTCAAAGTGAGCATGTTGTTGCAGCATTGTTGTCAAAGTGAGCATGTTGTTGCAGCATTGTTGTCAAAGTGAGCATGTTGTTGCAGCATTTTGTCAAAGTGAGTGTGTTGTTGCATTTTTTTGGTGAAAGTGAGCGTGTTGTTGCAGCATTTGGTCAAAGTGAGCATGTTGTTGCGGCATTGTTGTCAAAGTGAGCATGTTGTTGCAGCATTTTGTCAAAGTGAGCATGTTGTTGCAGCATTTTGTGAAAGTGAGTGTGTTGTTGCAGCATTTTGTGAAAGTGAGTGTGTTGTTGCAGCATTTTGTCAAAGTAAGCGTGTTGTTGCAGCATTTTGTCAAAGTGAGCATGTTGTTGCAGCATTTTGTCAAAGTGAGCGTGTTGTTGCAGCATTTTTGTCAAAGTGAGCGTGTTGTTACATCATTTTTGTCAAAGTGAGCATGTTGTTGCAGCATTTTTGTCAAAGTGACCGTGTTGTTGCAGCCACCAGATCAGGTGCCTTGAGTACAGTCCCACTGGAGACATGATCCTGGTGGTGGCTGGCAATGCACAGGCCAAGATCATTGACCGTGATGGCTTCGAGGTGATGGAATGCATCAAGGGCGACCAGTATATACACGACATGGCCAACACAAAGGTAGGCCTTCATGGTATTTATATTATATATATATTATATATATATATATTATATATATATTATATATATATATATATATATATATATATATATATATAATATATATGTATATATAAAATATAAAAATGTTTAGGTTTTAAGTGGTGATAATAATAATTATTTTGCACAACCTCGGGCTTGGTGTAATGTTTACAGTTGCAGGTTCATTCCAGCTTTGAGCTTAGGGTTCCGATGATGTTGGTGATGTAGAAGTAATTATTTTAGTTTGTAGTTATAGGCTTCTAGTTGGTATTAAACATGCAGTTATTGCTATCATCAGCTGCTTGACACAATACCAGTGTGTGCAGCTGTTCTATGTTCTCTGATGATACATTTAATCTGATTCAAATTCTGAGATAGATTGCACAGACACAGAATCTATACTGTTCCCTCCGTGTCACTGACAGGGTCACACGGCGATGCTCAATGCTGGTTGTTGGCACCCTAAGGAGAGAGAGGAGTTCATCACATGTTCCAACGACTGGTGAGTATACTAATGCAAAGCCATTTAAAGCGAGAGTTTTACTTTTTATTGAATATCACGTTCTTACGACTCAACATGCATGTTGAGTGCTTGCTGGCTGCCAATTTGTGTTTAGTTACTTTATTAAGCTCGGAATAATGTTCGGAATTTGAAAGATTCCGCATGCAACACATTCATATAGTAAACAAAATGTCCAGTTTCAAAACAGAACTGATTGGCAGTAATGCTGAGGCGAACTGTGTTAACAGCTTTGATGTTTAACTTTCCCACGTTCTGGACAGCAGACGTCCTGTTACAAATTATTGCTTGGCCAATTCTGGACAGAGGACCGGGCAGTGTCTCTGATGTTTACCACTTGATATGTACTGTTGTTACACCTTGGTGATCATGGACTGAGGTACTTGTTTATGCAGTAATAGTTAGTTCAATTCAAAATCATATCAAAATATCTTTAGTTTGTCACTCATGGGGAAATGATCTTATGGTGTTCAAGATATAAAGTGATTAAGTAATAAAGTTTGTTATACAAGAGAGTACAATAAAAACAAATTCTAAGATTAAAAATACAATTCAATAGTTGCATCGTTCATGCCCACACCTCACAAAGACATGAATTTATGTAATGGAAAATATCATATCTATGTCAATCAACAATATGTAATCATTGCAGTACTGTATGAATGTGGAATGTGCAGACATGCCACATGATACGGATTACCCGTATCCGATATGGATTTTGGCCGTGTTTCAAATGATACGGCCGTACTCCGTTTTGATACGGATTTTAAGTAAATTTATGGAGAAATTATTTTTAACCATATTATGCCTTGTATGCATCAAAAACTATACACCATAATGGAATAATAGTTTACTGTTAGCGAGTAAATCGATTCGAAACTAACGAACTAAATCACCAATTAGTTTATCGTAGCGCATAATAGATGGCATGCTGGTAAATTTTAGTTCTAAAAACTGCACCAGGTGGCTCAACGGGTGGGAACGGGGCGCGTAGCAGGCGCGTGACAATTATAAAAAGCAGAACAGGAAATGGAACTCGACGCCTAGTTCAATGAAATCGCCTGCATTTCTGATTTCAAAATGTTGACCGTAGCCAGTAAAACTTTGATATATGCGTGAACTGCTTAAATAAATTGACATTATTTGATGACACTATCTGTTTTGCGGTACGCGGTTTAAATGTGCTGAAGTGAAGTAAATCTTCAGTAATCTACCAGTTAACTGGCCCCAATAATCGAAAACACGGTGGAAAAACCGTTTTGAAAATTTCATAATAGGCCAGTTAACTGGAAGATCTGTTTAATGATATGGATTGATACAGATTCTTACCAAATTTTAGGTCAAAAATACGGATTGCCATCCCAAAAATGTGGCAAGTCTGAATGTGTAATGTGTAATCATTGCAGTACTGTACGAGTGTGGAATGTCAAAAAACCTAAGAAACACAAGAGTCTCGTTCGCACCAAGTCGAAGCAGGGCCATAAGACAGTTGTGACAACGTGTACATACAGCCGTGATGGGCACTACGTGACAATGGCGTGTCAAGACGGCTCCATACAGATGTGGGACAGGAGAAAACTCTTTGTAAGTACTCCAACTTCCACACAAACTCACACTCCCACACCCACACCTCTTTCCAATGGTTCCAATAATTCAATTTTGAAAATCACAGATATCCGACTCATTTAGTTAATATGGGTTACACACACGCACGCACGCACACACACGCACGCACGCACACACACACACACACACACACACACATGTATATATATATATATATATATATATATATATATATATATATATATTGCAATTATACATGCTGTCTAACCATTAACAAGCTTTGAATAGTTTTAGGTATTTTTATGTTAACTTGTATTTAAAATGCAACAGAGTAGCGTACCTGCCAATATTCAGGTGTGACACTAGGTTGAAGTTTGCGTTGCTGTCTGTCAGGTGAACCCAGCCATGATGAACAGGACGGCCCACATGAATGGCACCGACACATCATGTTTGTGTTACTCCTACGACGGTCGCACACTCGCATCTCGGGGAGGTATGTCAAACCAACACACTCACCTTGTTCCAGGTACATATTAAATCAAATGTATTGTGTTTTGTATCAACTATAGCATATGCAATATTGTTTTGTTAATCAATCACTGTGGGTCTGTTACCATTGCATTGATGTTACATTCTTTTCTAACAAGATATGCTAATTTTGTATATGATGTCACATTGCATCATCAGAAGGTGTGTTTGTTTTGCAGATGATGACACATTGATCCACCAGGTGTGTTTGTTTGCGGGTGATGACACATTGATCCACCAGGTGTGTTTGTTTGCAGGTGATGACACATTGATCCACCGGGTGTGTTTGTTTGCAGGTGATGACACATTGATCCACCAGGTGTGTTTGTTTGCAGGTGATGACACATTGATCCACTGGGTGTGTTTGTTTGCAGGTCATGACACATTGATCCACTGGGTGTGTTTGTTTGCAGGTCATGACACATTGATCCACTGGGTGTGTTTGTTTGCAGGTCATGACACATTGATCCACCGGGTGTGTTTGTTTGCAGGTCATGACACATTGGTCCACCAGGTGTGTTTGTTTGCAGGTGATGACACATTGGTCCACCAGGTGTGTTTGTTTGCAGGTGATGACACATTTATCCACCAGGTGTGTTTGTTTGCAGGTGATGACACATTGATCCACCAGGTGTGTTTGCTTGCAGGCGATGACACATTGATCCACCAGGTGTGTTTGTTTGCAGGCGATGACACATTGATCCACCAGGTGTGTTTGTTTGCAGGTGATGACACAGTGATCCACCAGGTGTGTTTGTTTGCCAGTGATGACACATTGATCCACCATGTGTGTTTGTTTGCAGGTAATGACACATTGGTCCACCAGGTGTGTTTGTTTGCAGGTGATGACACATTGATCCACCAGGTGTGTTTGTTTGCAGGTGATGACACATTGATCCACTGGGTGTGTTTGTTTGCAGGTCATGACACATTGATCCACCGGGTGTGTTTGTTTGCAGGTCATGACACATTGATCCACCGGGTGTGTTTGTTTGCAGGTCATGACACATTGGTCCACCAGGTGTGTTTGTTTGCAGGTGATGACACATTGGTCCACCAGGTGTGTTTGTTTGCAGGTGATGACACATTTATCCACCAGGTGTGTTTGTTTGCAGGTGATGACACATTGATCCACCAGGTGTGTTTGTTTGCAGGCGATGACACATTGATCCACCAGGTGTGTTTGTTTGCAGGCGATGACACATTGATCCACCAGGTGTGTTTGTTTGCAGGTGATGACGCAGTGATCCACCAGGTGTGTTTGTTTGCCAGTGATGACACATTGATCCACCATGTGTGTTTGTTTGCAGGTAATGACACACTGGTCCACCAGGTGTGTTTGTTTGCAGGCGATGACACATTGATCCACCAAGTGTGTTTCTTTGCAGGTGGTGACACACTGATCCACCAGGTGTGTTTGTTTGCAGGTGATGACACATTGATCCACCAGGTGTGTTTGTTTGCAGGTGATGACACATTGATCCACCAGGTGTGTTTGTTTGCAGGTCATGACACATTGATCCACCGGGTGTGTTTGTTTGCAGGTCATGACACATTGATCCACCAGGTGTGTTTGTTTGCAGGTGATGACACATTGGTCCACCAGGTGTGTTTGTTTGGAAGTGATGACACATTGGTCCACCAGGTGTGTTTGTTTGCAGGTGATGACACATTGATCCACCAGGTGTGTTTGTTTGCAGGCGATGACACATTGATCCACCATGTGTGTTTGTTTGCAGGTAATGACACATTGATCCACCAGGTGTGTTTGTTTGCAGGTGATGACACAGTGATCCACCAGGTGTGTTTGTTTGCAGGCGATGACACATTGATCCACCATGTGTGTTTGTTTGCAGGTAATGACACATTGATCCACCAGGTGTGTTTGTTTGCAGGTGATGACACAGTGATCCACCAGGTGTGTTTGTTTGCCAGTGATGACACATTGATCCACCATGTGTGTTTGTTTGCAGGTAATGACACACTGATCCACCAGGTGTGTTTGTTTGCAGGCGATGACACATTGATCCACCAAGTGTGTTTCTTTGCAGGTGGTGACACACTGATCCACCAGGTGTGTTTGTTTGCAGGTGATGACACATTGATCCACCATGTGTGTTTGTTTGCAGGTAATGACACATTGATCCACCAGGTGTGTTTGTTTGCAGGTGATGACACAGTGATCCACCAGGTGTGTTTGTTTGCCAGTGATGACACATTGATCCACCATGTGTGTTTGTTTGCAGGTAATGACACACTGATCTACCAGGTGTGTTTGTTTGCAGGCGATGACACATTGATCCACCAAGTGTGTTTCTTTGCAGGTGGTGACACACTGATCCACCAGGTGTGTTTGTTTGCAGGTGATGACACATTGATCCACCAGGTGTGTTTGTTTGCCAGTGATGACACATTGATCCACCAGGTGTGTTTGTTTGCAGGCGATGACACATTAATCCACCAGGTGTGTTTGTTTGCAGGCGATGACACATTAATCCACCAGGTGTGCTTGTTTGCAGGTGATGACACATTAATCCACCAGGTGTGTTTGTTTGCAGGTGATGACACATTGATCCACCAGGTGTGTTTGTTTGCAGGTGATGACACATTGATCCACCAGGTGTGTTTGTTTGCAGGTGATGACACATTGATCCACCAGGTGTGTTTGTTTGCAGGTGATGACATATTAATCCACCAGGTGTGTTTGTTTGCAGGCGATGACACATTGATCCACCAGGTGTGTTTGTTTGCAGGTGATGACACATTGATCCACCAGGTGTGTTTGTTTGCAGGTGATGACACATTGATCCACCAGGTGTGTTTGTTTGCAGGTGATGACACACTGATCCACCAGGTGTGTTTGTTTGCAGGTGATGACACATTGATCCACCTAGTGTGTTTATTTGCAGGTGATGACACGTTAATCCACCAGGTGTGTTTGTTTGCAGGTGATGACACATTGATCCACCAGGTGTGTTTGTTTGCAGGTGATGACACATTGAAGCTGTGGGATATCCGACAGTTCAAGTCACCACTTTGGGTGGCAGAGAATCTCCCAAACTACTTCCCCATGTGAGTCTCCACACACTCCTAGTATTATAAACCATTAACTAATTCAATTAAAAGCCATGTGTGAAAGTGCCACATTATTCCAATGTGGGATTTTATGGTTAAGTCCAAATATCACATAAGCTTCTAACACAATGACATTAGCCCAGTGAGCGTTTCTATGTTCGACTCTGATGACAAGAAAATGAAAGTGCGCTGTAGCCCAACATTTCTGTGGATAGCTACATAATTATAATATTTAGGAACATTCACAACTAACAAAGGCAATAGATAGACCTACAATCAGGGTTTTCAGTTTCTTCTGGAAAAACAGTTTCTTCCGGAAGAAAATCTGTTGAAATAAAATACTCTTAGGAATAATTATAAGCGAGTGAAATCGATAATATAACTCAACAGCCCGTAATAAATAAGACTTCTTATTATTTAAGGAAATGTGGGTGATCCATGTACTAAGTTATTCACTTGTAGTAAACTTAATAGCTGGCTTGAGTACAGTTCTTTATAATAAGTTGGTTTAGCTGGTCAGCTGCGTCAGTTTTGGCATCTTACTTCAGGTTACACTTTCTTACTACAGAGTAAGACAGTTAAGCCAAATGAGTCCAATAAACACATTTTTATTTCATGGTTACAGCCGACACGCAGCACAAAGCTACAGGGTCCATACAGGGCCTTGAAAGTCTTGAAAAGCCTTGAATTTGATTAGACAAAATTCTAGACCTTGAAATCCTTGATTTTACAAAGTAGTCTAAAAAAGTCTGGAATTTAATTGTGGTCAATAAAATATTGTTTTGACTCAATTGTTGTGATGAATAACAGCCAGAAAAGGAAAAACCTACGCACAAAAAAATTACTTGTGCACATTGGGCAATGGGCATTTCATTGTGGTCGGCGCAATTGTTTTGTTAGTCATGTAAAATGTTTAATGTTAACTTATTTTACTACATTTAAAAGTACATGTGTCATTAAAAGAGTCTTGAATTAATTTTTCAAATAGCCTTGAAAAGTCTTGAATAGTCTTGAATTTCAAATATCCAGATGTGTACGAACCCTGTAGGTACAAAGATCCACTCGTCAACATAAGAGCCAGAGGTCTTCTGCAAATTCATTAAATGTGCTGGTTGATAATGTTGCTATGCGCTCAAACTAACAGATCTGACAGGGAGTAAAGTGTAAGGGGTTTGGAGTACTACATAAGAACTTATATAAGAAGTATGTGTGTTTTTGATTTTAATGTGATTGCTGTGTATTGTAGGACGGACTGTGTGTTCAGCCCCAGTGACCAGTTGGTGGTCACGGGGGTGTCGGTGAAGAAGGGGGAAGGGTCGGGGCAAATAGTCTTCTTCGACAGAAACACTCTGCAGCGGGTCTCAAGTATTGATGCCGCGGACGACTCTGTAAGGATACACCTAGTTCTCTTTAACATTCCCACATTCAATACCAGGGTACTATTTCACTAAGATAAAGTGCTCTTAGGGAAAGCTCATCTTTAAAAAATGTGTAGTTAAATTAAATAATTTGTTTTAAACTTGAATATCTACTGCTGTTTTACCGAGGACACTGTTTCCACGACACACCAGTGACAATGTCCCACTTTGCTTCAGTTTTCAGATATTCTAGATAACTGTTAAGCATCTAAATTGATTTTAAAGTGTAAAATAAGTTGGGTTTAAGAGCTCTCTGTGAAATGGTCCCAATGTGTTGTTCCGCTTCTCTTTGTTCTCATGTTTGGTGTGAACCTAACTTCTGTGAGAGAGTTGAGTTGTTGTAGAGTGTGGTCAGGTCTCTTGGAGACTGGGGAGTTGCTTTGTTGTCAAGTGAGGTCTTGTGTTGTTGTAGAGTGTGGTCAGATGTCTGTGGCACCCTAAGACCAATCAACTCGCAGTTGGTCTGGCGGACGGTAATGTCAAGATCCTCTATGACCCGGACAAGAGTCACAGGTGAGTGGGGCCTGGACGTAAGGGATGGTGGTTATATAGTGGCTGATGTCAATACCCACAACAATGAGAGTAGTGGTATCTACAGTTAAGGGGTGCACAAATTCATTAAGCTTTATGAATGAGTACCTGGCTGTAGACAGTGGTGGATATTTGTATGAGCAGCCTTCGCGCATTTATTGCAGCATGGCTGGATGCTTTTCAGAAAAGTTAAGATGGTGTCTGATTGAATAGGTCTGTCAGGGAGTAAAGTGCTTTGTGCATTCCTGATGACTGGATACTGTGCTATATAAGAACTAGCCTTTTTAGGTGGAATTGTAGGGTAGCTTCAGTTGTAGGGTAAGACGAGTTGTGGGGTATCAATAGTTATAGGCTAGCCAGGATTGTGGAGTAGCTGGGATCATGGGATAGCTACAGTTGTGGGGTACCTGATGTCATAGTGTATCAATATCTGGGGTTTTAGAGTCTAGTTGTGGGACATCTATAGTTGTTGCGTAGTTGGGATTGTATCACAGTTGTGGTTGAGGAATTGTGGGGATTGAGATAAAATGTTTTCCTTTCTCTGTCTGTCCGCTACAGAGGAGCGAAGCTGTGTGTGGTGAAGATGAAGAGGAAGGTGCAACACGTGGAGATGATGATATCGAAGAACATCATCACACGTGAGTCTGCAAGTCACACCACACCAGAGTTATGTAACAGAGAACCATAGATCATCAGTGGTGATGTAACAGTAAATTTTTACGCAGCAGTAAATCTTCTGCAACCCTGATGATAAATAATTCACCTTGAGTACAATCCATGTTACATGTGTAAATATGTTGTGTAGTGACAGTAGGGTGTCTAACTGTTGTCACCCTGTCCATATGAGTGTGTCTAACTGTTGTCACCCTGTCCATATGAGGGTGTCTAACTGTTGTCGCCCTGTCCATATGAGGGTGTGTAACTGTTGTCACCCTGTCCATATGAGGGTGTCTAACTGTTGTCACCATGTCCATATGAGGGTGTCTAACTGTTGTCCTGTCCACAGCCTACGCCCTGCCCATGTTCCGCGTGGACCGGCCCAGCAGCACACGCAAGCAGGAGGAGAAGGCACGCAAGGACCCGGTCCAGTCTCACAGACCAGAGCTGCCCGTCTCCGGACCAGGTAGGACCTGTCTATGTCACAACTGTCATCAACTCATCTCATTGTTTCCACAGTTGCTAGAGTTGTTCCAGATCTGAGTGTATAAACATGTGCATCTGCATAAAGAATCGTGAGGTTAAAATCATGAAGATGGGTCATTATTAAAGCAAAATATTGTGATTTATGACAGGAATATGAAACACACTAAAATCCTAGTTTTTATTACAAAAGGTAAACGTTGGTATTGTGTCAGAATATTCTAAAGTGACAGGGGGTTGATTCCAGAGAAAGGTTGTTTATCAATTAATCTATAATTATCTATTACTACATTACATATGATGACAAAGCTAATCATGTCTGATTCCTACTATGTCATAGTAATCACTTTTGATATATTGAACAAGTTCTTTTTGACGATTGTCCATTTAAACAGGTTTAGATGTAGTGTATATGCACTTACAATTCCATAATCCCAAGCCTCTATTTAGCATAAGAATTTTTATGTTTCTACATCAAACTAGGGTAAAGGTCAACATCTACAAGTGATGCAATGTTCTGGTTTTTGGCTTTATTAAATTTATTTGCATCCATAACACGTTTAATTATGTTGTACATGTAAACTTACTAAACATGAAATTAATATAAAAAGTACAATAAAAAAGTGGGACCTTTTTTATAATTTTATATGAAATCAGGATGATGTTTAAAAATATTGGGAGACTAGATCTGTGGAAACTCAGAAGTTTTTCTACCATATTAGAAGACAAGGTCTATGGAAATTCACAAATGTTTCATACCTATGTAGGAGACTATGTTTGTGGAAATTCAAAAACAATTCTACTTATGTGGAAGACAAGGTCTGTGGAAACTCACAAATATTTCCTACCATATTTGGAGACTAGATTTGTGGGAGTGTATGTATTGTTGCATGTAATGTATTGATGCAACTGTAGACATTCACTGCCCTGTCTGTAGGTGCTGGGGGTCGACTGAGGGCCAAGGGAGCCACGCTGTCACAGTACGTCCTGCAGCAACTGGTCGTGAAGAACCCGGACGAACGCGACAAAGACCCCAGAGCTGCCATCTTGAGGCACGCAGCGGAAGCTTCAGAGAACCCCTACTGGGTGACACCGGCATACAAAAAGTAAGAGGGGACATACAGGTAGATTTTGTTCTTGACTCGATACCGAGGTCTAGTCTGGTGTCATGATAAATGAATTCTGTGTTCTGTTTTGTTGTCAGCTCTGCAGTTTTATAGTCCAGTGATACGCTTCCTGCAAATGTTGTTATCTGAAGTTATTGAAAATCCAAACAATATTACACTTGAGGTCACCATTCAATTTTTTTTTATTTGCACTTAGAATTATCCTGTAAGATACATAGGGTAGTAACTAATTGCTAGATATGTGTGTGTATATATATATATATATATATATTGTGTATATACATTGTTTGCCAGGTGTTGCTTAACCTGCTTTTAGTGTTGTGATGACTGTAATGTGTGTACATGCCTATGAACGGACTGGTCGAGGATATGTTGCACTTTAGAAAAGCTTGTATTATTAAATAATAATAAATACTTAGACTCTACTTTAGTGCATGTGTGCTCAGCAGTGTAAAAGTTAACAGATTAATAATTCTGAAGTCACGTAGAGTGTTACTTTTGTTTACAGGTCTCAGCCAACACCCATCTTTCAGAAAGAGGAGGAGGAAGATAAGGATGATGATGAACCTGTTTGGAAGAAGCAGAAACTGTGACCAGAGTCAGAGAGCGATTTTGAACAAGTTGAACAGATCGAGAACTTGCATTTATCAGCAGTGAACTAATGACTGTCAGTTGGGGCCTGGGACATTTGAAACTGAATATTCTACACAACCTCTACAGCATGACGTCTGTAGCAAAACACTCATGTAAAATAGTATCCGTTTACAGTTTCCTAGTTACTGGAACCTGCACTTTATTGCGAGTAGAAAACTGCACAGGGAACTACATGAAGTAATCTTGAATATTTTGCAGCAACTGAGTATGCGTAACAGGTATTTTATTTAAATAATAAATATTTATATGTTGAACAAAGTAAATTGTGGACATGTTGTGTTATTAGTATTTTTAATAATTCCATGTGCCATCTCACAAACAAGATTTGTAAATGATAAGGATGTGAAATATGATACACAGAATATTGCCAGTTACACCCTAACCCCACACAATACACCTACTTCTTTTTAACGTAAATAGCAATCTTTTTCAGGCATTTTCTCTGGATTTTATAGTCTAACTAATACAGGACATATCATCAAATGATCTAACAACAATATTCCATATCCACGCCAATCCAAACATTTCTGAGTGGGATTTACCCAATCAAACCAGAACCGCCAGTCAGAATTTAACGGAGAGAACAAAACCTGAGTAGATACACACACACCAAAGTTGCCTCATCACTGGCACAGTCCCAGTACCGTACTATTTAACTCCTTCGTAAACGTCTCGAAGGAGAACTTCTCTATCACCCGTTGTCGCCCCGCCTTTCCCAGTTTCGCTCCGAGTTTCCGGTCGATGACAAACTTCTCCATGGCGTCAGCAAAGCTGTCTGCCTCTGGGCTGCACAGGTAACCCGTGTGTCCGTCAAGGACTGTCTCCAGCGGTCCTCCGCTACGCACAGCAATCACAGGACACTGTAGGTACATGGCTTCAACGGGGACAATGCCAAAGTGTTCCTTGTCCGGCGTGTATAGTAGACATGTACTGTGGTGTAAGAGAGTTCGTTTCTCGGCGTCACTGAATGAGCGCATGTATGACACATGAGCCTGGACCTTGAGAGAGTCGGCCAACATCCGCAGCTCCAAATAGTGCTCCTTGTTCTCCATCACTCGGTCGTCGTAGCCGCCGGCGATGATCAGTTGGACCCCGTCTAGGCCACACTTCTCCTTCAGCTTGGCTGCAAGGGAAACTAACATGGCTACAGAAATATTTATGTTATTTGAATGGGTCATATATATATATATATATATATATATATGTTATATATAGATATATATGTTATATATATATAGTTAACAGAATAAGCTAGTTTGTTTAACAACGTATGAAACCTTTCGTAAAGTATCAATATTAAAAATCATTGTCCATTATTTTATCAATATGTATGATATAATGCAAAAATTATAGAAAAGTGAATTTAAGTGCAATTTGTTCAATGAAAATCCATGCAAATGTGAGCTACCCGAGGGTACCTTACAAATTGGTCATGACAGCGCAAATAACCTTGTTCTACAGTAAGACCCAGTGTGTTGGTCAATTAATGACATTGGTGTTTGTAAACATGAAATTACACCTGGATGGTAATGATTCTGGAATTTCAAATCAACAAGGTTCCACAGTTTACAAAAAGGTTTAGTTATCTTTATTGCAACAAATACTTATTTACTACTATTAAAATATTATTTTATAAATGCATATCTTTACTAACAATTATTGGTGTGATAACATTTGTTTCAAGTAACTTTACCAACACCCAATAAGTTTTGCAAAGCCACACTAACCTCATACATTTTTTGTGTGGAATTTAATTTAAATTGATTTTAATAATTGTGCCTGGCTGTTATTGCAAATGTTGATGTGCCAAATGTCATAATTAGGATATAGAATACATGGCTACATAATGATGATAGTTTGGCGATAATGATGGACATTGTGTATGCCCACTTAGAAACCTTACGAAGAGAAATGTTCTAGAGAACACCAGCGAGACAGTGGAGAGATTAATTAGACAGGGAATTTCTGGAAGGTGGCTAGAGCAAGACAGGCAGATCTGGAAACAGTGTACTGAGGCTTTCACCAAATGACAGGACAACATGACTGCACAGTGATGTGACTGCGACATGGTCATATCAAATAACCTCATCATTGACAAACATGCAGTTTAATGACCACTTAACCTACTCACCAAGTGCATGTAGTGCTAATGGGAGATTCTTTTTCCGTTCGTATCTGTTAATGGAGAGGAAGATGGTGTTAATGTTAGCTGTGGTTGCCAGGAGGTTGTCAGGCAGCTGGTTGTCGGCCGGCTGGTCCAGGGCTGTGAAGTTGGGGATGGGATAGACCACCTCTGGCTTGATATGTTGCAACGATCGGAAGGTCTCGTGAAAGATGTCAGCTAAAACAATAACAATACTCAAGTGAATATCAAGTCAAATTATTTGGGCATTAAAACATGGTCTTCGTTTATATTGCCACCATTTATAAATTATTATTTGTGGAATGAACTGGATGTTTTTTTACAATGTAACTACACAGAATGTGTTATTAATTATCGAAACATTTACAACATGCCCTTTATGTATCAAGATATTAAAATCCCTGCATAAAAAGCTAAAGGCAAAAAGTAAAAAATCAAAGAGCCTACAGTCTATACAGGATAAAAAGTTACCTGTATCGCACTGCATTCAACTTTATCTGGATCGCACTGCATTAAACTTTGCTGATATCGCACTGCATTAAACTTTACCTGTATCGCAGTCCATATAACTTTACCGATATCGCACTGCATTAAACGTTACCTGTATCGCACTGCATACAACTACCTGTATCACACTGCATACATTTTACCTGTAAATTTACTGTTGACGAGAACAACGTGGGCCATCCCTGTCGTCAACTCCTCCAGCCAGTCTATTGGAGCTCGGTACAGACGCTTGAGGAAGCTGCGCCTCTGGGTTAGTAACATGTCGGGGAAATGGCAGTAGAAGAGCACCTTGGCCCTGCCAACTCGCAACACGGGTATACAGGCTGATATCTGGTCGCAGAACACCACGTCGTATTTTATTCGGCTGAAAAACACGAGGTAAACTGCGGCGTAGATCATCCGTAAGTAGGCAAACAGCGCGTAGAAACGACCGAGTACGCTGCGAGGAAGCCAGTCCCCGACCGCTGTCACTTTCACGGTCCCGTCGCGTGTCTCCGGGAAACAGTGATCAGGGTCGTGATGAGCTGTCACAAATTCTACGCTATGACTACTGGACTTAAGTGCTAGGGCGGCGTCGATAACTGCCCGCTCGGCGCCACCGATTCCCAGATCAGGATGCAGAAAAACAACACGAACCATCTTGTTGAGTTGTGTCAACACCTCGACGCAATCCGGATGTATTTTGATTCAGTCACTTGTTCGTCTCCGCTAGGATTTTGCGAAGAGTACAGTAGGTGGCGCCACGTTACGAGTATGACAATTTGAAAGGTCCACCGCATGGAGCCACCATAGCGAGCATTAACGCAATTTTAATGTTGGTAAACGTGAGATTCAGTTAAAAAGCAATAGATATTGGTATGCACTATATCTGTGATTTCTGCTGGCCTTTTTTTTATGCACTGTAGATTTTTTATCTGTAAATGCTTGCATACTGAGTTGTCATGATAATGGAGACAGGTGCCGAGAAAACTAAGCTGATGCCCAGCAACCCCAGCGACATCAAACGTGAAATCAAAGCAAATAGTCAAAAGCTTCAAACATTATGTAGAGTCAAGATTCACAGATCAGCGCTCCAAGCCCTCCATAACTGCCATGAAACAACAGCACTGACAACACTTAAAACTACTTGGACTGACAATGTTCGGCCTCTTATTCAGATCCAAATTCAGCTTGATGCACTCCTTTGTGATGTCAGTATTCTTTAACGCCTGTCAGATACGGACAGTTACAGCTGACCTACAAGGAAAATGTCATGGACATGGGATGCTACAGCAAAAATCCTACACATCTTGTGTCGTATTACCAACGACGAAGTCCACAACATAATTCGGCGAGCCATCAGACGCTTTGAAGACATCCTCAGTATTTTGCGAAAGAGCAGTCGCTTAGCTTATTTAAGACTCCAAACGGATACAGGCCTATTGTATATTGAGTCGACATTTTCAAAAAACATTATCATCCAAATAAATTAGTTACATCGACGAATTATGTGTTTTGCATCGACTTAGACCAAAATTATTAAGTTATTACGTGCACTTTCTAGTGACAGACATGATGCTATTTACGTCTTTTGACATTCTACATTCTACGAAATGTATTAAATACACTCTTGTATATCTGTATCAATGATTATTGACTTAATCGTCTGTCTGTCTGTCTGTCTGTCTGTCTGTCTGTCTGTCTGTCTGTATGTCTGTCTGTCTGTCTGTCTGTCTGTCTGTCTGTCTGTCTGTCTGTCTGTCTCCCACTTTCTTCCTCTCTCTCTCTCTCTCTCTCTCTCTCTATCTCTCTTCTCTCTCCCTCCTTCCCTCCCCCTCCGTCTCCGTCTCCGTCTCCGTCTCCGTCTCCGTCTCCGTCTCCGTCTCCGTCTCCGTCTCCGTCTCCGTCTCCGTCTCCGTCTCCGTCTCCGTCTCCGTCTCCGTCTCCGTCTCCGTCTCCGTCTCCGTCTCCGTCTCCGTCTCCGTCTCCGTCTCCGTCTCCGTCTCCGTCTCCGTCTCCGTCTCCGTCTCCGTCTCCGTCTCCGTCTCCGTCTCCGTCTCCGTCTCCGTCTCCGTCTCCGTCTCCGTCTCCGTCTCCGTCTCCGTCTCCGTCTTATTCTTGTCTTTAGAATGGTTAATACGATGGTTACCGTCATCCACTTTGGAGCTATATACATTATTGAGTATCGGCTGGAGACCAGGTGACACAACTAGGGCCTACATGTTAACATGCAAGACGTTTCCGATACACGGGAACTCTAAATTATCCAATCAACGGAGTCGACGCGGCGAGCTAATAATTGTCACTGTTACAATGAATCACGGTTTAAATTAGCTCTTTTTGTTAGAATGTATCTATAATTTTATTAACCACGACACATGACATAATCCACAGGCGGTTCCAGGGGGTCTGCCCCCTAGAGCATTCATTGACATTTGGCATGCCTCTAGACCTTTCTGAATGAGCTTATTTACATGCCTACATAAACCTTTTGAATGTGTCCCCATGTCGTTACAAGAAGCTACTTCCCTCCCTGGGTTCGTTCCAATAACTGATGGGAGTTGTTGAATAAGGAGAAAGAAGTTAGTTTTTGCGAGAATTTAGCACGACAACAAACGAAAATATTGGCATCCCCAATAAGAGATATATATAGAATCCTTTCCAAAGGAAATACACTATACAGTCCGTAACACAAACGTATCAATTTGCAACGTCGGTAATTCCGAATAGATTCGATGACTCGGCGACTTATCATAACCATTGTAATTGCTTGAGCGTATTATATATTGTAGAATCGATTTGAGGTTATTGCTTTTTTAATTGATAGGAGGCGAATTCACGAAGAGTGACTTCGTCACGTCAACCGTATAGTTACCACGTTCGTGTGTGAATATATTAATGTAATCACCATCAACATCATTTGTCTAGTCTAAGCCAAATAAATAATATATGAAAAATTATAACCCAGTTCAAGTCATCTTATGCTCGCAAACTACTTGTATAATTAATATATTAATGGTTCCATATGTTATGCATACTCCGTACTTTCGTTCTTTCGTTCTTTCGTTCTTTCGTTCTTTCGTTCTTTCGTTCTTTCACTCGTTCCTGCGTTCGTCCGTCCGTCCGTCCGTCCGTCCGTCCGTCCGTCCGTCCGTCCGTCCGTCCGTCCGTCCGTCCGTCCGTCCGTCCGTCCGTCCGTCCGTCCGTCCGTCCGTCCGTCCGTCCGTCCGTCCGTCCGTCCGTCCGTCCGTCCGTCCGTCCGTCCGTCCGTCCGTCCGTCCGTCCGTCCGTCCGTCCGTCCGTCCGTCCGTCCGTCCGTCCGTCCGTCCGTCCGTCCGTCCGTCCGTCCGTCCGTCCGTCCGTCCGTCCGTCCGTCCGTCCGTCCGTCCGTCCGTCCGTCCGTCCGTCCGTCCGTCCGTCCGTCCGTCCGTCCGTCCGTCCGTCCGTCCGTCCGTCCGTCCGTCCGTCCGTCCGTCCGTCCGTTCGTTCGTTCGTTCGTTCGATCAATAGTTCGTCTGTTCGTTTGATTGCATGTTTGACTGCATGTTTGCTCATTCGTAAAATGAGATAATATGTCTTTTCACAGTATACCTCTCTCCGATAGCCGTTTAAATGTGTTTATAGTATTTAATAAAACATACATAACCAGTGTATTACAGAGCAGCACTATGGGCCATTGTTGAAATACACCCGTCTGTATCCCAGTTACTACGTCGTGTTTATGAGCGGATCTTCCTTACGACCCTCTGTAAACCCCATCGATCACCCGCGCTGTGTTCTTATGCTGATGCACTGACTGTGCACGTTCCGTGTTTGTTTGTGATCTACCGCGTTCAGCAACTTACCGCACTCACGGCAGGTAAACACTTACATACGAGTCAATGGAAACCAATTTTCGATGGAATTTAATTACGTTGAACGGGTGCGTAAATCTAACTACTTGATTGGTGCCGATTAACGACCAATACTCACCTGCGTCTCTGTTGCTATCCTGTTTGCTCTTGCGCAGTTTGCGATTGTCATGTCTCAGGTGGCTTCGCCCGTAATGAGCCGAGGTGAAGTGAGGTATCCTTGATACTGTTGATCATGTCATTCTCATAAATCGCATATTGTTGTTGTATCGGGTATTGTAAATGGTACAGCTTTCAGTTGGTTTACATCATATCTAACTGACAATCATGAGAGAGTCATCATTTCGGATTGCCTTTCATCAGTATACCCGATTTCACGTGACGTTCCTCTAGTAGATTATTTTCCTTTTACACCTTACACAACTACATTGAGCTAAGTAGTTTGAATAAAAAACCTACAGACGAAAGTAGCGCCTAATTGGAAACAGACTGAGACGTATTTTTTTGCTGTGTATTTTTTATCTACATGTTAAAAGGAACGTGTCATAATTGAATAATTGATCATATTTGTGGTTAGTTCTTCCTCTTCCGGCTCAGTTAGAATAATTACTTCCGACAGCTCTAGTAGATAAATAAAATATGTGCTACTACGACAAGTCGGCGACATCTAAGGACGCGGCGACCGCTGAAATAAACAAAACACCACCACACACGTAAATAAACCACAACTGTAACCGTAACTAAATCACCAGTCCGGGGCAGTCGCCACACACAACATATACCTTACCACCTGCGTGATTTCATACGGCCGCTGTAGTTAATCTGTCTTGTATTAAAGCGTGTCGTCACTGGCGAAATGTCGATGTGCAACGTATTATTACAATACTCTATATTAAGGTATGGCTATTTGCTATCCGTTCACATACAAACGCATGTGGATCTTGTCGAAAGTAGCTTCATTCTAATCATAAACTTCAACCTAACACCAACCATAACCTGCTTGCACTCAGAGACAACCATAAACGGCATTTGTGTGTGCATGGATGGGTTGCACAAAACCCCTACCATTATTACTGTGGCCATCTTATGGGTTATGTTGTTACCATCTTTTACGCTAGGTGGAGCAATATGCTGACGACATGAACGATGTCTCTTTGGCGTCTAACTCTAAGTCGTACGGTCTTGGGGGACAACTGGCGTAAGTGTTTCACACTGAATGGTGGTTAATGTATTGGACAACCTCCGTGGTGCCAGAACTTTTGGCAAATCTATAACGCATTATTGATATTTGATTTATTATTCATTTTGCTAGCTATTCAGCTTGATTGGGCGCGGCACTTTGGCCTATAGAAATGTGTCACTAGTCGATTTGCAGAGATGTCGTGACTGGAAACATTAAACGAACGAATTCACCTGGAACAACGGGAGAGTTCAAGCGTATAACTGGATCACTTGAATGACGACCAAATAGATATCGATATAATGGCCTTAAATCTCATTGAATTACTATCTGAACAACATTTACTGTTTTTTTTAAACGCATTTAAACTGCGCATGCGTGAAATATGGGATGTTCCTCTGCTCAGAGGTAACCACATGATTGTGAAGAATAAGAATAAGATATGCTTACAAAATTGAGACAAGCATGTTATCCACATAGAAGACAAAGTATATAGTTTAGACAACCAGATCATCAACTGGATAAGCCGGCTAAAAGCATCGCTGTACTAGAAACCAAACCGCAATGACACGTATTACCGAAGAATACGTATTCCCGGCCGTCATCCAGGTCAAGATGATGAAGCCTTTACAGTCATCATAATGAATGTGATCACCGTCTGTTTGGTTTCTCTGTAGCGAAAATGTCTCCTTTTTCGTTTACCGTCTCTGTATAGAGGTGTGTCATCCCAATGAAAGGTAATGGAAAACCAGTTTTACCAGTTTAGTATCTAACTACTAGCTATATCGTGTGTGCGTGCGTGCATATGTGCGCAGCGTGCGGTACGAGTGTGTTTGTTTGTTTGTTTGTTTGTGTGTGTGTGTGTGTGTGTGTGTGTGTGTGTGTGTGTGTGTGTGTGTGTGTGTGCGTGCGTGCGTGCGCGCGCGCGCGCGCGCGCGCGTGCATTTTACGTAAACGAGGGCGCGCGTGTACACGTGTTTGATTATGCGATTGTGAACGTGTGTTTGTTTGTATGCGAGTGATTGCGTGCATGAGCGCGCGTCTGTCACGGTCACCTCGACACGACCCCTGACAAAAATTGCAAAACGGACCGTGAATGCGCCACCATCCCCGTCCGATGGCGCCAGCGTCGACGGCGCCCGAGCGCGTGGAGTGACCACCGCCTGTGCTGGCTCGAGGCTCGCCCCGTGACGTCGCTCCAGCCACGGCGTCATTAAGCAAACGCTTGAATTAGTGCCGCGCTCCGCACCGAGCTCGCAAGCATCGCTGCCAGTTTCAGTATCGATGGAGTGTCGGGCTGCTTAGACGGGTATACAGCTCGGTCGAGTGTCATCACTATCTAAACGGAGTCTCGCTTCTGCAGTGTTTTATGGTTTCTACTGTTAGGACGCTAATGCATCTACTCGGATGTGCTGATATACCCGAGGAGGTCTGATCGTCTGCGATAGGCACGCGCGCCGGCGTCTGTAGGCAGGCCTGGTCGTCGTCGTCGTCGTCGTCGAAGTCGTCGTCATAAGCGTCTCTAACGCTCGTCGACGACAAACAAATACCGCATTAGCGACCGGGAAAGGTGAGTGTTTCGGTTGTGTTGTTTCTCGGAGGCAGGGCTCAGCGAGTGATTACATCTGTGCGGTTTCACGCGTCGTGCGTGATGCGGAGTCTATAGAGTTGTGTGAGGATCCACGTGCTGGATTGTTTATTAGGGATCGTGTGTAGGCATACGCGCGAGTGACCAGGGGAAAGGAACACGCAAGGGGAAGTTGTTATCGGAAAGTTGTCCTTATGACTTTTCACCATGTTGTTGGCTAGTAGTACGTGCACGCGCGCATGCGTGCGTGTATATATGCGGGCGTGCTCGATGTGTGCGTGGTCCCCGCGTTAATGTGCATGGCACTGTTTGCGTATATCCGCGCGTGCGTTCACGTGGGCGTATCTGGGTATGTGCGTGCGTGGGTGCGTGCGTGCGTGCGTGCGTGCGTGCGTGCCTCTCAGTGTGCTACGACGCGTCCGTTCGTGCATGTTTTAGTTTCCCTATGCTAATTGATAACAAGAGTCCTTAAACAGTGTGCCTGCTTCCTTGCCAACACATTACATGACAGAGCTACTGCCAGTTAGCACAATTCACACCAAGCGTGTGATCTTTAGAGTACCACGTGCACACATACATTCAGTATACTGTCGGGCGGACACACCACGGCCTGTGATGTATGTTGGCACGCAGCGACCAGAATGCCAATGATAGTAACACTGCACTCGAAGGGACTTTGGATGTTCTCACGAACTCCCCGGAGCGCAGCAGCGCAGTTGTTAGAGCGCCCGAGTCTCGACTGGGAGCGCGTGGGTGGCGCCGTCTCTCTGCCGTCTCAAAGGTCGCGAAATGTCACTGCCTTAGTTCACCCAGATTTATAGATGATGTAAGACCACAACAAGTTGGTCAACCGCCATTACCCGACCAAAGAGTACCATTTAAAAGTAGCATTATGCAGGTTGTCTGAATTTCTGTGAGGACAAAATTATGTAGTGTGGAGTGAGTAGATATTATGTTTTGTGCAGCGTGGCACCAGAGGTGTCAAATTATGACAGTTGACAATCGGTGTTTTTCTGCATATTGATACATGTGTCATTTAGATTGGTGATGTCAAAACGACAGGTCACTGATTCTAGCAGGAATGGAGGGTGTCAGGTTTAAAAGTGACTTGTGGGAAACTGGGGTATTACAATTTCACGAATTGTCCACGGCACGTTACCAGTGGAAGATAAATATGCTGTTACATTTTCGATAACAGATCTATTTAAATTTCATAGGAAATGAAGGAAACGTGATAATGGCCGCCTATGGAAAACGCAAATGTGATCTTAGGCCCGATGAGAACGTGACTTTAACCACGTGGACGAATAATAAATCTTCGCGCAGTAATTGTGCCATGCTGAGTGTTTCCAGAGAAGTCACGGGTGGTCAAATGATCGATAATAGTAGTGTTTATACAGTCTATAAAAGACTGCATGTCGCGCAGCGTGAGGAACTGACCGTAATCTGTATTTATATCGTACCCTATTTTACAATTTCTTAAACTACTGAAATGTGCAGGTTTCTTTTTGAAAGTGCAATATTTAAAAGACGAGATAAATGATGCAATGCATCTTCGACGAAGAGTCAGCGCTAATCTTGGATCCGTCTTGCAACTGGTGATGATTATTTACGCGAGTCAGGCAAGACGTACCGTCGAACGTTGACATTACGAAACAGCGGGACAGAGAGTCGTGCTAACCACTACAGGAACAAGCTACTTTGCGCCGCGTAATGTCACAGCAATAACTGTTTCTCTTCGTTAGTCCGAATGGGACAGACTGCTGATTGAGGTTACAGACTACATGACGTCATGGGAAGAAGCGGCACTTTTTTGTGGAGGGGACATTCGAATAACGCTCGTCCCGGATATCGCTGCGGGGATCCCGTGTAGCAACGTTGACGTGGAAAACCGGGAAACGGTCACGACAGGGTTAGTTTGACCACAGTTAGTACATATATAGAGCTACGTCATTCTGGACCTCGCCATTTTTAATTGACATCTAGCGCCCTCTCGTAGGTGGAACCTGTCAACCGTTGTTTTACCTACCCGTGTGCTCATGACATTGAGTAGGACACGATATCTCGTTCGAAGTTTTTCCTTCCTGATTAAAACCAGTTAGTGAACAGAAACACGTTCTGCCACGGACGCGTGTACGCCTATGGTCTTAGCTGCTAGTCATTATGCATGGGTCAATGATGGAAGAATCCCTGTACTCCCGTGGTGCCTCGTAGATGTACGAAAACAGAAATTCGTTTGGGGAACACATTGACTACAGCATCACAAGTACTTATAACATGTATCAACTCTAGTGGTAGTCCCTAAGATTGTTTACCCCGTAGGTTTCCGCAGACAATCGCCGGAGAGGTAGTTGTAGGTTCCATCCGCGAGAGGTCGCTGATCGTCCACTTACAATATGGTTCCTCCTCCATATTATGCCCCCGAGTGCCCCAGCTTTGTCCAGTCGCTCTAATTCGACCTAGTGCTTCACGTCGAGTGTCCGCGTCTTATTATCGATGCTTCTCCGCACAACATTGGCAATTATAAACACGGACATTCCAGGGGCAGGTAACTATATCGATCGTATCGCGCTAATGGCGGCATCGTATCCGGTTCCAGTTAACATATCTCGTTTCTTTTTGTGGAAGCGGGCCTTAATGACAATGAATAATTTTGATCAACTCATTCCGTGGCAGCCAGCGAACTGGGCCGGTCTAAATCCGCAGAAACTGTGCAAGACCAGCGAAGCGGGGACTAAATCACGACATTAGCATGAGCTTTGTTTTCTCCGTTATCGGGTGACAGATCCATTTGTAAGCGGCTGGGTAGGATTTGGCCGGGCGCGGGTGAGGATTTCGATAATTTAATTTATAATGCCCTGTCACCGTCTGTCGGCGAGCGAGAAAGTATAAATAGCGGGGTAGTTGTCTATGTATCCGCATATGAACAAACGACAAAAAAATCATACATTTGTTAGTGTTACAGGAGCGTACTTCGGAGCGCAGTAGCGTAGTGGCTAGAGCATTGGACTCTCAGGATAGAGAACCCGGGTTCGAATCCTAACTTTGGTTCTGTCTAAGTTGCTCCAGTTCACTCAGTCGTATAAATGAGTGTCTGGCTATAGACAGCGGTGGATATGTATATATCAATAGTTTTCGTCCAACAAATGGAGCGCGGTTTAATGCTTCCAACATAAGTTCAGATAGTCGAGTCTCCCAGGGAATAAATTGTAAAGCGCTTTGAACAGTCCTAAGGACTTGATACTGCTGTATATAAGAACCTCCTTTATTTACCTTTCTACACTGTAACCGTTAGTAAATGTAAAACAATAGGTGTGGCCTAACGCCCGGACAGTAGCGGACTGCAATGCACCACAACTTACCGCATAAGACAAGAATATGTTGACGTACAGACTAATTAAAGTGATTTGTGATGGCGGATTGTAATACCCGGTAAACGTTGTCTTATTTTTAGCACTGATACATTGATGCGTTAATCTGACGCACAGACAATGCGAGATGGTCATCAGCGCTTCTCTCGTCGACGCAATAACACGCAACATTTCCGTTCGAAGTCGGCTCCGGTCGAGAGGAGCCCATTTATCGCCGGTTTGCTTCGGCGCTATTGTAGGATTTGATTTGTTAATGCACGCCGATCGATGTAGCTTGAGCGTCGGTTGTACCGCGCGGAATGGATCGGGCGAGTCGAGTGCCATCGGCCGGGGTAACCTCGCTCGTAAAGTGCCGCGGTAGGCTCGCGATGACGTCCACGGTGCATCAAAACCGTCTCGACACTCGGTTCTTACGAGTCGCTTCCATTCCGCGCGTTTAGATCGAGCGAAAAAGCTTCGGTTTCGAGTACGCAACACACCGCCCGTTTAGCGAGATAACAACTCATGGGCCGGTGTGTTTGGCGCGTGACGCAATGCCGTTGCGTGAGTTAGGGTTATGTATGGTCGGCTTTCAATCAGGCCCATGTTGTCTTGGTTTATCGTCGCGGTTTTAGAACGAATGACGCGAGAAAAGGTCAATTTTTCCGCACGACAGCATTAGCCTACACGAAGACGCCATTCACGTAATAAGTTTTCTAGGCCCTTAAAAGTGCACTGCACTATATTTGTACCACTTCACATGGACAGGTCTCCAGCTATTGGGGCCAAATATCAGTCCAACATTCAACCCGATACCATCTCTGACCATCCTCACGCGTTCTTTTAAGCTCGCCCAGCCAAAGAAATCGCTCACGAGGAGTGTGGTTGGCCTCCGGTCATGGGATATAATTTAAGGTAATTTCAGCCACACGCTGTTCGTGTTACATGTAATATCTGAGATGTAGAAGCAAATATTCGAATACACAAAACCGTTCAGCTGCTCATGCGATTGAGTGGACGAGCCGTTATACTGGAATTTCCAGACACTGCTTATCCGTCTTCAAATTAACGCAGGTATTTGAACTGTTCTCACGGGTGACGCATTCACGATTGGCGAAGTCAATAACCTAGTTCGACTCGGTTAAATCATGCACTTCTTATAGGGGGTCTCCCGTGTCTAGTTTACACGGCAAACAGCCCGCTTGCTGGGATGCGCCAGTCCGTTGATTCGGGCCTTGTGCCATCTTGGCGACTGTCGTATTCGGACTCATGAATGGCAATTTGTCTTACCGTAAACGAATCAATTAGCCGTGTGCGTGTGCCCGTGGATGACAGCCCGGATACACGTCCGCGCCTATATTGTCCGCGCGAGAACGAATGACTCATTATTTTACTCCGCCTTCTAAGGTCTTATAAAGCACCGTGTCCAATTCTCGGAAATGCCCAGATCGCTTTACACTCCACAGTCTATATCCGGGCGGAGGTGTTCAATCGAACACCATTTTCAATTATCGTGGAGGCATTCCATTAACGCGCGAATATTATTCTTACACCACCACTATATACAGCCAGGTGTCCTTTCACGCGACCGAGTGAAGTGGAGCAACGTCGAGCGGACGAATTTGTCCAAAGTTCGAAAAGGTATCAACATAAGTGTGCTAATTATGCTATCGCGCCTCGCTAAATTGGTTACACGTTAGATGTTGCATTAATTTACTGACACGAATTAAAATAGCATTGATAATTTGAAAGTGGTCAAATATACCTACTGGTTATCATAAACTAATGTAAATATTACTTACTCCATTACCCTTACCCATTTACATTTTATTTCAGTTTACATTTGAAAACAATTATAGTTGTAATCGAACAGTTTAAATGAAAACGAATAATCGCCGGTTTAACGTGTGTCTTCTGCCAACGATTGTCAGAAAACTCGGCCTTTCTTATTGCTTTTCTGTCAGAACGAAAATAGCGAGACATTAACGCTACCATACTTCGCCAGGACAGAGTAGGCCTTGGTGACGTAGTCAATCATTTCGTCATTAATCCCGCAGAATGTGCGACCACGCCGTAGCGTTCACGTCGCCTCGCACGCGCCAATTCAGCGAATAAGCACAACGTGTCACAAAGGAATATAATTAACGCGACGTTTCTAGCCCATAAACACGCCGGTCGGTGAAATATTCCGATAAAACCAATACACGGGATGTCGTGAAAATCCTGCATTCGATTTCGGGTAAGCGACAGACGTGCTGTGTCGCATCTGCGCGGCCTTAATTACGTTTCCGCTTATTGATAATTAGCAGAACTGAGCCATAAATTATTCTCGACTTGTTCTGGGTTTCGGGATATTATCTAAGTGGCATGTGCGCGTCTATAGTTAGCAGGTGTCCGCGTGAGCGACTCGACCGCCTACAGGTACGAATCTTAGGTCTCGATCAGCAGATGGCGCTGGCAGTGTGAATAGACGTTCTCACGCCGGCCAAATGCCATGCTCTTGTTTTAGAAAGTCGTTTCGCTGCGGTGTCTCGCGGGGGATTCGCGTGTTAATATCATAACGTGTTGTTAAATTAAGCGCAATCCGAGGCGTGGCGCGTGATCCTCTTGTGCTCAGACGGCATAAAGAGACACGCATGCGCTGTCCAAGTTCTTGAGCGAATGTGTTTGGAACCAATACTGACAGATTCCCAACAATGATGACTTCTTGCACATCAAGTACTTGGGGACATTCAAAGCCTTGGCACACCATCCGCTGAACGTTTTTCTCACTGTAATGACATTTCGATTTCGTAATTGGGAAACACGCAGGCAATGTTGCAATTGCCACAAGAAGATCAGTGGCTTGTCATTGCGATCTGAAGGCACTGTATAGGACGGTTGTGTCCGTAAGGGCGACAGGAGTTTCCGTCTGAAAGAGTGATGGACGAAGAAAAAGAGCATTTTCGATAGCGATGCACGCATGCCCTTGTGTAACTGAGTTAACAGAAGCAGTGCCGAATGAACGAACTTGCCAATGCAAGAGGTTCAAAGCAGCAGCGAAAAATTCGACCACGTGTTCTCTGACTGAGAATCCATTGGCTTAACCAAGACATCCTCGTGTGCCAGGGACGCTGCTGGTTGCCCCGGTTTCAGTATTCCACCCTGGCAGATCGCCTGGCGAAACTCTGAAGATACGCTTATCCAATACTTTAATTCCGGTAATTTGTAGTTATACGCAATACCACGCCCTGGCTCGTGCGAGGCTGTTTTCACGGGTGGTATGGCAATGTCAGTTACGAGTTTGATTCAGCTGCAATGTGTACGAGACCTTCTTCTTCGTTTAATGACCATCGGTCAATTAGCTGACCATTATTGCCATTGGTTTTCAAGAGCTGTCCTTCTCTAGAATTAGTGAGTCCACTACAGGTTATACATTTACCCGCTGTGTGGGATATTTTACTTACCCTGGCATAGACACCAGATAGAAGGGACCACCGGCTATTAGTGTCTTCAGAAAGATACAGGCAATGTGAGGTGAACGGAATTGCGTAAGTTTCGAAACGGCGGCAGGTGGGATTGAACCCCCGTCCCCTCGACTTATAGTCCGCCGCTCTACCGACCCAATCATCCTCTTCTGCACGGGATAGTGGCCGTATAGTCACCAATCATGGTTTGCGAGTACGAATCGTTTCACTTACACGAATGATTGCTGAGCCGTTGATGGTCCAGTGCTTTCTTTGTTCACTTCCCATCTGATCAATGACGGTGTTCTGGACGACAGTCTTGTTGATGCGCTAAAGCTTACACTCGAATGTCGGTCAATTCTGCCGTAGTCTCTTGCGCTTGGAAGAAGGGCCACATCCGATGTCAACAGTTTTGTCGCACCGACTAACGAACGCGCCACGTTGAACGTGACCACAGCTATAATGCCCAGTGAAAGGTCTCCCGTTGTTTTCTGCGCCAAGAACGGACAATGCCTATGGCGCAGCACGCGAAACATTGTTCGGGCTGTCATTGATTCGGACATAGTGGACACGACATTGATACCACGCTACGGGCTGAGCTGTTTTGCCATCTCATTAGTTGAGAAAGTTCACTTGTGCTGCGGCGTTCTTGCCCGCGAAGGTTCCGTTCCATTCACGAGCGGAGTCTGCCCCAGACAATGCGGTGTTTCCTCTAACTCTGCATGTTCACAGTTACTGGAATTGCCGGTGAACTATTCTCGCAAGCCAGGGGTGATGACTACACGTCCATTGCTCTTGACTGGTCTCCTATGCACTGTATGGATGTTGCGTGACTCAAATTCATATCTACCGTCTACTTCCCAAATCACCGGAACCTTTGTAGACGTAACAAAAGCCAGCAGAAAAATGAAAAATTCTTGTAAAAACAAGCTGTCCACCAAAGTTCCTAGCCATGTTCATCCAACTACATGAAGATTAACTAGGTCAAGTGAGACACAGCAACATTCTCTCACAGCCCTTCAAAATCACAAATGGCTTGAAACAAGGCTGCGTTCAACAGGTGACAGGGGATCTTGATGGCAAGGCTGGCGTTTACATTCGTTTTCGTACAGACGGCAGCCTGTTCAACCTAAGACGTTCGCAAGCCCTCACAAAGACCAAAGAGAACCTGAACATGGAGGTTCTGTTCGCTGGTGATGCTGCCCTTGTCGCCCATAATGACTCGGCAATGCAACGACTAACACCTTGCTTCGCATAAGCTGCTCAGCTCTTCGGATTTGAAGTTACTATGGAGAAGACAGAAGTTCTCCATCAGCCCGACGTGATCCCATAGCGGAGTCGTGCTGAAACTCCGCCTCAGCCCACCCGATGTTAATTTCGTCCCGGTGCCAGTAGACGTTTTGGCGACAGTCTGGGAAGGTTGAAACTTGATGTTTTGCCTTCTACTGTCTGCACCCGACTTTGCTGGTAAAATCATCTGCCCACGCGCTGTAGGTGCCTGGAGGCAAACATCACCGTTTTTGTCATATTCGCGAATTAAATATTTACTAGACACGAGATAACTGAATTATGGGCGGCTTTGTTATGTCTTAAAGGCAGAATTCGCTCGTGACGACGGACGGAAGATGACACGTCTCTGATCAAAGCCGCCGTATATAGATGGCCAAATCTACTTGCGGTGTCCTCCTCTTCGGCCATTTAATTATTGACGGGGCTCTCCCGTGGATCATGTGACGGCAGGCGGTGGGGGGACGGGCACACGACATGTCAATGGCAGAGGAAATATTAGAGTGTCGTGAGTGTTTATTAACTGGGCTGTACGTTTACATTGGCGGAAGGGTCATCGTTGGCCAGTGGACGGTGGCGACAGAAAGTCGAGTGGTGTCAACTGGTCAACATTTTGAAGTATTACGCGATACCGTTCGGGTTAAAGTGTGTGTAGATGTGAAGCAAAATTCGGATGATCGTGTAGTAGTTGTAGATGAAATGTGATTACGGTAAGGTATGGTAGTGGAGGTGTAGGAGGGATGGTGGAGTCATGAGGTGGTAGTGGAGGTGTAGGAGGGATGGTGGAGTCATGAGGTGGTAGTGGAGGTGTAGGAGGGATGGTGGAGTCATGAGGTGGTAGTGGAGGTGTAGGAGGGATGGCGGAGTCATGAGGTGATAGTGGAGGTGTAGGAGGGATGGTGGAGTCATGATGCGGTAGTGGAGGTGTAGGAGGGATGGTGGAGTCATGGGGTGGTAGTGGAGGTGTAGGAGGGAAGGTGGAGTCATGAGGTGGTAGTGGAGGTGTAGGAGGGAAGGTGGAGTCATGAGGCGGTATTGGAGGTGTAGGAGGGATGGTGGAGTCATGAGGCGGTAGTGGAGGTGTAGGAGGGATGGTTGAGTCATGAGGTGGTAGTGGAGGTGTAGGAGGGATGGTGGAGTCATGAGGTGGTAGTGGAGGTGTAGGAGTGATGGCGGAGTCATGAGGTGGTAGTAGAGGTGTAGGAGGGATGGTGGAGTCATGAGGTAGTAGTGGAAGTTTATTTAGATACCAACTGATCAGTTTGCGCAGACAGTTATGTTCATTTTAGTCTGGTGATTTCGTTTATTTTATGCCAACGAACGCCAAAAGAAAACGATTCACGTTTTCCTTGTAGTGAAAATGTATAGTTTGGTAGTTTGAGTTGCTTTATTCCAACGAACATCAAAAGAAAATGATTTACATTTCGTTCTAGTGAAATAGTTGGTGGCTTCAGTTGTCTTACGCCAACGACCGCCGAAAGAAACGTCGTCTTTCTTATTACTTTCCCGTCAGACGAGATTGAGACGAACGAGCCGCTTGGGCGACCGCAGCGCCGCTTCTGTCGATGTTGACGCAGACATTCGTTCTGTCATTAATACCGCAACTCGAGAGAACGTGTTGGCGCGTCTCACTCGGGTCTGAGAGTAAATACGACCAAGACTGTGTGTGTCACGACGCCGTATAATTAATGCGATTTCTGTAGCGTATAAACTCGCCAGACTGCGAAATGTTCGATAAAATCGCCACGGGTGTCTGGCGCTAAAACGTTGCCTTGTTTTCGGTTGCGCGGCCATTACGTGCTGCGTGACATGTGTGATGTGTGCGGCTTTAATTACGTTTCCGTTTATTACTAATTAGTAAAGTAAGTCATAAATTATTCTTGACCCGTTCGTGGTTGCGCCATATTATTTAAGTGGCTCGCGGATTTCTAAATGGGGAAGGCCACATGTAGGAATGATGTGTCTTAGCGTCGGTGAAATTGCAGTACAAGGTTCAGCTTCAAATAAGGTGGGTTGTTGCCAAGTAGTGTTTTAGATGTACAAGGAATGATAAGCGTGTGTGCGTGCGTGCGTGCGTGCGTGCGTGCGTGCGTGCGTGCGTGCGTGCGTGCGTGCGTGCCGTGAAGCGAGATATTGTAGAAGTTCGCGAAGTCAGGTGAGGTTAAATGTCACAAAAACTAGACATAGTCGCAGATGATGAAGATAAATGAAGGAAGTGAAACCAGAGTTGACGGAAGTCTGAAAACTGAACTAGTGGAAGGCTCTGAAGTAAGTTGTAATGGAACGCCTCGAAACGACAACACTTGCCTACAGAAAATTATTGATAACCTAGGGCCTACTGGCTTGAGTATATCTCCGAACACAGACTCCACCAAACAGCAATAAAAAATGACATTTACAGTATCCTGAATAAAGAAGATGCCAACACGCCTTGAACCTTCTAGTAAAACGGCGTTAACCTGGACGGCAGAATGAACCAGAATAACAGATAACAAAACCAAACTATGGCGAAAACGGAGGAAGGATGAATGACAAACGAAGGCTGCATAGTTGACATCGGGCAAATCAACAAAAGGCGCCCATAACAAAGGTAACTGACGAGATCTTGTGCTAAGCTAGTGTGCATGTCACACGTATCTAACAGTCAGACATAATAGAATGCGAAATAAGATGAAATGCCATGAAGCCATAATTTGCAGAAGGCAATATTGCTGGAAATAATATTAATACAATCGTAACGTCATCGTGCCAGCGGCAGTGGAAAGCCGTGAAGCCTGTGTTGATTGGAGGTAATTGCGCCAGTTGTGACAGCCAAGAAGACAGCGATAACGCCTGAGGTGGCGGAAGGATTCGTGGTGAGATGTAGAGGAAGGCGGCGAAGACTGAGACCGTGGAACCCACGGACGTAAACGAGCACCCATGACTGGGAGAACATAAGGACAAAGAAGGAATCTAGCCGAAGCTAACATAACAAACACAAGCGGATTATCCGCGGAATACCTTGAAACAGGATAAGCATGTAATAGTCAGCAAATTAACACAATGTCTGTACCTTATCTCACCTATCCGTCATTCGCTCCCACTAGAGCATAAGACATCAACGAACATTTCCTCCAGCCTGCACGAACCCAGTCAGTCCATGTGACGTCTTTCCAACCAGCTTCAAATGTTTTCAATCGTGATCTGCCTCTTTTCCGTTGTCCAGTTTGTTTCCATTTTAGAGTTGCACTTTGTCCATGCGAACCTGCAAACCTTTCACGCTAGTTGGTTTTACTTCATTTTAGGGTTTCAGTTGCGCATATTATCCAAGTACTGTTTATTGCTACAGTGGAATCAGTTCTACTATATGGTGCGGAAACGTGGACAATAACACAAACTATGAAAAAGCATTGTAGAATACCTTTGCAGAAGACCTTGCCTAATACAGACGAAAGACTGATACACCTCGAGTTCCCGCACTCTGTAATGCCTCCTGTTTTGTAGCCATTACCCTCTTCTTCCAAGCCACGTATATCCTTTCTTCGTCCCATGGTTTGTTAAAAAGTTCAACAAGTGTATTCGCACTAAGGCGATGGTCTGTCTTCAGCATTTCAACTAGGATGTGCGATTCGTTTACCGCTTCTTCTTGAAGCCAAACGATCAGCAGTTTCTCCCGCGTTTAAACTGACATTGCTATTTCTGGAGTGGGCATGAACACAAGATGTTACGCCAGAATCCACTCAAGTTCACGTGTGATGTCATGCTCGCGACACCCAATGTTCAACTCCTCTCTCGGGTGTACAATCGTCACCAATTCTGTCTCGTCAAGGCTCTTTCTAAGTCATGCTTCTTGAACATCCACGTCCATTCCACAGTCTTATCTGATCTTGTATGGCCTTTTGCTATCTTTCTGCCGATTAGTTCGATCACCATTGTCAGTGTTAACCGGAAACTCCTCTGACTTCCTATCTGCATGTTTCAACCGGTAGAAATCCGCAAAGTCCAAACCAAAATAAGCTGGGGCATCACAACATCACAAACATGCGAAGCATGTCACCAAATACCTCCATTAGATGTAAGGAAGATAGTCGCACTCGAGGCTCCGTACCTGTTACTATTATACACATTTATGTTGGACATAAGAGAGGATGGTTGGACATAAGAGAGGATGTGTTATGTCAGAGGATATACAATGATCACGGCAAGGCAAAGCAAACATGCAGCGCACTTGAAAGCTCTGTGGAGAGACACCCGCGGGCCAGTTTTACGTTACCATTTCCGTTCGCAACGAAATCACGCCGCGCGAACGAGCTTTGGAGGCCTTTGGGCCGACACAATCCATCATCCGAGCGCGTGTTACAAAGTCGCTGTCCTTCGACATTGTTCCCGGGTGATCACAGAAGCGGTGGCGGATCTCGGTCTCAGCGCCTACAGGTGTGATTGCCCGCCTATGAGGCAAATCGTTACGGCAGCGGTCGGCTCGACTCGGGGATGTCGTAATCCACCAGGAATCGGAAATGAAATTAGGACGGAATCTCGACGAGAGTGCTCGTATTACTCGAGGTATAAAATGAATTACAGGCGTCTGCCGACAGCAATTTCGGCGCCGGGCGCTAGAAGACGCGCCCGGGAGTGATAACCGACAAACAAGCTGAATGCCTAATTTACACGCGTCGTTCACTATTATATGAGGACCACTTGTGTCTGAATGCGACGACGACAAAGTGGCATTATTTCCGTCTGCGGAGAATAATAGCCTTGTCTGGGTCGTCGTTTTGTCTTCGCTAAATGTCTGACGTGATCGAAACAACGTTTGGCGGAATTCGGTAAGATACGTGTCTACTCGACTGCGATCTCTGCCAATTAACGTGACCAGTATCAACGTCCCGAATTGTCGATAAGATTTCATGTAAGCGGTAGCATCAAGAAGATACTTGGCTAAGATATTCTCTAAATCTATATATGAATACACTATGAGTATTAATTACAACGTGGCTGAATTCTTCCCTGAGACGTCGGGATGGTGTTCGGTTGAACAAGTCAACCAGGGAGTCAGTTGTAAAGCATCCTGGGTAGTCCAGACGACTGGGTACTGTCCTGTATAAGGACATACCTTTACTTATTCTACTCTTACAGTAACGTGGATGCACTGACGGTGGATTGGGGTCTACCCTCCAATGGTGAAGTCCACTCGCCTCTTGCTACGTTTATTCGCGTTTTTTTGGACCATTGGCCTCTAAATAACCAATTGGGGATGCACGTAAAGACATAACGATAATTACATAACTGCTATTTACGCTTGTTCGAGAACAAATGTAGCGATGAGACGTTCTTCAGGCGGTGCGTTTTTGGCGCCGTAGTTTGCGATAGTAGAAATCAAGTGGTCATGAGAAAGTTTAAAGATCTAAATATTATACTGCTGCGATGGTAGTGACTATTCTTATTATGATTCGTCGCACCGAACAACTCAGTTCAACATTTTAAAGATCGTGGCTGTATTGCAGAGGGTGCGTTTCGGAATAGGGAGATACGCAAGCGACGATAATTTGCAGCTGAAGATGTGGTTTTTTGGGTACGGGTGGGGGATGTGGTAGTAATTGTGTCTTACATAGAATGGAAATGGGCAACAGCCCTAGTTTGTAAGCCGTTGACGGTGCTGTATCTGGAAATCCGGTCTAATGTGAAATGGTCCTGTGGAAAAAACATCATTTACCGTAGTCTGTTCTGGAAGATGGTACTTGGAATGTCTCGCTGTGAGCATATAGATCATCTCGTCGTTGCTATCATGTTCAGTCAGGCTGGAGATGTTTATTAGGCCACTGGAGATCTTGAAAAAACACCGCGATACCGGCGGTCTTCTTCCTAGGACCGGACCTGGCTGCGCGTCTTTGAACTGAATACCGACCGTGCTGATGTCCTTTTTGTGAATGGATACCAGACTGTCTTGCCGATCACACTGGGAATCGACTGTCCCGTGTGTATTGTTTCATGGGTGGGTTGAAGCTACTCTAGTTGATTGCACCATTCGTATCGTTGACTTCGCCAGTCGTAGCAACGCAAAAGCTTATCGACTGCTTTGACGTACTCGCCGCCCGAGCCTTGCCGTCTGGCGACCGCTGATCATAAGGACATAGACCTCGTCTCCGTATTGTTTCAAATGCCGCACGGGCGTTATATTAGTAACTGTATTTATATAAATTATATACAATAAAAAGTTAAATTAACGTAACACAATTTATAATAAAAGAAAGCGTTCTAAACGGCGCGGTGCTGATATGGAATTGGAAATTTCCCTGATTAAATATGGGAATTTCTTAACCGATTCCTTTGCGGATATGTTTCAAATCGCTACATCGAAAGATTCAATTTGCCGAAGCCGAAGTGATTACGCACGCAGTTTATTTTATTTTGGTATGAAATAAAGTCCGTTTCGCCGATGGAGCGCGTACGAATTTGCGCGTTATTACTTCATAAATATTAATTGACTAGTGTGGCGTTTAAAATTCCTTCATTTACGCTCGGAAATACAGATAGCTCTATCATAGTCCCAAACTTGTTCCGTATACAGTAACGTATAAGTAATCACATGTAGTTTCATTAATCGGATCACTATGACCCAGTCACAAATGTTACATTAACCTTGCTTTACGGTCACCTCGGAATTACAAACATCCCGTTATTAAGATAACTCTAGGATAGTTCTCCAGACTTGTTCCATACACAGTAAAGTATAGGTAATCAAGTATTGTTTCACTGATAATATCACTTTTGTTCAATCCTAAATGTTACCTTAATAACGAGATTCTATCGTGTATAAATCTTAATATCAGTTTAAATGACGCCGACACGTTTTGTAAGGTGCCTCGCCGACCGAAATCTTGACGTTTCCGGGCCCGCGGGCCAACGGTGGAGTCGTCCACGGTCACCGCGGGTTCTATCAACCGGGAGTCGACGACGTTACGACCGCGAGACCATCAACGCCCGGAGCGACATCACTCGCCGCGAATTGTCGTCGCGACAGATGA
>OZ024863.1:46926863-46934363 GCA_964017155.1 Oasisia sp. SBJ-2009 | reverse complement strand
ATGTTATGTTGTTATTACCATTACTGTGACAATGGATTAATTGGTATATCCATTGAGACGTACGGACGTTATGTTGTCATTACCATTACTTTGACAACGGATACATTTGTATATCCACTGAGACGTACGGACGTTATGTTGTCATTACCATTACTATGACAATGGATACATTTGTATATCCACTGAGACGTACGGACGTTATGTTGTCATTACTATTACTGACTGTGACAATACATACATTTATATATCCACTGAGACGTACGGAGTGTATGTTGTCATTGCCATTACTGAGACAACGGATACATTTGTGTATCCATTGAGACGTACGGATGTTATGTTGTCATTACCATCTGACAACTGGCACATTTGAATATCTAACCACGGGGGTATACGTTCTTTTCAGCATTGCTGTTACAACGGGTACGTTTGCATATTCGCGAAAACATACGGACGTTACGTTGTTGTCACAATTACTGTGATAACATACTCTGTCACTCCATGTAGGAGTACGGATGTTGTGAACAACTGATTGTGAGAATGATTACATGTGCGTGTGCATGTGCGTGTGCGTGTGTGTGCGTGTGCGTGTGCATGTGCGTATGCTCGGGCTCTGGGTTTTCGGTAAACTGGAATACGTCATTACAAGCAACTGAACGACTGGGAACAGCATTGAATTACCGATACAGAACACGTCGACACTACGCGTGCATTTACAACGGCGAGTGGGCATTTGCATGCGACGCCCGCGTTTGTTGACCTAATGGTGTAGTGACAGTTGATAGATAATGACGTAATGACGTATTAAATAATGAAGCAAAAAGACAAGATGATTTCTCTAATTCTATATTCACGTCACGTTTCATGTCACGTCTTACGTCACACTTCACGTTACGTTTCACGTTTTGCGTCAGATTTGGATCGCAACGGGTCTTTGTGACTACGTGACGTGACTATGTTGGCCCACGACCGGGCTGAGCCGTCAGAGCTAGTGGATCATAGAGATGGTTCTCTTCGGACCCGCCATGTTGTATAAAGACAGCGCCCCCACACGGGTGGAACCAGTTTGTTTTGCTTACGTTGTGTTCAAGATTACGAAACCGTAAAATTATGTTTTAACATCGTACTATTTTCGATGCGTTTTGCGAATATAACAGCTTATGATCACTAAAAAAGGACCATCACTTGGAGATAATAGTTATGTCACGGATAGGCTGATCAATGATGACGTCGCTGTTTGCTTACGTCACAATCAACATTATGCACAAGACCTGCGTCAAGCTTTGCCTTTGTTGATGACGGTTAAATAAATGAATATGTTACGTTACTACTGCGATATAGGATGTCGTAGAACAAACATTTGTACAAAACGTTACTCTTGGGACATTTGTAAGATTGTTCATGCTGTAGATTTTAGTTTGAAATGACGCTAAATCGACGAGACTTCCGAGATTGAGCGAGATCTGGGAGCGAGATTGAACGCAATTGGTCCCATCGGGGGAGGGCGCTGGCAATTTTCAAAATGGCTCTTCCATGTTGAAATTCCAGAGTGCACTGGCACCCTTTCCGCTAGCTCGGGTGCCGTTCAGCGTGGATACAACTCACATTCATGCGCTTTCATTTTACGGTCGCATATATTGATCGCGTCGTTTTGCTTCGTATCATATGTCTCTGGACACTGGTCAAGCGCCGCCGGACTCTCCAGACGCCAGTTTGTGAGTTTAAGGGCGGCTGTGTCATCCTTCCGTCTGATCCGTGTCTTATCTTAATGTTGCACGTGGGTGTTGACTACTGCGCATGTTCGGCGCGGGTGCGCGCAAGATACTTCCTGCCGCGGTTCGTAGCACGGATTCAAGTGTTAGGAGCAAACACAAGAAAACGGACGATGACAATAATTATTATAAAATGAAAGAAGATAGAGAGCAGATTAAGTTAGAAGATAGATGGAGTTGGAGGATTTGTTGAAGAGGAGGATAGATGAAGTATAGGGAGAGATGGAAGGTGGTAAATATGGAAGGGTGAGAAAGAGTGTTGGTGTAGGAAGAGGATATATTTGTCGCGCCACTGAGCTTGATCTTCGAGGATATTGGCGCAAAAGAAGTCATTATTATTATTATTGTTATTATTATTGTTATTGTTATTATTATTGTTATTGTTATTGTTATTGTTATTGTTATTGTTATTGTTATTGTTATTGTTATTGTTATTGTTATTGTTATTGTTATTGTTATTGTTATTGTGATTGTGATTGTGATTGTGATTGTGATTGTGATTGTGATTGTGATTGTGAGTGTGAGTGTGATTGTGAGTGTGAGTGTGAGTGTGAGTGTGAGTGTGAGTGTGAGTGTGAGTGTGAGTGTGAGTGTGATTGTGATTGTGAGTGTGAGTGTGAGTGTGAGTGTGAGTGTGAGTGTGAGTGTGAGTGTGAGTGTGAGTGTGAGTGTGAGTGTGAGTGTGAGTGTGAGTGTGAGTGTGAGTGTGAGTGTGAGTGTGAGTGTGAGTGTGAGTGTGAGTGTGAGTGTGAGTGTGAGTGTGAGTGTGAGTGTGAGTGTGAGTGTGAGTGTGAGTGTGAGTGTGAGTGTGAGTGTGAGTGTGAGTGTGAGTGTGAGTGTGAGTGTGAGTGTGATTGTGATTGTGATTGTGATTGTGATTGTGATTGTGAGTGTGAGTGTGAGTGTGAGTGTGAGTGTGAGTGTGAGTGTGAGTGTGAGTGTGAGTGTGAGTGTGAGTGTGAGTGTGAGTGTGAGTGTGAGTGTGAGTGTGAGTGTGAGTGTGAGTGTGAGTGTGAGTGTGAGTGTGAGTGTGAGTGTGAGTGTGATTGTGAGTGTGAGTGTGAGTGTGAGTGTGAGTGTGAGTGTGAGTGTGAGTGTGATTGTGATTGTGATTGTGATTGTTATTGTTATTGTTATTGTTATTGTTATTGTTATTGTTATTGTTATTGTTATTGTTATTATTATTATTATTATTATTATTATTATTATTATTATTATTATTATTATTATTATTATTATTATTATTATTATTATTATTATTATTATTATTATTATTATTATTATTATTATTATTATTATTATTATTATTATTATTATTATTATATGTAACGTGAGAGGGTAGATGGATGAAGAAGATATGGGAGATGAGGATAAGGGGGGATGATTGATTGAGGAAGAGGGTAGGTTCGACATTAGATGACGAAGGTAGGAAGTGGAAGAGGACGTGGGTAGGAAGAGGAGGAAGAACGGGACATTAACATCTGAATTATAATTGATGTCGTATTGATTCATGTAGCTTACATATTCGAAATACTCAAAGAACAGTCTAATTGTGTCAGGCCCCTATAATTATTCGTCAGGCGACATTGCCTGGTTTTGTATCGGAATGTTCTTATTATGGAACACCTCCTGGCGCCACCTGTCGACACACGAAAGGCAGCACTGATGTGACCTTCAACCAGCCTACTCAGACGAAGCTTTTAATGGCGGTTATTTGGTAGGCGTAAACTGCTTTCGCTTCCAGCAGAATCATTTGAAATGGATCCTTTCATCGCTGCCCGCGAAAGATAGGATGTATTTTACGCAAATGCCACCGGGGAACCGTCAAAGTGACGTTCGCGTGCACATCTGTTCGACATATTAATGACGCACTGTCGATCAAATGTTTGCCCAAGAGGGTCTGCGCGCAGGTTGGTCGCGACTTCAAATACCGTCATATGAGACGATGCAATTAAGAACCGCATTTACGGTCTCGTGGAATAGTGTAATAGTGTTATAATTATAATATATCGATCGTCGGATAAAGTCTTATGGACATCTTTATCTGTCGCCATGTTCGCAATTGCGATTACCCTACATCCGGGACCTTGGCGTTGTTAGCTTTGTCACTGGCCACCATTATCATTAGTCTACTAAGCTTCCAAATACTTAGTGCACAGCAACGAAGCAGATAAACCATAACATATTAAAAACAATATCGCTCGTGATCAGTTGCTTAATAAAACTCCGTCAAGCGATGAAAAGTGGCTGCCGAACAGGTGCGTTTAGACTTTAGTCGAATATATTTAGTTGAAAATTCTGGTTCCAATTTTTGTTCGTAATGATAAAAACACAAGGGAACGTTGTTAAAGTGACAAATGTATACAGTGTTGTTGATCTAGGATATATCATGCTGCAACAGCAATATCACGCATATAATCGTTGCCAACATTGCTGGCAAACGCAAAGCTTGACGGAAGTGCATAATTTTTATTGTGACGTGGCCAAACAATGTCACGTGTTCTCGCGAGACTTGCGGCGCGTCAACGCGACTTGCATGATCCCGATGCTACCAGCGAGGTGAGCCTGAGCTAATCCATTCGAGCTCACGAGCGTCTGAGCTAATCCAGTCCGACCTCATACGGACGGTATAAAATGTTAAAACAGATATCGTATTAAACGACGAGACGTCCGAGATTGAGCGAGATCTGTGCGCGTTTGATTCCACAGGCGGAGTTCTCCAGTTCCTATCTAATAGCTCTGTGCAAGCCGTGTTGCAGTGCGACCATACCTGCCGCTAACCCACCGCGCCAGCTGGGGGAGTTATGGAGCTCTCGATGCATTGACGTCGGAGCACTTCGCGTAATCAATTCTTCCTTCGTCAAGCGTTCGTTTTCTATAGCTTGATGATAGCAGAATTATGCCAGTGGCGTCGTCGATAAGGGGCCGTTTACAGTTTTCTTAGCGCTTCTGGTGGTCTTGTTGACGTCTGTATCTAGGTCATCGCTCTGAGGCATTGAGCCTACGTAAGACTGTGACGTAAGCTTGCTTGTAAACAAATAGGATTATTACTGGTGGTAGCCACGAATTATGTAGATATATTTCTACTTTATGTTAAATAGTTATTAGTTAATTCCATATATGTATATATGTATGTATGTATGTATGTATGTATGTATGTATGTATGTATGTATGTATGTATGTATGTATGTATGTATGTATGTATGCATGCATGCATGCATGCATGAATGAATGAATGTATGTATGTATGTATGTATGTATGTATGTATGTATGTATGTATGTATGTATGTATGCATGCATGCATGAATGAATGAATGTATGTATGTATGTATGTATGTATGTATGTATGTATGTATGTATGTATGTATGTATGTATGTATGTATATAAGCCTAATAAATGTTCGATCCTGGAATTATGTTTTAGTTTGTCACCTTCCGTCTGGGGGGAGTAACGTTTACATCGATATTGGTCTTTGATGTTTGTTCTCTTTCCCCTCCCATCGCCGTTCCCATTTCACGGCTGTCTCCGCCTTCCGCCCACTTCCCGCTTTATCGAATATGGTAAACAAATACATCAACATTATAATCGCATAATAAAAAATGCGCTTTAGACGAAACTACGACGGCCGCAGACGCAATGTCTCTTATCAATGTTTATCAACATTGTCCTCTCGTTGCGTTTGTATTCACGCATAGATCTGACCAGAGATGTCCGCCAATCCACTTAGCGTTTCATTTCCTGCGTTAGTGTCTTATTTCGTTAATCCGACCGAACGAGCCAAGGTTCGCTGTGCCGTTGGAATGATGACGTCAACAGGACGTCACTTTGTTTACGCGCGCGCATCTTCCAACAGGCGCGCGATGCGTTGCACCTCTCAGTTCACGCGCAATCTTTTCGGTTTGTGTTGTCGTGTGTACGACTCGTGTACGTCAATGTAGGGATGGGGTGGCGAGAGGCGATGTCTCCCGCCGTTGGGGGACGTAAACACGAAGGTGAAGGTGAGCGGGCGTCAAACCGGGGCCCAAATGCGAAGGTGATGATCCCGGGGCCGGTGACGTGTGTCTAAGCCTGAGACCTTGGAAAAGGACGCAGACAGAGTGAGATACCTATCATTACTCACAGGTCTCTCCCAAAAGAAGCCGTGACCTATTAACGCCCGTTCCGAATCGGTGTTGGATTTAGATGTTTCCAAGATATCAGTTAAACTCCTATTTCTGTGAAAGATCTGTGAATCCATTTATAGCATCCGCCGAATGCGTGGAGCGTTTTGTAATTCCTTCGGGTTTCTGTTTTAAATTCTGGGCCCATAGGTTGGTATAAACATAAGATATTGTTTTAGAGCAAAAAACTGTAAGCAGGAATGTTTTATATAAGATATATCACACCGCGATAGTAATGTCATTCACATATTTAGCCGTTATCAACATTGTTGGCAGAGGCAAGGCTTGAAGCAACTAACGCGCATAATTGTTATTGATACGTATATAGCAGAACTGCAACGTACCGTATGGGTAGTTACCAGCAATTTTTTTTGACAGGCGACAATTGTAATGTTCTTTGATTTCCCACTAGGTTTATTAATCCATGGTATTGACAATTTCAGACATCAATTAGTCTCCATCAACACATGTCATGTATAAAATTCGTGAAAATGACATATCTGTTTCTCCTATAGTCCATCCTCTAACTTGACATCCCTTCATTTTTGCTTCAATTAGCGGCTGATTGCCAATTTTGATACCTCTAGGCCAAATCACACCTGTATGCATACGCACTTGTTCACTATCTGACAAATATCATTATTTAGCAGCTGTGTTATCATACTACGCAGAAATATCATTTCCATTCAACCAGTCCTATGTTTAGTGCTTCCAGATATTTACACAAAGTACACAATGCAGTTCTTTTAAGCAGGACTACAATGGCGTAAGAATCCATTTGGTGGTATGTCCCCGTATCCAGCTGCACCGTTGGTCATGACGACATCGATGCCGTCCGATTATTTGAACCACTTCGCCAGGCGTCCATTTTGGATTTATACGAAACTAATGGCGCCTTTAGTGTAGCTTTGCCGAATGAGTCCACAGTTTTATCAGTATTCAAACGACGCATCAGCGTGACGCACCGTCTGGGACCAGTGTGAAAATGACAACACCGGTTCTAATTTTGACGAGCTAATTTTACTTCGCCTTCAATTCCCTGAATTACTCCCCTTTGAGTTTCTCAACGCTGGAGTTTGCGCTGGGTTAATGAGTCCCAAATGCCAACCAAACACGCTTCTAGTAGCCGCGTTGTCACACATTTGCCTAGCAGGAGCTACACTAATATCCGTGACGTCACTGCCACTGACGTCACTCGACAAGCAGCTTCAACTGGCAGTAGTAATTACATCATTGTCGTGATTCCGGAAATATAACACCGACCTAGCAACAGCGCCGCCCCGTTGTGGATATTGAATGTAATCAATTATTGGTGGCGACACCCAGTCTAATCCGTTCCAGAACGGGTGCCGAATTCGGGCGAGACAGCTGGACACATGCGCCACACTTTTCCGGTGTACTCGTGGTTATTCGAGTCACATCCTACGTTCTATTTCGACGGCTTCCTAGGAATTTCCTGTATTTACGACTAATAATTGCAAAAGCTCTGTAGGGAGATCGTAATTGAAATTTGAACATTGGTCGCTATAGTGATTGATAAGAGTAGACCTAAGTGTGTGTATTTCAGT
>OZ024863.1:46789363-46921863 GCA_964017155.1 Oasisia sp. SBJ-2009 | reverse complement strand
GCAGTCTGACGTAACAGGAAATTCAGAAAAACATAGTGGGAATTAGTTCCCTAGTGTTAGAATGAATTTTTTTTAGTTCATTGTATGTAGACAGTGGACATAGGCATGTGAACATGGCTGGGACACGGCTCGCTGCCTAAAGATGTCGTCAATTCTCAATATCCCTGTAAGACAACCATTGCGAATTCCAGTCCACTTAAAACTAGATTTTCGCAAAACGTAGCTGTGACCCAGGTATTTATTTTAGGATCGGCACTCGCCATTTCGTCAACAAGGGAAGTCATAATTTTATAGCCATTCTTGTCTAGTGAAAAACGCCATCGGTTTATGTAAAATTTCGCTACGACACCTACGAGCTAGGCTCGTTTTATTGGAACCAATCTATACTCTACAAAGCGGATGTTATTTCTTAATTTCACCTGAAGAAACATGTATTTTGTCAATTGTGAACTCGCAATAACGTCAACGAACGTCCGGTTGTTTGCAACCGAAAACCACCGCTGTTTTTCGGCACTTCCAACTGGCGTTATTACATGTACGTGAAGCCTTAACGACAGTAGTACCTGTTTTCGAACCGTTACTGATAGAACTAATAAAAATGGTCATTACGATACCATACTACAACCGCCAGTGAGCTGCCGCAAAAATCGTTCGCTCGGAAATTATGCGAAACTAGCCCGATGAACCAGAAAACATTAAATTGGTGAACTGATCAAACGAATCATTAGAATGCGCGTTCAGCTTTTTCCGCTGGCGTCTCCACTCGGGCGGAAGTGAACAGCTCCGTGCGCATGCGCACATGTGTGCCACCGAGTAAAATAGAAAAAGTGGACGTGACCTGGCAAGTTAAACACGTCTCACTGGCCGGATCTGACGTTATTGGAGATGACCACCAAGGACAAACCAATTTGTCGTCGTATTAGTTGGCTGCAAGCTGCATTGGCAATGTCCCGTGGATATATCTTGTTTATTCCGTTTGCGCTTAGGCCTACATAGTAGTTTGTTGCACGTTGCTGTGAATTTGAGACACTTTCGAGATAGCAGAACTCTGTTAACCCTGGACCAGATCATTCAGAAACCCATTCGTGCACAGATTATTCATGGAATAGTGACCTTTTTATTAGTGGGGGTATCTAAACGCTAATTTTACAGTCCTACAGTGTCGCAATCTTCAAAAATTAACGACGATTCTGTTTTACGGATAATGTCTCACTCTACGATTGACAGACCCGAAAGGAAGTTCAACCATACTATTCTGCCTCGTTAAGCATATCGGGCTTCACTCGTTTATATTTCCGTTGCGAACATGTCCGGGTTTAGCCTCGATTACCCAGGCTCCGTGCGGTGGCAACACTTCTAAGCCATTAACATCCGCAATATAATCATATAGAATACAACAATCAACAGCAATACAATTTTCCACTCGTTTACGAAGGAGGATTTATGGCAGGATTAGCCTCCTCACTTACCCAGGCCCCGTGAGGTGGCAGCACCTTTAGGCTCTCACACGGATAACATTCAAAAGCCAGCTAAATGACCAGACTATCTTCTCGGCGAAATTACCCAGCCGAGCGAGAATCGGTTAAGCGAGACTAGTCCGATGTCCAGTTCAACCAATTGTAGATGTATTATCGGACGGGGACAAACGCGTAGCGCCATTTCAAGATTCATGGTCACGGACTGACTTGAGAAGTAAACGAAACAATGTCCTTTTTCTTTTTGGTGCACTACCGCTGTGTGGGACTTCGTGTTCTCGGTCTTGTCTTTACAGACGTTACCTAGAACACGTGATTGCGAAAAGGATGGACAAATTGCATCTGAATAGACCACCTCGCATCGCCAATCTTGTTGACAATCATCAGGTCGTGCGGTTTAAAAGCGAGGATGCCAACTCTGGGGTTTTATTTTTTGTCTTTAAATATTAAGTTCTTGTATGTTGAAGGTTTTATTCTGCTAATTTGTGTTTAGTTACGTTATTAAGCTCGGGACTATATTCGCAATTTGACAGATTCCGCCTGCAATGAGTCCAACTTGTAAACAAAACATCCAGTTTCAAAACAAAAATTATTTGGCAATAATGACGAGGTGGCGCACAGAGTTAACTGCAATACCCTATGACGTTTAATTTTCCCATACTAGACAGCAGAGTTCCCGTTACAAATCACTGCTCGGCCAATTCTGTGCTGAGAAACTGGCACCCTCCTTTTAACCAGGATTTACAAAATCAAGTTGCCATAGAGCACAAGTGCCCTAATCCGCAAAAGGTTTTGCCCATGATTCGTTTATCCGGAAAACATGTTAAACAGGATACAAATACTGCGAACGAAACTGTCCGGATTAGCCAGGTATGTATTTAACACCTTGGCCTCTTTCCAACCGGTGCATTACTTCCGTCTTCGAGTGTCCGCTGAACCAGGCGTTGCCCACTGCAACGTCAGCTCGAGTGTCGCTCGCCGCTACAGTGCAATTCGCCCCAGATCGAATCTCCAGAAATGCCTCGGTGCGAAAAACAGCCCCACCACCCAGAAGCAATAGACTGGCACTGCATCGTTTCCTGTTGTTGTGCGTGTTGTGTTATCGGTATTCTGTGGAATTACTGTGCCACTTTCTCCTCGTTAATATTGCTGAGGCATTGAATCTACAGCGGGCGTGGGTGTTGGAGTCAGACCAGACCACATTTGCATTTTCCTTAGGCGACCATTATAACGTTTCCTTCATTTCCTTCTAATATTGATGATATCTGTTATTGACAATTTCACAGGATATTTACCCTCTATAGACAGAGGTTCAGTGAAAAATTCATGAACTTTTAATACCTCAGGGTCCCACAAACTTTTTTCAAACCTTACACCCCTCCATTTCTGCTTGAACTACCCACGGATTGTCCCCGATTACATCACCAAGCAAAATGACAACTGTATTAATTCAGAAATGCACCGACTGTCAGCTGTCATAATTTGACAGCTCTGAGACCACGCTGCACAAAACATCATTTCTACCCACTCTACGCTACATATGTGCTCACAGAAATTCAGACAACCTGTATAGTGCTGTTTTATAAGGTACTCTTTGGTCGCACGGGTAATGGCGGATGAACACCTTATTGTGGTCTTACATCTGCTGAGGCATTGAGTCTACGGCGCGCGTGGGTGTAGCAAGGGTGGACCATGCCGCGGGGTTGTCGGGCCCTATGGACGCTGTTAACAGGAAATATTGCACTTTCATTATCCGCACGACATTGCATCAAGCATACGCACGACACTGCGTGGGTGTGTGTGTGTGCGAGTGCGGGTGTGCGTGTATGAATATGAGTGCGATTGGTGTACGTGTATGTGAATGCCGGTGTCGTCATCATCATAATCGTTGTCGTTGTCGCGTGAAACCGCAGGGCCCCGATGTTGGGCTAAGGTCATGTTGTCGTGTTTATATACATTCCCAATAATTAAAACGCTAACATATAATTATCTATTACACTGACACACATATCTACCATACATCATAATCTTGTGTTGCTGGCATCGTATCACCCAGATACGACAATATTTTACATAACTGACTCCATTACGTCACGTTTGCTTAGCAACAAAGTCCAGCAAGTTAAACTAAATGACCGCTCAAATGGGAAACTTTCGGATATTCCGTAGTATTATTTAGTGAAATTACTAGCAAAAATGTCCATCCACAGACAGGACGGAAATTAGTAGTTCGTACGTCACAGCCATGATAGCAATATATATATATTTTGACGTGCGCATAAGCGACCGTATATCTTATTCAATGCGACCGCAATGTTTGGTGTTTGTTCAACGATGTTGTGTTTCTTAACATTTGGTGTGTATATATATATGTATATGTATATGTATATGTATATGTATATGTATATGTATATGTATATGTATATGTATATGTATATGTATATGTATATGTATATGTATATGTATATGTATATGTATATGTATATGTATATGTATATGTATATGTATATGTATATGTATATGTATATGTATATGTATATGTATATGTATATGTATATGTATGTGTATGTGTATATGTATATGTATGTGTATATATATGTATGTGTATATGTATATATATATGTATATGTATATATATATGTATATATATATATATATATATATATATATATATATACATATATATATATATATATATATATATATATATATACATATATATATACATACATATACATATACATATACATATACATATACATATACATATACATATACATATACATATACATATACATATACATATACATATACATATACATATACATATACATACATATATATATATACACACCAAATGTTAAGAAACACAACATCGTTGAACAAACACCAAACATTGCGGTCGCATTGAATAAGATATACGGTCGCTTATGCGCACGTCAAACGTGGGTACACCGACGTAGGGGTCGATTTCCCGAAGTATTTGCCGTGCGTGCAATCTGCGATTGTTTCACGTTAGTCGTTACGTTTAACGTTGCAGACAATTACATATTGTATAATTGTATTTACAATTTACGACACATCACAACGCATACATTTCTATTACTAGCGTGTTATGTAAAACAATTAATGCTCGTTGATGTAATTTATGATTCACTTTTTTTAATAGACTGTGCTCGCAAAAACAATGACACCTATAAATCACTACGACGGGATTATTATCAGTTGCGCCGAGTTGCCAGAACATGTTCTGTTAGAAGATTCCAGTAGATGGCGGCACTAGACTCGGTAAATGTGCCGCTAGACCAGCCACCTAGCGAATGTTGGACTCTTAAAGTGACTTGATGCGGCTATTTGCTACCCCTCCATGCATAAATGCATGTGAACACGTGGCGTCAGTCTTGTCAAAATGATTGAGTTTTGTCAAGCAACCAGGTTGATTGTTAGATGGAAAAAACAGCCGGTTATAACTAATGTAATAAAACCTGATTCGAATCGTAAATATACATAATTTACGTATTTTATTACTGTAACATGTTGCACATAAAATTACGTTTGCTACATTAGTGCAACCACTGTATGCATAATAAAAGGCTTTATAGTTTTAAAATCCACGACACGTGCAAGCCAGTTATGCCTATTACAAATATTGCCGAAGTTATTATGTAGGGAAAACAATAATCTCCAGCGTCATCAAGTTACCGTGTGCGTGGGCGTAGCCAGGATATGTCCACATGGGACCTGATTCCCTTTAATTCGACCTGACACGTTGTCGTTTCAGAATTAATTGTAGAAACACGTGACACTCTCCTGCAAATATACCGGACAAACAACTAGAAACATTGCCACAAATATGCACTATTTATCAGTTATCTCAAGTTGTTGTTTTATATATGTATATATGTACCGTGAGCTATAAAACGTCAACCCCATGTAAGTTTCGGGGATTTTATAACCATTCCATTATTGACATCTCCGGATAACAGCTGATTTTTATTATGAGTAGATCACGTCCGCGCGCCATAAAATCATCGACGTGTGATTAATCAAAGAAGCCACCCGGAGAAACAGTTAGACGATGCATTGTATATGAAAAACAGAAGAGCCGCTAGGAATTATGGGAGTTTAACAACTTCCGTTACCCTGTAGTTGTAGGAGCAGAATTCACCAACAGGTCGAGTTAATATATTCAAAGTGCATTGTTATAAAACACAGTGGTACTGTTTTGTGCGTTTTGTTTGTGTATGTGCGCGTGTGTACGTACGTGCGTACGTGTAAGCGCGATAACACGCCACGTGGATATTGTTTATAACTTGTGAAATGCGATGGCCACACGTGTGACCTTTAAAACTCCTCCATCATTCAGACTTTTTGCACTTCACGTTTCAGTCGAATTTTCATAAAGGAACCCCTTTCCGTCTGTGCATTTTTAATTACCACATAAACTAGTACACATAATTTACGAACTGACCAGTTCGAGAAACGCGAGGACACGTGAAGTCACATCCGTTTTTTTACGCGTCAAATTGTGTTACGGGTAAATGTATTCGTGATTCAACATATATTTTTCATGTAGCCTGTGATTAAAAACATTGCATGACTAACGTGTAAATGTTGATATCGTAGTATTTAACTACTTGTAATGTGTCTTAGCGAATCCTGAACGAGGCCTCGGTGTCTCTCCCAAGTCGTGTTTCTTGTACGAGGCCTCAGTGTCTCTCAGGTCGTCGGGTGTCGGTGTTTCTTGTGCGAGGCCTCGGTGTCTCTCCAGTCGCCGCCTGTCAGTGAGTCTCGTTCGAGGCGAACGGATTCCGTGGAATGCACCACACCGGGCGCGCTTTGCATCCGGAGTTCGAGTCAGTTGCCGAGCCGCCTTCGTCGGGTCGGAGTCGTGCCACGGGCGCGGGGCAAACGTCAACAGCGTATAAGTCCGGGATCGGGACGGGCTGATATATGCGCCTAGTCGGACGGCGGAGTTCCTATTGGGAAGAGTGCCTGGGATGCGTCGAGTCCTCGCTCGAAATAGATAGCGCTTCAGGGAGTTCTGGAGCACGCTGGGTCGCCGTCGTCATCGCCAACTGCGCGTCGCTTTGTTTTCTTCGTACGACTGCAAAATGGACGAGTTTGACGGTAGGTGACGTTTGACTTTGTCCGCACGAGTGCGTGCGACATGTGTCGGTCTGTAGAAGTTCTCCTTAAGTCTACTTAGCGGTGCGGTCTATTGGTTTGCACCGACTCCCTCCGCAATGGACCTGACTGTATGCAATACCTTCGCCATCGGCTGTATGCATCATCGAGTGACGGGTATTGCGTGTGAAAATAGCAGGCACACGCCCCGGTGGATTTAGTTTGTTTACCAATTTGTTTTGAGTTACCGCGCATGGTTGTAGATTTCCGCCAGGTAAATCCCAGGTATAATATCCAAAGACCTCAATCGATATATCTGGATTATGATTGATAATATACGCAATACCCCTCCTGTTATGCAAACCCCAGACCAACCGTCGGGTGTTTATGTGCTTCTCCACTCATTGCTACTTGAACCGATGTAGGTACATTAGCGCGAGACGCGAACAAACAGCTAAACACCAGCGACAATAAACACAAGCACACAAAGAAAACAGCCAGCGCAGACACAACGCCCAGCGAGACAACGAAGACAGGCGTAAACATATCTGCGGAACACACAACGCGCTGTTGACGTCAACGAACCGAGCCACCCGAGGACAAACAAAGCAGGCGTAGACACAAGCGCAAAACATCGCAACGCTGGTCTTCAGACCCAACCTCGCCCCAAACACTGGTTACGTTGGGCTGTATATGTGTGCACAGAGGGAATTACAACTTGGAAGTGAGTTCACCGTACTTTGTGTCCCGTCGCATCGGGTATTTCGATAGTAAACACACCGGCATGGTGGAAAGGGAAGAGAGACATCCTACGACATACTAGTCTACCGTGCGCCATACAACAGAACGTCTATTTATGTAATAAAAACACCCGTGTACACGTGCGCTGTGCATGCCTAACGATGCATCCTTCAACGCTGGCAGTCAGGCAGGATACCCTGGATATTATCTTCTTCACGCAGCATCATGCTCGATTAATTTAGCCACTTGCATTCCATTTTTAGCTCCTCGCTTTCAGCTCTATTTATACGCGCGATTTCTGCGAAGGCAACGTGCGTTTGTTTACAATGACAAGGTGAGAGAGTCGAGACCACGGCCGTGTGAGCGGCGATTCACAAGCGTGTATGTTGGCACCTATGATGCGATCAATTTTGGGCGATTTTTTCCAACCGATGTCCCTCAGCCGAAACATCTTCACCAAAGCGGAACGCCAGTGCACATCGGTCATGTATATAGAAAACTAACTCGACGGCGGCGTGTTTATACTTAGCCGTGAGTTCGGCTGATTCATGCCCGCCCATCCCCGGTCGGTCGGCCGCCGTGGCTGTCGGAGTTCTCCCGTCATCCTCTCCATCATCGACGCCGCCGCCGACTCCTGGCCCGCATTCAACGGCCTCACCGCCACCGACTCCGTCGACTACGCAATCACCGCTCGTTGCGTCGTCGCCGTCAGACTCGTGCACGGCGGAACCCCGCTATTACGGTCACCTTTGGAACTCGGCCAAAGTGACCCGAATGCTGAGGTGGCTGCTTCATTAGGGCTGATTTAATATGTTTCGTTGTTGTAGAACACATTTGGGACTCACTGTTTGACTAACTCTCTCACCATGAAAACTAAAGATTTTAGTCAAGTCTAACACGCCGATGGATCTGAACTATATTATTCAATTATCTGCAATTACAGAATGTTTAAGCTGTTAAGACACAACACCACGGATGCTTTTTTTATTATACCACGACCATTTCGCAGTTCGTGTCAATTGAAAAGGTGTCTACTTTTGGTGTTTATAATTATTTTTCATACTGCACGACAGCAAAGGAAGTTTCTTAGGTTCTTATGTGGTTTCCTCCAAACCGCCCTAACTAACGCAGGAGTTCTCTCTCTCTCTCTCTCTCTCTCTCTCTCTCTCTCTCTCTATATATATATATATATATATATATATATATATATATATATATATATATATATATATATATATATATATATATGTATATATATATATATATATATATATATATATATATATATATATATATATATATATATATATATATATATATATATATATATATATATATATATATATTGTGGAAGGGTGGAGGAATGGGAGCAGATTATATTTTGCATCCTGGTACCAACATGCGTCCCCACTCACCACGCCACGGCGCCTGGTGTAGCCAGTAGTGTGAGATTATATTGAGATGTTGCGCTAACACAAAAAAAGTCGCTGTGCGGCCCGTTTCTGTCACTTCGCGTTGACACCCGCACCTGCTCAGCATTCGGTGACACCTGTCGCGATGCATCCCAACTGCCATCCACACGGGAAAGTGTCACTCTCACCCTACAACTGGTAGGTGTCGCAATGACGCCGGTTGGTTTTTCGCTTATTCGTCGTAATGACCATATTGACGGACCAGTTATACGCACCTCACGACATTGATGTACCCAGTACGTCGCTGTTTGTTACGTCACAATCAAAATCACGCGCGATACATCCGTCAAGCTCTGCCTTTGCTAGTGTTGATAACGGTTAAATATGTGAATTACATTACTACTACGACATGATATCTTCTACAGCCGACATTACTGCACATATTTAACACGTTAACAACTTTCCCTTTGGTTTTTGTCATAAATGTAATCTCATGAGCCCAGAATTTCAACAAAATGTACGATAAAAAGCATCTGTTCGGGCAGCCATTTTGTTGACCGCTTGGCGGAGTTTACTAAGCAACCTGGATACATCAAGTCATTCTTGTCGGAAATGTCAACATGATTAACACGTTATAGTGTATTTAATCGGTGTGACTGTTGCAACGACATGTGTTATGTGTACACACGTACCAATAGACTAGCCAACATGTGATTTTAACGTGTGTTGTTTTTTCGTTAATAGCAAGGATGTATGCCTAGATGCGTCACCCAGTGTATGAGAAAAACGTGGGTGTGTGTCACCCTCGAATTTGAATTGTTAGGCGGTTTTGAAGGTGATAAACTCAAACGTAGGTCAAAATATTTGTAGTCATTCATTGATATCTTCGTGAGCTGCGGTGAGCACATATTCGTATAAAACTGAAGGTTTTTTTATGTCTTGCAGGTATATTGTAACAGTTAGTTATCAGCGGATGTTGAACTTTAAATTTACCCAAGCATGTGGATGCTTAAACTTAAGACCGCAACTATTGTGAGTGAGATGTATGATATGATTCTTCCTTATTAATGGCGATGACGTAATTTTGAATCGGCTATAAATAAACCATCTATTCAGTTGGTCGGTCAGACTAGGTTGAAACGCCTTTGTGAAAAAATGCAGTTGTTGTCGTTGTCAGCCATGGTGAATTATACTTATGTAGGAGGATCGCCATAATGGTCTTAAACCACACCCTGACGTTTGGAGAGTCAGCGTGCGTTGTCGCGCTTACATTTTCCCGGTCGTTAAAAACGTTCCGATTGACGTTTCTGCGCATGCGCAATAAATATAAAATCATCAATGTCCAGCGAAACAACAAAGCTTTTTCTGTATAAATGCCACGAGCTGTTCGTTATATGATGATTATGTCGTTCAATGCAATAAAATATTACGTTTTTTTTAAATAAATCACTGTCACGGATTATGGCGCACTACTGTCACGTGATTTACGCTTGCTATCAAAATATGCCTCAAAACTTGTTTGCCTCGTGTTAATTTGCGACAAATAACTTCGCTGAGAGGTTATATACATCCTAACGAAAAGCCCGTAGTATTTATACCATAAATGCTTTTTCTTTTCGCTGCACATTGGTGATTTTACATATATCGCGCATGCGCAGAAACGTCAATCGGAACGTTTATAACGCCGGAAAAAATGTAAGCGCTACAGCGTATCGTCAAACTGCACCACGTGACTGTGAAGCCCGCCATCTTGTTTCTTGAGCAACTAAGTCACATTTTAAGCAGGTTTTTTGACTTTCATGTCAAAACATGAGATGTATATATTCGTGTGTGTGTGTGTGTGTGTGTGTGTGTGTGTGTGTGTGTGTGTGTGTGTGTGTGTGTGTGTGTGTGTGTGTGTGTGTGTGTTTGTGTGTGTGTGTGTGTGTGTGTGTGTGTGCATGCGTGCGTCATTGAGTGAGTGCGTGCGTGTGTGCGTTTATGCGTGCGCGCGATGTATGTATGCATGCATGCGTCCTGACCTTGTAGGCTTGTAGGCTTGTATGCATGTAAACATGCATGTATGTATTGCATACATAGTCACTGTGTATGCATGTATGTTTATATGCATGCATGCATGCATGCATGCATGCATGCATGCTTGTAGCTTACCGAATAATACTGAAGCGGTCATAGACGATGCTGCATTAGTTGAGACTTATTTACGACCCAGAATCCGGCTAACAAGCTTTTGTGTCAAACGGTGGCGCCTCGTCACGGAGCCTAGGTAATCGAACCTTACCCATTCGCTGTGTGGCGCCACTATGTGTGTGTGTGTGTGTGTGTGTGTGTGTGTGTGTGTGTGTGTGTGCGTGCGGGTGTGCGTGCGGGTGTGCGTGCGGGTGTGCGTGCGTGCGTGCGTGCGTGCGCGAGAGTGCGTGTGCGCGAGAGTGCCTGTGCGTGTGCTCGGCGAGAGTGCGCGTGCGCGCGAGAGTGCGTGCGCGCGAGAGTGCGTGCGTGCGCGCTAGGGTGCGTGCGTGCGCGCTAGGGTGCGTGCGTGCGCGCGAGGGTGCGTGCGTGCGCGCGAGAGTGCGTGCATAATGTTTTATACTTGTATATGACGATTTGGTTCACTAGTTATATATAGGCCTACAGTGTTGGGGAAGACATAGCGAGACAAAAGATGGGGCGTTACGTCCATTATAATAGTTTACAAAACAAAACATTAAAAACATAAAATACATCATAAATACGCGAATCCGTCAACCGACTCAGCTATGCGCGCGTGCGTTTGTCATCCGAACGGTGCTCGCATATAATTGTCCGTTATAAGTGGCTCCCATTGAATGTACGGCCTACATGTTTTATGACGTATATCTCCGTTCTTTTTTGACGCACATCTTTTTGTTGTTACGGACTCGGCGAGGTTGTCTTTCCTCGCACGCCGTCGCGCACACGGCGGCGCGTGATCTGTCGCTAATCGGTTGACTGGCGCAGGCGCGTGTTAGTCGAGGTCTTTTTTGAAAGCGCCGGTCACGACAGGTTGCCCAAACTGTATGACCGCCACACTCCGTGGCTGTGCGGCCGGCGTCCATTGTGAGCGGGAATCTGTCGTGTAAAACGGGGAGAGAACGCGTTATGGATGAGGCGGCGAGATGAAAGCGTGGTCAACGGGCTTTCATCGAGTTCACAGACTATGCAAATGCTTTTCACTTGCGCACACAATGCGAATATTTGGTGTTCTCGTGCAAACACACAGTTGTCCCAAAATGTTAGTCGGGTTTCATCGCGGTTGCCCCCCCCCCACGCTAGACTGTGTGTGCGATTTCAATGGCGAAAGATGGAGACGGTGAATGCAAAAATTCGTTTTATTAATACTACAAGTTGACGTCTATATAATTATATTCAGTATAGGACTTCATTGTGTATCGTTTATTGCATGATTTTCACAGCGATTGGTAATACAGCTGTCAAGCAAACACATTCCAGATGGTGCCCAATTGTGTGAATTGTGCAGCAATTAATCAAGCAGACAAAATATGCATGAAAAATGAGAAGGAATGAAAAACGGAACATAGACCCCATCTAAACACGAAATAATTTGCGTGTTCACGTTTGCGTGCGTGTGTGCGTGCGTGCGTGCGTGCGTGCGTGCGTGCGTCCGTCAGTCCGTTTATACGTACGTGTGTGCGTGCGCGCGCGTGCGTCTGCATGCGTGCGTGTATGCGTGCATGCGTGCGTGTGTGTATGTGCATGCGTGCGTATGTGTATGTGCGTGCGTGCGTGCGTGCGTGTGTATGTACGTGCGTGTGTGTACATATTTGTGCGTGCGTGCCGGCGTGCGCGGTCGTGCGTGTTTCTTTCCAACTTGTCATTAACTGACCCCGGCAGCGGCCATGTGTTTTGGTCATGCCTGTCTCTTGACCGGCTGACCCCGACTTTCATTCACCGTCTCCACTGTAGTATTTATACACCGTTTACCAGTTCAGTTCGTATGCTATAAGTAGAATGCTCTAGGCCCCAAATATATAGTTCATACATAATTATAACCTAGCTGGAGACTGTTGTCTACGTGCCGTGTATATAGCTCAGGTAAATTAACATGTGGATTAACAAACTGCATAAGGGGGATATAGACAGCGCCAAGAATTATGGTAACAAATATAGTGTTTCCATTTTAGTGCGGACAATCCGCTGCCAAAGAGGCCTAGCGGTAAGAAAATGCAGACATTCTACACGTATTTTATGTGGTCATATTCCAACTCGCGTAAATTACATACAATCTATATGCAGGTCTAGATATTTATGTTCGTAGCCCTCGCTGCATACGCGGGCACGTGTCTGCATGATGTAGTCAGACGCGAAATATCGTGTATGCAACGGGTAATTATACGTTATTCTATAAACACAACTTGTTTTACTTGTTTTTCCTAAACAATTTGCTGATTGGTTGCCTTTTATTTGCAAAAGAAAACTCAGTAGACCTATACGTTACATACAACTTAGTATAATTAACCTACTATCATAATTAAATGTATCTGAATAAAAAATACATTTTGACATGATGCATCTATCGTAAGCATTTCCAGTATATTTATAAGCTCCATATACTGTGTTACTTTCATTAACACCATTTTTAACACATCCATCATTATTTAAATTATATTAACAATATGTTTATTTCAGATTGAAATGTGCAATGAGCATGCATGCACCTATCGATCGACAGGCTGTGTATAAAAGAAAAAAATGCATAATATATAAATTATCCAAAAGTGTAACATACCTGGGTAGTTGTAAATGTACACATGTTGCCTAATATAAAATGGGGTAATAATATAAATGTATAGTCGTAGCATTTTACAATGATTATATACAAATGTTGTAGCTCGATTAAATATTTTCTCACTGCGTATACGATCCCTATTTAATGAAACCGCGTGCATATCCAAATAGATTTTAGACCACGTGACATGATACATATCCCATAATTTCTCTTAGACGCCATGATGCTCCGTCGATTGCCTTAGTAGAGAGTGTGTTGTACCGACGTCAAATATAGTTCGTGAATTTGACAACCAGCTGGACATAAAGACATATTGTGCACTGGATAATATTTTCCATTGCTGATGAATAGTATTCTGTGGTTGTGAAGACTTTTAAATGACACGCTTAAACGCGAATTCAGCTTGTTTAATGAGTAGCATGCGGATTAATATTGTTTACGTTCGATCAATGTTGACGGCTTGACCAGCCAAACCGCGGTCGAAGTGTTCGGATATTTACGAAAATATTGTATCATTGAGGTGGATATAATAAACTAAAGCCTGTAATCTGACGTGTATCTAAAGATTTTGTGATCCTGTGAAATCAGGCCCACGAATCTATCATGGGTAATGCTGCTGCAGCAAAAAAAGGCGATCCTGACAACGGTAAGTCAGAATCTTTGACCGATTGCCAGATTGGCCTGTCACCGTAATGGCACTGACGGCACTAGCTTATTTTGATATTTTGGGCTAGGTGACCTAAGAAAGAGACATTACTGTATCTGTCTTTCTAAAGCTGCATGTTATAGTGTAATATATAAGATTTATTCTGGTCAAAACCAGATGTATTTCCTGCACGTGTATTGCATGTAACATCAGCCTTAAACAGGCAGCGCCTGAATCCAGGCAACATCTATTCGACTGTTGCTACTGCTAGTAGTAGTACCCACTACCAAGTAGACCTACATCATGTTGTCTAGATAGGAGATACTTGTGTCTTGTCGATTTTTTAAATGTCTACTGTCTAGACTAAATATATAGATGCTAAATCAATAGTTTGGAATTTGGTAGGAAGATTTCAGGATAATCTTATGCTTTCCAGGACCAGGTCCTTATTCTATTGATTCAGAGATTTCAGTACACAGTTTTCATGTCACTACAGCAAAAATGCTCATGATTTACACATTTGGAGGATATATGCCATACGTTATCTCACACTGATTTTGATTGCATCACCTACCTAGTTCCGAAATCTGTATAATTAATGACAGCAATTTACAGTTCATAGTTGCCAGTGTTACTTTTTCTCCAAACATTTGAGTATCAACATACCCATGTATGCACATGCTAGCTCGATTATATATAACTTTAGATTCTGAGTTTCCAACATTTGTCCAAATATATCAGTCCAAATATTTTCATTGAACTATATTACACTGTATTTTGAAGTCTAAATAGCATGTTGTTGTCAAATAGTGTCTTAGCACTGCATATTGCAACAGCATTTATGTTATAGATTTGCAGAATGGACTATAAATGTATTACTATAGGATGGTGCTGTTGAAGTGAATATTCTGTTTGGACCAATAACCTGTCTTGACCTAGAGACATGCATTTGGATAGGCTGACTTTTTTGGGTGGATAGAACTTTGAACTGAGAGGCCACAACAAATAAAAAAATTGACTGTTTAAACAAAATCTGTTATGCATTATAAATCTGTCACCCTTGTGTATGTGTGTATTGTTGAATGTAGTGATGTACCAATATACACTGTTGTTTAATGGAATTATGTCATTTGATTTAAGTTCCCAAGGCGATATAATATGTCAAAACTTGACCAACTACCACATCCCCAGCATATTATTTTTTCATGATATTTGGTTCCAGTAGGAGTTCTAGAGATTGAAATTTAATCACCTATATTGACCTTTAATTACCAAAGAGAATGAATATATAGTCTCTTCCAAAAGACACAGACGGATTAACAGATTGGCTAAATTTCGAAAAGGGAGTCATTGTGTGATTTTGAACAACAGTCGACATTCCGAGTATGCATAGTGTGTATCGTAAAAACATTATTTAACATCTACAAGAGAGCACATACATGTTATTAAAGATATTGAAATAGTTCACATCAGTACTTATGAAAGTAACCTACAAGCTATTTAATTTTCCCCAATATCTATGTCATCGCCCAGTGTTCAAAATTAAAGCAACAATCTGTATAAACCATTAACTTGTACATTTATTATGGAAAGAAATATGACCTACACTGCAGTGTAATTTCATATGTTGAATGAAGTAGGCTTAATTGACTACAACACATGACGTCACATGTACATGGCAATATTCCATGAACTAGATTCTGTGACATCACTTAAATTTCATAGAACTTTTTACACAGTGAAATATGTTCCTGTGTTGGTTTTAAATATCATGATGTCATTCAAAAACACTAACCTGCTGTTGACTTTGTTATCACAGAAGGAGGTAAGACATATATAAGGCATTTATATTTGGAGTTATTAATAATTGTTGTGTTGTTATTTGCTGTTATGTTATATCCTTGGTCAATTCCACTGTAACTGATGTTATACGTTGCGAATAATTAAACACAAAACAGTTTGTTTTCTTCCACGACATGAGATCTTCTTAAATGAATCTCTTTTTTGTCCTTAAGTAGCTTGCTTAGACCAAGTGCCAATTGACAACATACGTTATTGGTCTACATGTTTTGCCAGTCATTATTGGGAGGTGTTTAAATAAATGTGACTTACGTTATGTAAAAAGAACATGGAAATTACAGAATTCTACAAATTCGGTTCATAATAACAGACACTTAGGTCATAGCATGTAGTAGGAAAATAATGATTCGCACATTTTATATCTGAACAAAACATGCACAGCAAAAAAGAAAAAAATGTACATGACTGGCATTACAAATATTCGTGCTGTCGTTGGTTTTGTCTACTTTAAAAAAAAAACTTAGTTTTTGTTTTCATAATGTATCCTGTTAACTTTTTTGATAAGTACATAATAATGAACAATTATAATAAAAAATGAAGACCAGCAGCTTAATTCCAAGTTGAGATTGATGTTATAGTCTCTATATTGTTGGTGGGGTACAAATACTTGTATATATATATATATATTTATATATATATATATATATAACTAAAAAAGGTGGGACAACCAACTTTGTATTTCTACATACTTGGATATACCCTCTATTCAGTTCACTTCTTAATGTAAAAAAGCTGTTAACGTTATTATTGACCTGCTTGTTATGTTATCAGGTTTTTACTAATTTGCATTAATTAAATATGGTGAATCACATACAACTGAATATATTGGTTCTGGCTGCACATCATTGTGTGTAGCTGTAATACCATGATTATATGTAGTACCCCTGTGGGAATATGGGTAGTAATGCTATAAAATATGTTGTGCCAAATGTTGAACCTGGATTTGTCACTGGTATTAGATTTAGATAAAGCTGATGCAGTGTCATTGCTGTCATCTGTCATGGTGATAACAGCAACACTACTCAGGTGGACAGATTGCCAAATATGAAATATCTGCTTAAGAAAATCCATCAAAGTCATTCTGTCTGAACTAGAACATTGACCTTATTCAGAGTTGCTGTTGTCTGTCAGGCATCTTGCCAACGTTTTCATATTGAAATATTTTTAAAGTACCATCCTCCAAAACATCCACTTAAAATAAAAACTGTGGGTTAACATGTTTAAATTCTCACTCACTAAATTAAATCAGTTCATAGATAATAGACCCATAGAGCTAGCAGCCTAGCACTGATAACATAATGTTGTAATGGCTTAAAATAAATACCAAAAATTACATAAACGTGTGTGTAGATTGCTTTATTTGCCATCACATTGATAAATGATGATAGTAGAAGTGACTATTTTGTATAGGCTTGTGAAATAATTTTCCTATATATCATTTCAACACCAGATTAAATCATTAAATCACTTGATACAACATGTACATTTACTACATGAGAATATAGTAAAACTTACTGATAAAATGTGTTAAATTATTTACCAACCATACCATATATCTTCATTAGCTGAGTTTAAATCTGTTTTTTAATAATTACACAAACATTATTTAGCTTTCAGTTGATATCTTACACAAGTGCATTGATTTCTAGTAATTGAATGAAAATCATATATGTGTCTGAATCGACCAGAATGTTGTAATTTCTTGGTTGATTTCACATGGAATGACCCATATAATTATATCTAGAACATCTTATTACTATCCCAGTGAAGTTTGTGTGTTTCTATCATTCTGCCTATAATTATGTTGTTATTGATAAATTTCATTATTCCATGCTTCATTATTTATTATGCAGCCCTGCGTAGCATAATAATTTAGTATGATACTGTTATAAGATGCTACCAATAAGGTAGGTTGGCTGGCTGAATAATAATCAATGTAAGATCCTGAACAATATCAAGACTATTGGCAACAGTATTAATTGTGCATAAAATATTTTGAAATGTGTGATGGTTGTAATTATATTCCAGCTGTGCTTACACAATATTAATGCTGTACTTGCCATATAGTACAACTAATGTGCAAAACATTTGTCATAATATTTATCTTTAATTGGTACACCTACAGTGACATGGAAGCATGTTGTGGTTTTCACATTCTGTCTATTTGGGTTAGAAAAAATAAAACAAGTCCAGTATCAATATAACATTATTAAATCATACATTTTAACAAGGATGTTTACAAGTAACCCATTTGATAAGTGATCAAAACAGGTCAGTTGAGTTAGGTGTGACAAAAATAGCTTTTCACATTTTCTGTTTGACAATCTATGAATACATTGACAATCACATGCATCTGACAAACACCGAAGATGATTTGTTTTGTTGTTATGTAAGTGGATCAGTTTGCTAGATCTTGATATTGAAATCACCAGTTTGTTTTAAACTATTTAATGCACATGAGTCTGTCTATTAGTTATACCATTATGTTGCTGTACTACTAGGTGACTTTGGTTATTATTTTTTGGAAGCGTACTTGTAACTGTATAACCATGAGGTTACAAACTTTTACATATTTGCATACTGTACTTTTAAGACTTAAGTTGAACCACATTGAAACCTCAGAGAACGCCAGTGCATGTGCCGTTATCTTACATTAATCACATGGTATAGTAGATCTGTGGGGCAACTGGTGCAGTTAACCATGTCTGCCCTCCCAGTCAGAAATAAACCTCCATGTGTTGGTGAATAGCACCAGGTGACCTAATTGCCTACTGGAGCCTCTTTTGTGACTCTTGTGCTGACCCCGTGCTGATCTCAAGGATTCTCTTTTTGTGTTTTTGGTACGTTTATTACCAGTCATTAAACTCATCCTGGATGACCTCACTGTATAATACTGTGTCCAGATACATGGTTCTGAATATACCAACTCATCGGTTGAATAACATGTGCACAGTCTTCTTTACGTACATAAAAGGATTTTATGTTTGAATTGTACCATATAATTATTGTGAATGTGTGTTACTTGTAAGTTGTGGTCAAGTTGGTGTATTCATATAATTACTTTATGAATACACACATGACCTTTATACATATGTGGATAATACATAGCGGTTAATTATCAACCAACAAAATTTGTATGTATAAATAGTAAGTGTGTGGTTTTATCGTTGCAGTCAAGGCATTCTTAGCACAAGCCAAAGAGGAATTCAACAAAAGATGGGATGAACCAGCACATGTAAGTCAACTTTGTCTATTTTGCGTACAAACTAACCTTATGTGGTTGATTACGATACATTTGATTTTTTTTTAACTATTGGCACGCATGTTCACTTAAAATACTGTTTTAATTAACAGGAGAATTCTCTAAAAAAAAATGCCACATCCAGACACAATTAGCTTGGAACATTGAAGTATAGTGTTCAATGTTTGCTATTGTCAACAGGTCAGAAATACCATTGGACGGTGACGTTACTAAGCTACCTGGATGGCAAACAAGTTTGCCAGCTTATTTACGAAGTGTGGTTTGGGTCATATAAGTCTAGAGGATTGCCATCCAAACACATTGCGTGATTATTGTATGTTGAATGGGTCACCTTGTGGATGTTCCGTCAACCCTAACACTATGAGCCAATTAGTTTTGTTCTGATGTAGCACATTATCTGGACATACTGAAGCAGTCTACACCTCACCCCATGACTGGCTTGTTCGTCAAGCACCAGCCAAATGTACAATCAGCCATGCAGCAGTCGCTGTGCTAGGCCAAAGCTGTTCCTATAATTCATTCCTCAATTCCATTATTATCGAGTGCATATTGCCTAGCACTCACTTATGCAGTTGAGTTACTGATCACATAGAACAGACCAAACTGGGGATTCTTTGAATGGAAGCTAGAGGATTTATGCAATCTCATTGTCTTAGTTAAGATAGTGCATAATTTTACCCGGATGACGTTCTTTTTAATAATTTCATGTACAATTGTTATGGAATTTCTGTTTGATCCTATTTCAGAACACTGCCGGTCTAGATGACTTTGAACGCCATAAGACGTTAGGCACTGGTTCCTTTGGTAGGGTGATGCTAGTACAGCATAAAACATCAAAGGATTTCTATGCTATGAAGATCCTCGACAAACAGAAGGTAATCTTGCATTTTAGCAGCAGTTGATGTGTTTAATACATTACATGTTGACATTTACCACATGGGACATGCAACAATACTTTATGATACTATTATTTTGTGATACTCTCTACAAAAAGGTGAGCTAAAGGGAGCAAAATAAGTGTCCTCAGCAATTAACACATTCAACAGATGATTTATAGCAAGCGATAGTCAATGAGAGCAACATATTATCCAAAACATGATCCATTGTTGCGACCATGATTTTAAGGTGTGACAGACTGACGTTGTAGTAGGCTTGTTGTGACTCGTTGAAACATTTAAATGATGCGTACACAAAAATTTCAGCCAGGTATGACATGTTTTTAATTACGCTAAAGAGGTGTGTGATAATATGTTTGTGTTCTAAATTGGTAAGGTGGTGTATTGCAGGTAGTGAAGCTAAAGCAGGTAGAACACACAATGAATGAGAAACGAGTGTTATACTCCATAAATTTCCCATTCATGGTTAGCCTGAAATTTGCTTTCAAGGTGAGTATGTAGAGATAAGGTGATTGAGGCAGCTGGTGTTACGTTGGCCATGTTCTTGTTTGTGTTCTTGTTGCAGTTCTGGTTCATGTTCATGTTTTGGTTCTGTTTACTTCTTACTCCAGGTGGTCAAACTAAAACAAGTCGAACACACGCTAAATGAGAAACGAATTCTACAAGCCATCTCATTTCCATTTCTTGTAAAATTAGAATACAGTTTTAAGGTAAGAACATTGTTGTGCTGCATAGTGTAGATGTAGTCTGGCAAATTTTGTCAGCATCTATTAGAAACTATGTTTGCTGCATGCTACTTGTCCGCTCCTACATAACCTGCAAGCTGTAATTAGTTAGTGTTTTTAGATATAGCTTTTCTAAGACCTTGTTATAGGCTGACAAAAGACGCAGCTGAATACCGCCTTGATGTATGTGAAGGAACAGCTTTTGTTCAGAATGATATATGTGATTATGCATATGTTTTTAAGGATGCAATTGTCTGAAAATATATGAAGGGTGTATTTTTTTGTAAACTGACAGAGTGATGCATTGATGTGGTTACTGAAGCTATTTAGAGTGAGTGGAGCACACAATGGGGTTAGAAGGCAAAATGCCATACCAAGTTATGGTACTGTGTGGAACTGATATATTCAGCTGTCGATATGTCGTTATAGGATAGTGAATTGCTATTAATCATACAGTTCTGTTGTTATTGATTCATAATTCATGGTGTAATGCACCGAGTATGTTCACGTAATCAAAACCGTATATTGTTGAAAGGTGTTGTCTTCACTGAGTTTGTCTTAGTTAGTATATCAGTAGCATTTATCATATTGGTTCTCTACCAAAAGGTTCAAAACCTTGTATTGTTCATTTACTGCATGGATTTTTTTGGAGTGGGAGGTTTTGTCATAATCTACAAACAACTTTTCCGATAATATCAGGTTTTATGTAGTATATACAGCCTGTAAATAGCAAATATATAAAATTGATTTTTATTTACATTTATATTTATAATAATTTTATATCCTTGTGAACTGGTTCACTAGATTATTATGGTAGTGAGAAAAATGAGTAATCAAGTCCAACAAATCTTGAAGATCTAGCAAGAGTGTATTTGTGCAACAGAACTGATAAGCAAATATGAAACAAAACATTGGCAGGTACAGGGTGGTCTCTGTTCACTCTGTTGTTATCACCATGAGCTTATGGGAACTGTTCACTGCCAGATGGTCTTGTCTTATCATTCTGCACCCATGTACCAAAGTACAGTGATAGCTGTCTAGAGAGAGGATGGTGTAGAAATGTGAAAACACATAAAAGAAATCATGATGATAAGGAAGTTTAACCCCCATCAACTGTTGTAAAGACATGAATTGCCCATGCACACAGTGACCTGTTTTCAAAGCCACATTCGGGTCCCATCATAATCTATCCCACTAACTAGTTCATACACATCTGCATTGATTGCTAGATATTATCTTCAAGATTATGTTGCTCTGTCATGCTGTACTCGTGCAGAAATCAATCAATCGGTATGGCAGTGGTTTGACCCAATAATAATGTCACATAATCAACAGCAGCAGGCATCCAGGGGATTCAGGATCATAGTCGCATCTGGGCTGATAGGCTAGTCTTTGCATCAGCTAACATTGTTTGCTGTTGTGGTTTCACCTAATCAAATGACAGCACGTATGAAAGGTATTGAAGTTGATTGAAGTTGAAGGTGTGGCATCATGTTTTTGTCTTGTGCTAATTATACATTATTCATAATATTAATTTTTTTATTTCTTCTGTTTCTGATACAGTGACATTAGGAGAGTGTGATTGTTTGTCGCTTTAAGTTGTAATGGCTGTTTTGATTAGAAATGTCCATTGACGATGTTGTTGATCTTTTAGGACAACTCGTATCTCTACATGGTGCTGGAGTTCGTGACTGGAGGAGAAATGTTCTCACATCTTAGGAGAATTGGCAGATTTAGGTAAGCTTATTTGTATACTTGTTGATGCTGTAAAATTAACCATTGTTATGCAGTTCGAACAGATATTTAAGAAAATATTTCATCTATTTGAATGCGATATATATGCATTGGTGTTGCAGAGAAAAACTTGACATATGTAATGCATGCCATCTATCTATATGTTAATTTATAATAATATTCATAAATATTTATATTTGCCATTTCTATCATAAGGTTGGAAACTGGTATATTTAAGTCTGATTAGAAGATGGTGAAGTTAATAACCATAATGTATAAGTATTCTGATGTAATTAGTGTAATGGAGTTGAAGCCATCCTTTATTCACCTTCAGTGAATTTACACCAATATATCAGTAGCACGGTTGCTTCGCAGTTCTTTTTTACACAGCCCTACAAATAATAAGATTCATGATAACAAGCTTTTTTTATAGGTGTCGGACATATTCTTTAATACAGTTAATAAATCAGGCTGATATCACCTATTTGTGAGAAGAAATTTTGTTTATGAATTATTCAAACGGGTAGAAATAAAGCTTTCCATCTGCCTGTGTTTGAAGGATTGATATCTATCTTATGGCATCAAACCATGGACTGCAGCAGCGTACCATCTTATAAATGACATTATAAACATTGGTTGGGGTTTTGTAATCATCAGCCTTTGCACTTTATTAACATGTTTATGCCTTATCAATTGTTGTTTATTCTATCATCTGTATGACGTGGATATTTAATTTAATGTCAGCATCATAAAAACATTGTAGAAGCTTCGTTGTTTCAACAAGACATGATAATATTGTTTATTTTCAGCCCAAAATGCTTCACTGTCTGGTGGCTTTAAAATACCTCGCTTTAAGATTGAATAACTATATTTTTACATACATTTTCAATAGATTACCAATGTCTGAATATGGGCCCATGTTGTATGTTAGATGAAAACAATTCCTTGCATGCACAGTTTATTGAACTGCCTTTTCTATTTGTTTGTTCAGCGAATCACACTCAAGGTTTTATGGGGGTCAGATAATTTTGGCCTTCGAATACCTGCACTTCCTAAACATAATATATCGCGATCTAAAGCCAGAAAACATTCTTATAGACGATACTGGCTATCTGAAAGTAAGTATGGGGGTTAGTGTTGCAGGTGTACCTAGGGGCGTTTGTTGGTATTTTTCCTACTTACCCATGTTTGTTTAGTACTCATACCGTTCACTGTCAAGAAGTTATCTAACGTTGGTTTTGGTTTCTGTCTCTTTCCACCTCTCCGCTGCAGTGAACCACATTCAAGGTTTTATGCAGCACAAATCGTATTGGCCTTTGAATACCTCCATTCATTGGATCTGATCTATCGCGATTTAAAACCAGAGAATTTACTAATAGATTCTCAGGGCTACTTGAAAGTAAGTAGTTGGGCCATTCGTGCATGCCTCCCCCTCTCTCGGCAATACACAGTCAGTGCTCCGTATAACAGCTGACTGCATTGCCATTGCATGTCGTGTCACTTTTAATATTGATATGTTGTCTTTTATTTTTCCTGTCAACAGTGAGCCACATTCCCGGTTTTACGCGGCACAAATTGTGCTCATGCTGGAATACTTGCATCATTTGGATATAATGTACCGAGATTTAAAACCCGAGAATTTACTCATAGACGTCCTCGGTTACCTGAAGGTACAGTGCCTGATATGTCTACTGCTACTGCTGCATTCAATGATCGTTAGGGCGAAATGATGTGTTCTAACACTGGAACGCTGGCACTAAACGCATGCTGCTGTCACTCTGTTGGAGTCACCATGTTCTGACGTCACCTGTGACCTACATTTGGGTCAAGTACGCTTCGGTGCCTGTTTGCATTTTCATCATTCATATAAACCTTTATCTTCCAAATTGTAACAGTCTGAAATTCAGAATAAAATTAATAAACTATAAACTTTTGAAGTATGCATTCTATTAGTTGTCTAACTTTGCTATTTACTTTATCTCCATAGACTATTTCATTGGTACAAATGGAAAGTAACAAAAATGTCCTATAAAATTACTTTTAATTTTGTTTGCCTATAATATGTATTGAATCATCAGGATTCATTTTGGGATTAAATTGTCACTAATGAGACTTACCTGGTAATGAAATTAGTTGCTACCTTTTTATTATAAACTGACTGTAGCCTAGGTGACCTAAAATATGTGATCCTACACATTTATTTTTCGAGTTATATAAACATATGCTTTTTAAGAGTAGAAACTGTGATAAACTAAATGTTAAATTTGTATGAATTCTGCAACTAGTATATCTTTTTTATTAATAAATAAAAAAATCACCCACAGTTGACAGTTAACTACTTGTACAAATAAATTTTGAATAATTGAGTTCTAAATCAAAAAAGCATGTGAAATGTGAACAGACGCGCATGGTGGCTTTGCACAATGTTAGGCTTTGCTTGCTAGGTTCTGGCTGCTGCTAGCAAGTCCTGCTGTTTGTGAACACTGCTAACGAGTGTCTCCCAGAAAGTTCATTTGGCCCTATTTCAGGTGCCCGAGTGTTGTACCATCCTGGTGACTAGATGAACGGCACTATATCTCTGGAGGCCGTTGGTATGTCAGAGTTACTCTCACATGCAACAAGGTTTTCCTCTTGCCAGAGAGCACATGCAAGGATGTGCTCTCTCTTGCCTGAACACGTGCAAAGATGTGCTCTCTCTTGCCTCAGCACATGCAGCAAGGTTTTCCTTCTGTCTGAGCATAAGGAAGGATGTATACCCTATTGCCTGACCACATGCAACAAGGTTGTCATCCTGCATGAATACAGACAAGTTGGTGCATTCTCTTGCTTGAGTACATGCATCTTCTTGTCTGGACACATGAAAGAGAAGGAACTAAACTCCTGGCTTGGCATCTGCAGGGACCTGTGCCCCATTCTGCGTTTTGTTTCCTTTCCAATGCTACATGGCTTCCTGCAAGTGTTTGACAGGGACTGGCTTACCTGTTTCCTTCACTCCATCCCCTACCTTTAACCGCTTCTCTTGCTTTTAAGTGCATGTATGTTTGTATCATGTTATGTATCGTGTGTTGAAATAGTTTTTTTTTTTTTTAGTAATCATTGTCTTTTTTATTTATTAACCACTAGTAATATGTTTGGTATTTTAGCAGAAAGTAGTTGATATTGTTGTAGTTGTAGCAGTGGTGATAGTGTAGTAGTGTATGGTGCATAATAGATGTTATAGACACATAATCTTATAAAATTGTTGTCAACAACATTTTCCATTTATAACGGTGAAAAGCACAACATGTGTTTGCTCTGGACTTCCAGTATAAACTAAACTAATGCATGTATATATGTATGCATACATATACACGTGTTATATACATATTTTGGAGTGTGTTATTCTGTTATGCACCATGCTGTATGTACATTTGCCTCTTCACAGTAGTGGTTGTTATGGTGGCAATACCATTGTGTTGTTGATCGTGTGTACATTTTTAACGTGGCTATGGTTTATTGTCTGTATTACGCTTATATATGAAGCGTTCTATCAGAAATGCATAAAACTGTTAAGTAACTGTCGTAATGCGGTGAAGTGGTTGATAGATAAGCTTATTATTAAAAGGTGTAATGACATGACAAATTTACTTGGCAGCCCATCCTTCCAACACTCTAGTCATAGATGGCGGTTGTGTTCTTTGTTAAGGCGGTTATAAGTAGCTGTCCACATCATAGCTGCATGTGACTAAAAATAGTGTACAGCAATGTTCATTCATGCTTGATTGTAGTGTGCCGGCCGTGTTAAGAGCACTGTATGTGAACAGATGCGTTACACTGCAGCTAGGCTCAATAATACAGATATTTATCTCCCACGTCACTTTACATTTCTGAGGTGATACTTGGCGGCACACTAAACAAACGTGTCTGACATGCTTTGTGCTATTTAGAGAGCGGCAAAACCACCTCATCAGAGGTGTTTGTCCCCGTTGTAAGATGTCACCATTAAATAAATTCCTACTGACAACAACAGCGCAAAAGCTATTTGTAGTAAAGAGCCACACTGCACTGTCTGCCAAGCTAGTAAATTTAATGAGAAGCCAACAATGTGTGAAAAGTGAAGTCATGACAGCAGCCAGCACATTGCCCCCACTGTCCTATCATCAGCAGCCAGCACGGTAGTCATGGCAACAGCTGGTTAATGTTGACTAATATCTTTACCTGTGTGAGCTTATCGATTAGCTGTGGCGTGCCATTATCTAAGAGGACAACTCTGAGAGAGTTGCAGGTGTGTGCTGGCTTCATTGAGGTGCTTGTCCAGATTGCTGCCCTGCTGGCAATCCATTAAAGTCCACCTGCCAAAGACTGGTCTTAATTAACTGTCTGCTTTAAGGAGATGCCCGCTGATTAGATGACTTTAGCATTGAACAAAGGAGGCCTGAAAGATCTCCAGTGCTGCACTAGGCTCACTTAAAATAAACCTAACACTTCACGTTAGCTTAGGTAACGAATAATTATGTGAGTAAATATAAAAATGACCACAGTCACACTGTAATCTTATTAGATTGGTTCGGTATAATTTACTAAATGTTGTAAATCAGTTCCAGTAAAATTATATACACATTATTTTAGACATTGCATGTGTATTATTATTATATATTTATTATTAAAAAAGTTAGATTTTTCTCTCTCACTATTTGTACATGTACACTGTAGGTAGTTTTCACCCAGGTAGTGTCTGTACAACAGTATTCACACTATTTGCATTCTGTCACGGTGTTGGGCACATGGATGGTGTTACTTTATGCAGGTGACAGACTTTGGGTTTGCAAAGCGAGTAAAGGGACGGACATGGACACTGTGTGGCACACCAGAATACCTCGCGCCCGAAATCATCCTCAGCAAGGTCAGTTTACCTTTCACTCTTCTCCCATTCTTTGGGCGCTTTCTTCTGGCAATCATGCATGCCACTGTTCTATAAATATGCTACATGACGCAGCACTTTCCATATCTTTTGGTGGTTTGTTTTAAACAACCTATGAATAAGCATTTCTGACTAATTTAGACACACTGTGGTTAGCCTATGTTACGTGAAGGGAAACCATTATTCAAGATTTAAATAGGTTTTAAACCAATTTTGGTGTTGTGAGAGGTGAAGTGAGGTGAAATAAAAAATATGTCTCAAACACTCCAGACTAGTAGACTGGCTCCAGCTCTTTAATAATTAACATCCTGCCTACATAGCTGAAGATGTGGTCTTCTATTAGTGGTGTTACTCATGCATATGGTTCTCAGAACAGCCCGTAAAAAACAGCGTCCCTTTGGTGTGTTCACATAGCGTAGAACAGTTAAGTACTGGGAGGTTTAAAAATAAAAAGTAAGTCGATGGAGCATACAGTCGTGTGTGTATTTATATAGCGCAGAATTGTTATTCCTCGGTGACCGTAGCTGGAATGTAGCCGCAAGTGAAATGCGTGTAGATGTATTGATTAACAATAAATGGCAATGATTAGCTAATGACAGCAGTTGAGAGCTACTTCAGTCTACATGCTTATGACCATAGGCACATTGAAGGCACACTGGAAACAGTCAACACTTTAGTAAGAGTAAAACCTGTTACAATGGGTTTAGAGGTGTCATTCTGTAATCACACATAGTCATCTGTTGTCCCACACCCCATTAGAAAAGTTTCTTGTGGGATTTATGGCTACTGTCACCAGTTAGCATTTTGATCAACATCGTAACATACTGGGGACTTAGGAAAGTGACACTGTATCTTGGGTTTCTTAACTGCAGGTCAGAATAATAAATTCCTGGTTGCCAAGATTTTTCAATAACCATATAATCAACTTTGTTTGCACAGCTGGTTTGACCTGGACTAGCAATAGAGATAGTGGTCATATCAGTTTCTGTAAAGGTGTAGGACTAAAAGTGATACAAAGAAGACCAGCTAATCTAATGATCAGTAGATGGCCTACGTGGGTCATACAGCTGTGTGCATCTGAGCATGTATGTGATTGCATGCATGATGCGCATATGTGTGCCATCAGTATCTGTTAAAGGCACATTAGCCTTTTTAGAAGGAATGTGTTATTCAAAAGATATCTTAAAATATTTAACAAGCCTGATTTTTTTATAATTGTGGCCATATTTGTAAGATTGATTATTTGCTGACCTAAAAAGACCTTTGAAGAAATAGCTTCCAAACTGACACAGACATGTTGCAGAATAGACAGCTGTGTGCATTTAGAAGCTTGTCTATTGTGCAAGACTCTCACATTATGCAAGTTTTTTAATGTTGGTGTGCTTTTGAATTTTGAGGTATTTTAAAGTTGATTCAATTATCTGCTTGGACCAAGAGAGAGAGAGAGAGAGTGAGGCCTTGAACTCTGTACTGACCTCTGTTAACTGTCCACCCTCTAGTATGGTGAAAGGCTGTTGATTGTCTCAGTTGTCACACTGATGATGTATTGATGGTGCAATTGCGTTCTATCACTATTTAGCCATTGTCATTGGTGCAATGCTTAACACAAAGGTGTGTTTTCGCTGTAGTTCCAATGCAGTTGAGATATACCAGTCATGACTCATGACTTATGTCTCCATACAGTCCAAGCAGCCCCACTGCCTAGTGTCCACCTATGTATGTCAGCAGAGGGTGACATGAGGCAGTCAGAGTGACAGTGACAGTGACCTGCTGCCTCAGTTCAGGGTCAGTTGGAATGTTATGTCAAAACAGTGGACAGGCCATGCTAGGTGGTGAGAACAAATTGATCGTTTAATTTCAATCACCACTATGTAGCATCATTGCCAAGTTTATCCCAATTGAAAAGCTTAAATTAAATAATTTCATTTGAATCGATTAAGCGTACAGTACGATTAAAAAATAAAGGATAAAATTGGTAGAAATTAAAATACAGTGATGGATTCAACAGTCATGGTTTGGAAATTGTCGTAAGATCAAAGCCATCAGAATTCTAAAAACGTGTTTTTGTAAAAGACTGTGAAGGATGGCTTGAAAGGTTTCTAGTGTAGGCTAGAGGGCAAGACATACCAAGGTAGTTGAAGTGTTCTCTGGCACGGATGAGTGCCTGTCTGTGATTGATGGGGTAGCTGAGCTAGGGATAAGTTCATAAGTGGATGTCTGCTGCAATTGTGAGTGCTGCAGAACACAGCCAAAATGTGTTCTTTTACAGCAATGTTCTCTTTCACTGTGACTGACGTCTCAAGTGGAGGTAGACATCTACAGTAATGTCTGCTGAAATAATTTAGCTGAACTAAATAGTTTGATTAGTTTGATATTTGTTTAGCTGCTTGGTCAAACCACTAAATGTATTATCTAAATAGTTGGATAGGATGCTAACGTTTCTAACTGCCTGTTCATGCCACTGTAACATTGTTATTTGACTAGCCAGATCACTGAAATAGTTGAATGGTCAAGTCACTGTAAACGCATTAGCTGTTTCAGTATTGTGTAACGCCTATGCTCTACTTGGCAACCAGAATCGGATTATTAACCCACTAAATCATGATATCGCAATACCTGGTTACCATAGAATTTTAAACAGGTATTTCAAAATACAGATCAATCATATTAAACTGACAAAATAATTTTGTTTTTTATTCTGTCTATGTGTTTGTCACTAAGTGTTTGCTGTGCAGCAATTTTTTGATAAAGATTGGCACTTGACAGTATTGCTTTGGGATATTTCTGAATACATTAAATATCTTTTGGTGGATGTCGTTTTCAGTTGTGTCTACTGTCAACTAAAAAATGTCAAGTGTCAACCATGATTTGGAGAATGTATTATTGATTAATGTTGGGTCTGTCTACAAAAATTCTAAAGGTGACTGCTAGACCCACATATCTGAAGTTCTTTTCACTAGCTTTTTCTTTAAGCCGAATTTTATTAGCACTTATAATGTTGTTAGTTACATTGTTATTTGTGAAGCAGTTTGCTATCTTTCATTTGTTTGGTCCCATTCACAAAACAATTGTTGGTCTTCATGAAAATTGTGATTTCTGTTAAGTTGACAATAATTGTTTTTACAACATAACATAATTGGTAGAAATGGATAAATCTTTTAGTATTAGCACAGAAATGACAAATTTACCTATATTTGCTGAAATAGTAATTTAAATAATTTTCAGTGACACTAACAAGATGTTATAACATCTGGTTTAGCTTAGGTAAGAATAAACACAGTTCGTAAGTGTCAGCATTATATCAGTTTATCAACGTCATTTTCAACAAGCAGTAGTGGTAAATACACTCGAGCAGAATTTGCCAGTAATCCTAGGATTAGAGCAGTATTTGTCTACGAATTCCTAGGATCTAATGGGTTAATGCTTAGCAGAAGACCAATACTGCAATGAATCACCATGGACTAGAGATGTGGACATAGGGGTCGGGCCATAAACAAAAGCTGCCATAAGTTAGAGTTGTGTAATGAACCTAGGCAACTGCAGAACAAAGCATGTACCAGGTAGTCACTCAAGGCACTGTTGAAGGCAGCTAGTTCTCTGTAGTCTGCCAACATTTCTAGTCAATGCTCTCAACTGACTCAACCGTGGTGAAAGCTAGTCTTCAATTACATCCAAATCATAGATGCAGGACAAACAAAATCAATAAAAATCAATGATGGATGGTAAAGAGAGTTAAAACATTAAAGTAAAATATCACTGTGATATCTGTGAAATATTGCTCTGATATGTGTGATAAGTGGTGTTTAAACACAGCCATGTCACCTCTTGCCTGAGCGTGTGCATTCTTAGGGCAGTGCTCCGATTGTCACATAAATTGTCATTTGGCTGCCATTGCAGCAGGTGAAATGAGCAGTCAGTCAACGGCCTGGCTACAGGCAGAGGCAGGTGAACCTATCATTATGGTAGCACACTAGCACTCAACCATGCATACTAGTGTGGCATCTCTCTACTCAGGCATTCATGTCTTGATAAATCGTTGCAGAAAACCTCAAACTGTTATTGCACATTTCTAAATATGATGCCATTTGTGACATACAATTGACAATCCGCTGTCTTTCAGTCTAACCTTGACTAGACATGGTCCTGTAGAAGTGCACCTGTTGATAACAGATAGCTGTAACGGCGACTCGTTGCCTATTGTGGTCATGTAAACATGGACAGAGTGTGCACATCTACACTAGATGTGCCGCGCTAGATAGGGGCAGGTGTCGCCATGTGCATTATGACTGTGTAAGGCCGGGCCAGCTTCAGTGTATCCTGATTGTAACCATCATACCTTATGGTCACAGTGAACGACCACGATGTGGTGACAATTGCCATATATTCACCATTCAGGTTTCAGTCTAGGATATTGGCCAAGTGGGCCAATGGCCCATTTACATTGTAAATTTTGGACAATGCAGCACTGGACCCATTTTGGACAATGCAGCACTGAATGTACAATGTTCAAATTATGGATCATTTTTATTACGAGTATAGGTATATTATTACTATTATTTTATTTAGTTATGACTGATGAAGCCTGCGACATGAACCAAATTTGTATTACCTAATTGAATTACCTTAGAAATCCACGTCCACTGAACTGTTTGTTAGATAGCTGCAGTTGGTGTTATTGGAAGGTAAGGTTAACCATGCAGTCCAGGCCAACACATTGATCAGTAGATTTAGCCACGTTAAAACTACAAGTAATAAGATATTAAGCGTTTACTAGGCAAACACCACACAAAACATTACCAGACCAAGTAGGTGTCACATATACAGTTGTAAATGTCACATTTTCAGGTCACTGGAGGTCATAAACAAAGTGCTTACATTTCAGGGAACTGGCAGCCTGCTTAGATTAGGAAGCTCATGTTCACATTTATCTGAACGCTGTATAAGGATGATTGGCTTGGCTGTTTGTAGTTACTGTTTGTAGAGATTAGGTTAATAGAACCATTCCTGGATATGTGTTACCATTTCCACAAATCTTGTAGTAGTAGTAGTAGTAGTAGTAGTAGCAGTAGTAATAGTAGTAGTAGTAGTACAGCTGTAGTAGTACATTGAATATTGCCTGTTTACAGGACATTTTGGTTCACAAGATACATAAAAAATTAAATTGTAACAAGGAACCTTTGGTGACACGTTTTGCTGATCATCCGTTAACATTTTGTTGTTGCAATTTTTATTGCTGCCACGTGACAAAATCCTTTTGTAATGCTCTCTTGTCTGTTGTAATGCCAGTGTCTATAATTATGTTTTCAGTCTTAAAATAAATGTTTTGTCAGTTGTGAAATCATTTGAGTATTAAGATAGTCATGCTCAGAAGATCGTTACCAGTTTGAAGGATGCTTTGAACACGTTCATGAGGCTGATTTGCCTCCTCTTAATGTGACATTGATTCGTTGTCATGTTAATAAGTCTTGCTATGACATGAAGTCATTTCCAGGCAGACACTGGCTGTCATACTGGCTCCTTATCTGATTTGTGGCAGTTTGTCATGAAATTCAGCCAACTTGTTGTGCCATGTAGATGCACCACACTAATGAGGAATTCTGTTTTGCTAAATCAATCTCAAATCTATGAATGTGTAGCACAACAAGACATGGAAATGGATATCTGTAAATTATATAAGTAGGAGTTGAGCAGCTCGGGTGTATTTTTGTCATACCACGGATATCACATCTTGTGTTAGTTAAAATTATATGGCTGCCACATAGATAAGTAATGTTGAATAGCATACTAGTCGACAGTTCCATTAACAGCGATTGAACCATGAGAAGTGCAGCGCTTGTTTGCCCAGCGCACTTGACAAAGCATACGGACCGCCTGTTTACCAGGCAAATTGGTTGCTGCAGCTATTTATAGCATGTTTTATTGCTTTGCCTGCTCAAGGTTCAGTGCATCAGGCTGCCCTGCCAGCACACTCGCGAGGGGGCTTCTCAAAGGTAGCATTGAAATATTTATAAGGCTTGCGTAGGCACATGGCGGCAGCCTGTTGATAAAAATCTTTCTCATGCTTTTAAAAATAGCGTTCATTTGTTTGAACCTTATACACAAGTACATTTTGATTACATTAAACTAGATTTCTCTGAATTATTAATAGCCATGACTTTTGACTCATTTTTAGAGAGAAGCGTATCTGGATTTATCGTGTATAGCTAAAAGTGGTTGATCAGTATAACTGTGCAGTTGCATAGATGGAATTAAAAACACAAATTGTAAGTAGTATTTAGATTCATCATTATGGTAAACAACGGACAATAATATGGAGTAATGGTAAATAACACAGACATGGCTCAGGGTATACATTCAGACATTTAATTGTCTGCCCTCATTTATTGTTAGAATGAATAAGAAATGGTGATGCTGCTTTAATTTGTTTGCATATTATTTTAATTAATGAAATTAAAACATGCACTTAAAGTTAAATAAACTAATTAAAAAGGTGTGTGTTAGGTGAACTGTGCCACTTTTCCTCCTGTATATGCCACTTGCCATTATGCATGTGAACATAGTCATAAATTTAACTCCAACGATTATAAGTGTGAATAAGTGATGGCAGTCCATCTTAAAATAGTCGACCTTCACACCATGATGGTGCGTCCATCTTTTAACATGCGCTGGTTTGTTTGGTGACAAATACATGAAACGTGTCACTTATCCATCATCAGTAGTGTATGGAATGACACTGGGACTAAAAAAACTATTTGACTGCAAGACTACGACCTTTGTAAATTTTGTGGTTCTTACAATGATTACAAAATAAACCATCCCATCCAACTCTTATTGGCCAGCGTATTAATGAAGAAACAAACGTGTACATTAGAAACATCATCAAACAAGTTTTTGTAACATTAATACTGTGTGAATTATGCTTTTATCTGTATGCAGTATAAATCAATACTACATGCAATCTCAACTGTTCCCTTGAGTTATTACCATAGTTTAGCGGTGTACATTTAGCGTTTTTTTGGTAAGCAGCTTTGTTATTATGTACCCTACTGTCAAGTGCCAATAGAAAATTTTAAGATGGCAGCCAATTGTGAATTATAATTTTACTGTGTGATGTTTGCATTATCATTTGGATATCAAAAACTATTGCATGAAAGTACATGAAATATATGAAAATGTGAATAAATTCAATAGAAACGACAAGATGAAATGTTGTCATATTATACCATAAAATTCACGTAATTAACCATGAGTGACCCAGTGAAGCAAATATAGCCAGGTATTTGAATTTAGCCCTAGTAAACCATCCGATCCAACTCTTGTGGTTAGTTTAATTCAGATTATACATTTTTGTCAGACATCAACATGCATGAAAATAAAAAAATTGTCATTTTAAAAAGGCTACTGTTTACCAATTGTGATATTGTAATAATACTATCAACAGAAACGGGCAATATAAAATCAACCCTAAAATGTCAAAAGAAAGATTTTTTACAAATGTGACTGCTTTAATATTAGCAGAGTGATCATGCTAGCAAAGTACAGCAAGAAAAACAAAACCTAGAGTATATCCAGGTGGTGCCACGATCAACAAGATGGTTGTTTGTATGGATTCATTATAAGGTGCCTGCTTATACCCAAAATGTTTACTTCTTCCACAGTAAACACACCATAGATGATGGTATTAGGTTTGATAGTTTCTAAATAAAGGAAACTTCAGACAAATCATAAGTGGTAATAATAATTGTAAACACGCAAAGCAGCTCTAAGTGATGCTGTGATAATTATTTTTAGCAGAGGGAACATGGGCAACAATGGGCTGTACTGAACAGAGTTTATATGAATTGTCCGTAAGTTACAATGTCTAGCAGTTTACTTAATTATAGTGGAATACCAGATGTATGTGGTGGATTACTGAATTTAATACCTTGATGATCGATCGGAATTACCGTACCATTCTCCTTAAAATCTACCTGTAATTTTTATGACAACCTGGCACATTGTTGTGTTTGTTTTTAATGTGAAAAGCCCACAGGACCGTAACTGAACCTGTTCGTTTGGGTTTGTTGTGTGAGCCTTTGTGTTGTGTAACCGGCCGCACCAGTAACTGGCATGTAGGAAATGGTGCCACTCACAACATCACTGTGGTATTTCCTCTTCTCAAGGTATGTTATGCCGACCGCAGACTTAAAATAATGCTATTAATTCTCTTTGTGAAAATACAGACACAACAACTATGCCACCGCTCAATTCATACACTGGCAGTAATTCATCATGAGAGTCACCAGCCACAAACCATGTGAAAGTAGCTGGAAACCAATAGCTAAGTATGAAAGGAAATGGAGACGAAAATAGAAGTGATTATGGAGTGCAGTAGCCATGACACAGTGGGGAGACGCAGGCCTACGGCTGTCAAGCACTGGCATAGATAGGTCAGTGATAACCCACGTGTGGGTAAAATTAGCTTCTCTAGCTGCAGGACACTTCATTATGGTGAATCATGCGCGTTTAAGAGGATTTATTTAGTCCTGCTTCATCATTGTAACAAGTTTATGCGCTTGTCTACACATCCTGTTTAAGTTTTTTTGCCTATTTTTAACTGGGGGGCATCATCCTTTCCACAGCCTGACACTGCATAAAATATACATGATGCGTTATTTTGGGCTTGACCTGAAGCGACGTGTCACTTTGCACGAATGCTGTTTCGTGATTGATTGATTATATAACGGTTCTGAAGTTTTATTGCATAGTCAGGTGTCATGATGATTTTAATAAATTGCTACAGGCTGTATATAGTTGTGTGTATTATAACATATAACCTGAATGTATATTTTGTGAGTAGGAATATATGCTTCATTAACATAATTGGCTATTGCAGGTATAGCTGTTCAAGAGGTCCATGTTTGATCTTGTTGGCCTTGAAATGATTTGTTTAGATTCATGCTAATTGTGGAAAGTATTATGTAAACATTCTGTTTTATGGAACATATGAAATACAGGCTAATTGTCAGATATGAGTTGATGATGACATTGTGGATGTTGTAGGGGCATAAAGTGTGTTCACATATGATGACACACAAGGGTTTAACTAGCACAGCTTTAGTTGGGAGGGGTGAGCTTTGTGTTCCACTGGCTGTGTCTCCACAGTAGATGCATTCAGATGTTATCAGTAAAACTGTAACAGACTGTGAAGGCTTTGAAGAGTCTGCTGGCTGTGAGTCACCCAGTCATTTATGGTGCTTGGCATCAAATTACAAAACTCATATCAGGCTAGTGATGCAGTGAGGGAGATCGGCCATAATCTGGTCTGCTGGCTCGAGTAACTACCTTGTGGCGAAACCACGCTTGTGTCCAATGCAGTTTTGACAATGAAAACTAGTCATATTTAACAACACAAAAATGCTAGGAATAATTTGCTGTAACAAATGCGGTGTTATCTCGGTATCACACAGTCATGGAACCTGGTTGATGATAACACATACAGGCGTTGGCTCGTGTTATTTTCACCCATCGGAAGTAATACGATTAACAACAATGAATCACAGAATGGTGTCAAACAACACTGCCAGAAAGAGGTTTGATAAATAGCTGGTAGCAGTGCTATGTGTCACTGTGGCTGAATGAGATAAATGATCACGCCTTTCCATCAAGGAACATGTAGGTGTAGTTTGTATGTAGTGGTTTCCCAATAAACAATTTTTTTACATTTTCTTACTAGTAAGTTACAGTGTTAGAATGATTTTAAATGATTACATAAACTTCTGACAGCGAATATCTCTACTTAAAATTGTTGTCTCTGAGCTTGTTGCCTGATCTAGGAACGTTAATGTATAATTAAACTAATTTAATCCTAATTGATTTCATGATCCACTTACGATAATTACATGCCATGACTATAAATACAATACTCTAGGCAATTGTTATTATGAATAAATTATAATGTAATTTATTCGCAATCAGCTTAGAATCTAGTCCAAATGTTAGTTGCATGTATTGTAAATTGACAAAGTAACGAAGCTTCATAGTTCACACAGAGAACATGAGAGACATTGGTGTTATAGACATGTTAATGGCATAAATTAGATTGCCGCTGTGTTTGAGGCAGATGATGGTTTGCCACACGGATGTGTGTGACATGCCGAGCGAGTAATGCAACACTCCTCACTGATTCTTGTCTGCATGCAGGGCTACAACAAGGCAGTGGACTGGTGGGCACTAGGAGTGCTGGTTTATGAGATGGCGGCCGGGTATCCCCCCTTCTTTGCTGACCAGCCAATACAAATCTATGAGAAGATTGTCTCCGGCAAGGTGAGTGTTGCCAGCCTGCAGTGGCAGCATCCATGCCAATCACTGCATGTCGTTCCAGGAAGTGTGGAGGTCACTGGGTTAACGTGATCAACTCTCTCACTCAGATTATTGATTACTTCTTGTCGGCAGCTGTTAGGTTTAGACTCTGCGTAGGGGCCAGAACTGTCTGTGGGTCATTTCACAGAGACTAAATAGGCTTATAATGAGAATGTTGCAAAATACAGTTTTAGGTTAGATGACAAGCCAGTGAAGTCTTTTTGACGTTATATGTAATGCCTTCTTCTGTTTGTTTAATTTTTTATGAAAAGTGTGAAAATGGAACTCAAGTTGATAATGATGTAGGAGATAATGTTATGTAAATTTATTTACTTTCCAAGATACAAATCCTAGGTTTAACTGCAGTTTAAAGGGGGCAATGGTTGTCATCTTCTCGCACCAATTTTTCATATGCTTTTTTGCAACTGCATTTTCATGTCCTGATTTTGAATATTCGAAACTGAGTTGTATGTTGCAGTTGTGTGAGTCTCTGACACTCAGTGTTATGAGTCTTATGTTATTTGAGCTGTATGTTGCAAGTGAACTGTGTGTTATATGTGAGTGTGACACTGAGCTGTGTGTTACGTGTGAGTGTGACACTGAGCTGTGTGTTACATATGAGTGTGACACTGAACTGTGTGTTACAAATGAGTGTGACACTGAACTGTGTGTTACAAATGAGCGTGATGCTGAGCTATGTATTACATGTGAATATGACACTGAGCTGTGTGTTACATATGAGTGTGACACTGAGCTGTGTGTTACATATGAGTGTGACACTGAGCTGTGTGTTACATATGAGTGTGACACTGAGCTATATGTTGCATATGAGTGTGACGCTAAGCTGTGGGTTACATTTGGGAGTGACACTGAGCTGTGTGTTACATATGAGTGTGACACTGAGCTGTGTGTTACATGTGAGTGACACTGAGCTGTATATTACATATGAGTGTGACACTGAGCTGTGTGTTACATATGAGTGTGACACTGAGCTATGTGTTACATATGAATGTGACACTGAGCTGTGTGTTACATGTTAGTGTGACACTGAGCTGTATGTTGTGTGAGTGTGACACTGAGCTGTGTGTTACATATGAGTGTGACACTGAGCTGTATGTTGTGTGAGTGTGACACTGAGCTGTATGTTGTGTGAGTGTGACACTGAGCTGTATGTTATGTGAGTGTGACACTGAGCTGTGTGTTATGTGAGTGTGACACTGAGCTATGTGTTACAAGTGAGTGTGACACTGAGCTGTGTGTTATGTGAGTGTGACACTGAGCTGTGAGTTACAAGTAAGTGTGACACTGAGCTGTGTGTTACGTGAGTGTGACACTGAGCTGTGTGTTATGTGAGAGTGACACTGAGCTATGTGTTATGTGAGAGTGACACTGAGCTGTGTGTTGTATGAGTGTGACACTGAGCTGTATGTTATGTGAGTGTGTCACTGAGCTGTATGTTATGTGAGTGTGACACTGAGCTGTATGTTATGAGTGTGGCACTGAGCTGTGTGTTATGTGAGAGTGACACTGAGCTATGTGTTATGTGAGTGACACTGAGCTGTATGTTATGTGAGTGTGACACTGAGCTGTGTGTTACGTGAGTGTGACACTGAGCTGTATGCTATGTGAGTGTGACACTGAGCTGTGTGTTGCAGGTACGGTTCCCGTCACACTTCAGCTCGGACCTGAAGGACCTGCTACGCAGCCTGCTACAGGTTGACCTCACCAAGCGCTTTGGCAACCTCAAGAATGGCGTCAACGACATCAAAACTCACAGGTGGTTCTCAACCACAGACTGGATCGCCATCTACCAGAAGAAGGTCAGCATCAGTCAATGTTTTAATTTGCTTATGCACTTCCAATTGTGTGCATGCTTCCATGCATGTGTCTGCAATATGATCAATTTACTTCAAACTATCCAGTTTTATTTGAAGTTTGGTATCTTGAATATCATAAATCAGGATTATATTATATTTAGGCCATGCTGGCCAATAATTCAGACACCACTCATAGGCAAACATGTTTGTGTTGAGTTGTTCAATAGTTAATATTTTGTTATGTAATCATGAAGGGAAAAAATTGTAGATTTGTGTAGCATAAGCATGAAAATGGTTATTGTGACCCAAAATTTAATTTTGCCCTGAGTAGTCGAGGAAGATCTCACGTATTAGTCAGACTGTTCCAGATATGTCAGGAATCAACATGTTTACATATACTGCTCATTTCTTGGAAAAAGCCTAGACAGCTTCAATCTTCTGGGTCTGGTTTAGTATTTGCTCCTACAGTGGAAACTAACATTGAGACTACTGTTAAGAAATATGATATACTTTCACCATTAATTCATAAACTGTATTTTAACTACCAGCTCTCTAGAAAATATAATGTATTGACAATTTTTTTAATAAATCTAAATTGGCTAATCTTATTACATTAATATTGCTAGTTTAGTTTCCAAGAATTTATGCACTGTAGATGGTCTTTATCATTGTTTTTGCACTGTGTTGTGTTGCACTGCCATCAGACACCATAGTTTATATCATCAAGTCTGGGACATGACCTTGTAATGTGATGTGTTGACTACAGGTGGAAGCACCGTTCATCCCGAAGGTGAAAGGTCCTGGAGACTTCAGCCACTTCGATGACTATGAGGAAGAGCCACTCAGGGTGTCGTCAACAGAGAAGTGTGCCAAAGAATTTGCCGACTTTTGAATTCTGTTTGGCTTTAGAGCATTTTTAACAGGTGAGTGTTAGTTGAGCTAGTTTTATGTACAAGTTTCTAAGTGACTTTTGGGAATAGATGGGCTATTACAATTCTATTGCGATGGCGGCATTACTTTTGCAATATCATTGTGATAACTGTATAATATTGCAATAGTGTCATGGAGTAGGGAATTACAGTGAATTAGTATTAGTAATCGAGGTAATTAACCACAAACCAAAATTGGTGAGTAGTGCTACCTCGTGGTGTTAGAGGCTATTGACTCAATTTGAGAGTCATGGTCAAAAATTAAAGCACAGAGATAAAAACAGCACGTAAGTGACCAATTGGTACTATTGACTAAATCGGTAAAAACGTACTTTGGGCATACCTTATTTGACCATCAAAGTGCTACAGCCCTCAGATGCTGTGATAACTGAATACTCCATTCCCAGTGACTTGACACGAAAATCGACTGCTCCTCTTCAACTCAAGATTTTTGCTGCAGTAACACATTATAGTAATAGAAATGTCGTATATATTCTGAAACTTGAATTATCAACAAATGAAGGATATATTTTAATTTCTTAGTCATAAACCTGACAAATATGTCATTCACAATTAGCAAAATGACCAAATATGCTGCTGCTGTTAGTTCCAGCCTTCCAGGTTTGCCTCCATCTGTAATTTGTTTTTCTTCTTGGTGCTACAGTTGTTTATATTTGTTTTAATAAATAATTAAAATGGTGTCTATAACCATGACACAACTACCCTCGCCGATTTATTTTGTCAACTGTCGTTAATATTGATAATTTGCTGACAATAAATATTATGATGCATTGGTAGGTTGATGTTACATCCACACAGCCCCAGTAGTCATTCAGTCGGCTGGTGCTTATTTGATGAATCAGATCTGTGTAGGTGAATGACATGCTGTTGTATGTAATCTGAGATGTGTTGATGCTTGTGCTTGCTGTAGTGCGACTGTGTTCCTGTGTGCACTGTGTGTGTACATGTGTTTGTGCTTGTGTTTGCAGGTGCACCATGTTGATGTGTTTGTGCTTGTGTTTGCAGGTGCACCATGTTGATGTGTTTGTGCTTGTGTTTGCAGGTGCACCATGTTGATGTGTTTGTGCTTGTGTTTACAGGTGCACCATGTTGATGTCGGCCAGTGTATGTTGAAGGGCAATGATGTTGTTGTCACCCAGTCTGCTGATAGCATCAGCGAGTTTGAAGTGATGCCACCAGTGGTATAACGTTGCGTTCGTCGGTCGTACGACAGACGATGGCCGACTGACAGACAGGCAGGCGGTCGGACGGACGGACACACAGCAAGCGTGGCTGGTGGCAAGTTGTGCCATCTCCTTCATTCTCTGTTAATGCAACATTGCCGTGACTGGCAGTGACATGGACTGGGACACGGCAGGCGGACGATGACAGCTGCAGTGACGCAGGCGCAGTGACGTGACCAGCGTGCCACATGGTCCTGCTTGCCTTGCCAGACTCCCTGCTATTGTTTTACTCCTGCGTTGCGTTGCCACCACTCTGTGCACCGGCAACACAGCAAGTCATACTGCTAGACTGGCAGAGTGAAGAGACTAGTCATTTGTATTCTACAATGTCAGCATCAGGGAGTAAATACGTCAGACAGATCATAGGAATGCTGTCTGCAACTACAGTATATGTAAGCAACTTATTTCCTTCACCGCTGCCCCTTGTAAGGGCTTGCCCCACTTCAGGGTTCACCCCCACACTTTGCAGGGCTCCCACGCCAGTTGGAAGGCTCTCCTGGAGGGGGGGTCACTCCCTCTAGGAGGGGTCAGCCCCCTTTGAGGGTTCACCCCTCTTGGCGGGGTCACTCCCCACGGAGAGCCCACTCCAAAAGTATGTGCATCAGTGATTTTTGTTCTAGGGCAAACCCATTGTGTAAATATTACTTTGCATCATGTTCGTGTTATAATTTTGTCATAACTATTCTTGTTATATTGTGTATTTAATATTGCAGCTTGGCCAGTGTTGCGTGCCAGGCACTTAGATGATTAGCTTTGTGTTAATTAATTGGGGTTCATTAATTAATTAACACAGATAGAGACAGTGTTAATAATTTCCTCCTATCAGCAGCTAAAGTGCCAGGCCTTATGCGGACAAGCACACACCGGATGACTTGTGATTACGGCTGCCGCGGGCTAGACAATTGACAATCCTTGCTGTAGCTGTTTTCTGCTAAACCCAGCTGGCCTTCAAAACAACGTAGTCGACGCAGTGGCAACGACGACATTCGAATAAGTGTGACATCTCTGCATGTTTCTGTTTCGTGATGCGACCGACTAACTCTAGTTGAGTCTCGAGCTCGCTGTGCCTGAGGGTAGACGCTACTACGCATGCGACAACGTCTTTCAGGCTACACCGTTGTAACAGGTCGGCTTTCACAAACCCACCACGACTCACTGGCAGTTACATAGATGTTTATGGGGACCAGCATAGCAGAGCCTGGAAGAAGGAGTATTATGTATATATTAGTAGTTGGTTGCTGACATTTGTGGTCTGTTATGTGGTTGATGAGGCAGACAATTCCTGCTCGATATTGTTACTGTGTTTGGTGGATCCTCGTAATTCGTGGCTTGTTATGCATTGATGTGCCGCTGGCCCATAGTGGGTCGAGTGGCACCACTTGGTTAGTTTTGTCCTGTTCCCTGCGGTGTACAGTAGACCTCTCGGTCCTGTCGGCTTGCTACAGCTAATAGTATCTTCACGACCTACTACTTGGTATTGTAGCGCTAGAGTGCTAGGCAGTAGTGGATCGGACACTGCGAACGTGACAGGTACAGTATATATATTATATCTTTCAGTTGTCTCATGAGTTTTGGTTATCAGTGCACAAAGCAACGTGTATGTATGAAGAGCGCATGTCTAGTATAAATATTCCGTTTTCTCTCACGATACAGTATAAAACAAAAGAAAGCCTAGCGACGACGAATAAATTATGAATAAGTTATGCTTCTGTATAGCATTTGCCAAACTTTGTACATTGTTTATTATTACTACTACGATTACATTTCAGGAATTCTTCATATTCCACAGTTGGATGAACATTGATGTTGTGTTGTTGTTGTTAATTCTGGGGATAAATGTGTCCCAGTTGGACTTGTTTTATCTTTTTTTGTGTACAGTTATTTTACTGGCAGCAACCGTGTCAGGTTTGGCTCTCCATTGGTTCATCGGCCAATGTCGTATACATTTGTAGCAGTTTGTATGTTGACACACTACGCTATGGCTGGGGACACCAGCTGTGCCAGCGTGGCTGTCGAAGGCCAATCATTGCATGGACTGCAGCTAGGTGGCGTAGCTCACTGGTACAAAGCCGAAGGCTGCTGACTGTAGTCTTGACCTATGTTTAGGTAGGACCATCATGTTCTAGTTCCTATTGGTAGTTGATCATATTTGTCAAAATAAAGAAACGGTTCTTTGAATGGAAGACATCGTTGTGTTGTGTTCTTTTCAATACAATAAATTTTATTACAAATATATATTATCGCTGCACAGTACGTAGCACCAAGTAGCACGTGGCTCAAACAAAAGATCATTACCAAGTGTAAGTGTCAAATCAAATACATGTGAATGCATTATTTTTGTAACATTTAAAAATCCAAACAGTTCTCATTACAGTATTGACCAATAATTCTCATTACAGTTTTGACCAACAGTGTGTAAGTGTATCAAATAGTTAATTAATAACTTGGCGGTTACAATTGTATCGGTAGTTTTGGGCCCAAAAACCAGCACAGTAATAACGCACCAAGGATTACAACAATCCCATCAGCAGGATGTCAATGATGCTGGTTCACCATTAACTACACCATATGTGTGCTGTGATCGAAACATTCAAGTAAAATCTGGTTAAAACAACTATACAGAATAAACTATACTGGCAGGTGAACAGAGAAGTCATGACTGAAATATTATTGATTAATATACTGATGTTAAGAAAAGCAATTCCATTCTAAACGTTCCAAAAATATGAAGCATTAAGATGTGAGGAAATGGATAATTTTATCTACACTACAATTAGGAGCTTTAAAATATTATTCTGTAAAATTTCCACCTACTCTGGGGCATAATTTGTGAAATTTGAAGCCATGAACAATATTGTTTTGAAGTAATGACAATAAAACGTTGATGTAATCAAAACAGGCAATCTTCAAAGTTTGAAAAATGCTGGATAACTATAGGTTTCAGACTTTGTCCAATCTACTGCCAGTACAGGTTTACGATAGGTGTATATACAACCAAGAAGGACCTAACACAAAATCAAAGGTGTATCCATTAACATACTACATAAACCAGGCGATATTTACATCACTTAAAATTAACGTACTTTCACATCAACCAAGTAGAGTAGAAAATACAGATAATCAAGTCGCATAATGATCCGCAGTCGCAAATCGATAAATTAGTCACTTCATAACACCATTTGTATACAAAAACCCACATGCCTTTTCACACGCATCAACCAGTGCAAACGGTCATTTGCGTGGATGAAGGACCAGAAATTGCATAAGCATGATTATATACATGTTACCTGGTTATGTCATGAGACAAACTTCCTAGAAGTTTCGGTTGTTGAGAGTGGCTCAAAGCCTTTGTGTACCAGACAGTGGCAAGACATTGTTCTGATAACAATACTGATACAGATTATGTACATCGGCTGCCATTGTTTGGTCGCATTATCTGGTTCCTATAAACAAAAGCATATTAAACCACGCCAAGTGATCACAACAACTTGCAAACAGGCAATAACCTTGAAATATAACTTTGGTGATATAAGACATATAATGGAATTTAAACCTATCGAAAATAGACTCGAATAACTATATAACCACCAAGTACAAATGGATCCTGGTCTTGTTAATATGGCAGCTCTTGGTCAGATGATGTTAAAATCAAAAGTAGAAGGCACAGTAAAGAGAATAGTACAACCATGTACAATCAAATCTTCAGCTTATAACGTGAAAGTTACACACTACTGAAAACAGATTACCTGGCTCATTCAGATAACATGGCGGAACACAATGCAGAAAATACGTAATGATGAAAACAGTATGAAATAATGTTTATGGGACACCATTCAAATGCAAAATATCATGACACTGTTAACATTTAGGTACAAATGACATGGCAACATACATTCCAGTACTTGTAGCATCACAGGCATTGAAATGAGAAGCTCATGTAATAATCCGATAATTACATTAGACAAAGCCTGTAGCCTAAGCTGACATATAACTCACTCAGACCCGAACAGACAACAACACAAACTTCACCAAGACACTGGGGAAAAATGTAGACAGCATGATCCGTAGCAGAAGATCCACTAGATCCAGTCGCCTCAGATGAATTATCACAGATCTTGCACGCAAGAACGAAGATTCAATCCAGATGAACGTAACAGTACATATTTATAAAGTATACCTACAACATAACATGACAAACGGCTTCATTCGCAGTGTCCGACACGCCACCGCGAATGCGTAAATTAGGCCACAAATGCACAAGTTGAACCGGAAAGTATCGAGTTTCTCCCCAACACGAGAAGAAGTCGGCAAGTGCAAGGTCGACAGAAACACATAAACATTGTTGTAACTGGAAATCAACATATTTGTGTAAGCCAAAATCGGCCGCAGAAAAATCAATTGTGGTCCACAATATGTGCAGCAAGACAGCGTCGCTCTAAACAGTATATGTGTCCCTATCGGAATATTTGTCCATCCGAAATTGTGACTGTAACTTGCAAGTGTTGAGCCAACTCCGAATAAACATTGCCAGTTGCATCATCACATTGACCCTGTGTTGACCACTGTCCAGCCAGACTTGACCGGTGTCCAGCTATTTGTCAACCTCGTCCAGTGCGTCCTTGGAAGGCTCGACCTTGGGACTGTCGGTCCACATGTCATCGTTGTGGTCCGTGTCACCACCGCTCCACGTGTCCATGGCCTCGGCGTCACTGTGAGTCTCCAGCTCCTTGAGGAGAGCATTCGCCTCGTCCAGTGTGTCCTGGAACAGCACAGGCCATGGTGATGGGTGTCTGATATGTCACATGTCATGTGGTCACTGTGTCACATGAACATCCAATGTCACACTGTACCATGAACACTATGTGTCCCGTGGTCGTAGTGCTCTATGAACACCACGTGTCCCATGGACTTAGTGCCCCATGAACACCACGTGTCCCATGGTCATAGTGCTATGAACACTAAGTTCACACAATGTGTCATATTGTCCCGTGAGCATGTGTCAAATAGTCATACTCACAGTGCCCCATGAACATAACATGTCACATTTTCCCATGAACACTACGTGTCACATGGTCGCAGTGTATTACCATCTTAATCAGCAACCACAATTAATTTATAATAAATCTTATCTCAGAACTCATTCAATATTTACACTTAACTACCAAAGAAGGCTGTGTACAGTTTATAATTCAAAATTATATAAATATAATCCTACAGGTTAGGAGGATACAAAAAAGTCTACAGTGCAACAGCACCTCTGAATGAAGACGTTCCCAAGGCATTGATGCCAAGTCTCATGTTCACTCTTTATTTAAATTTGACCTCGACCACTGAATAATTTGAACCGAATTTGTTCAAATTATTATGGTGATTTAACGTTTGTCCACATAACAGAAAAATAAAATAACTCTTGAGTCAAAGTGCTAACAGAATAAAGGAATGCAGGTGAACATTCTTAACAATTCTTTACAATAAACACCATAATGTTCAGATGAATCATACTGAATGACAAGCAAAATGCTTGGATCACTAATATTTCAAGTAGTAAATTGCACCTACAGCAAAGATATTTGTTTTTTTCACTCGTAAATTAGATTACCGTGCCAAAATGTAATAACACAATAATTTCAGTACGAGGTCCTAGTACGAGGTCCTAGTACGAGGTTAGTGATATGTCTACTGCAACTACGTCTGTCTGTCTTACCTGTGCACTCATGGTTCGCTGGAAGGACTTGCTGTTGGAGTCCTCGTTGGAAGCTGTACTGGACGGTTGAGGGGCCCAGTCGTCTGTCATCTACAAACACACCACTTTACAAGTCACTTTTCTCTTTCTCTCAGATATTGGACTGGTCCACTACAGGTTACACATTTACCACTGGTGTGGGATCTCTTACTTCCGATGGCATAGACACCAGATAGAAGGGACCACCGGCTTTTAGTGTCTCTTCCGAAAGACCACTGTCCCCTTGATTGACAGTGTGGTGCTCTACCATACGACCACCGCTCCCCACACGTCTCTACCAGTTGGTCTTAGGTTACCATAATTTTATCCGTCAAAACAAATGGCACAGGCGGGTCGAACAATCCCAGAATTACAGTTTAGTTCGAGTAAACTAATACACCTTGAACCTGTCTTGTCCCTTATCTATCTGCTTAGTTCTGCTGTAATGTTTTTTTCCCAAAGCCTATATTTTGTTTTCAGAAATCCAACATAAAAAATGTCCCTGTCTTTTGGCACTCGAAACTGACCATACAAACTTAGGTGTTGAATTTTTGTGAGGTTCTGATTTCGCCAGCCTATTTACAAAGGTATTTCATTCCAAACAACTTTTCTAACAGTTTACTAGCACAAATTTGATGGAATAGAGATGTAAAACATACATAATTTACAGAGGAATTTGATCAGGTTTTTGTTAAAATGGCATAAAACATTAGCACACAGATTGTGCTCCCACCAGAACAAGGAGTGGATAGGGGGAAAGGTATTCAGCGAAGACGATACCTTTGTCTTGAGCCAGTTGACTGCCCACTGCCACTTGGTGGACGACTGTAGCAGGTAGTCTTTGGCCACTGGACACTTGTTGGCCAGAGTGACCAGGAACTTGACCGATTGGTATGACCGGCGACTGTCATTCACGTGGTTGCTTCGGATGACCGCTGAACCACACAGATACATATGTACTACTTCTAGACACCAACATGCCATTTGGCAGTTTAAATAACTGCACTGAGGTTTATGTATGTCAACAAAATATCTGTAGAAAGGGCGATTTAATCTGGTTTGTTCGTGCAGGATTTGATGTAAAACTTTGAGAGAAACGAAGACAATAAAGGAACATTGTACATTAAACATCATGGAGTATTCAGTTTAGATTATATATCAGAATAAATTATTCTCACAAAGAATTTTATATTAATGGATAGAACCCACATTCAAATGAGTGTGTGAATTCTAACATACTTAGTTAATCTGCAACATTTCTATGATATCGCTAGGATCCTTAGATCATCTGTTTCCAAACAATTTTTTGTTACTAAAACTAAGCTCAATACTGGCAAACGTGCTTTCTCTGTAGCTGCGCCAACAATCTGGAATCGACTCACCATTATATTTTATTTAAATTAGTTTTTCACTATAACGTTTTGGTGGTTCCATGCTCGAATGTTGACTTTTGCCTGGCCGCGGTTGTGATTACGCCATATGATTTTCTTTGTTGCGCCTCTGAGCTTAAATTTTCAAGGATATAGGCACTATAGAAGTGTCACAATTATTATAAACTTATGTTTATAATAAACTGACATATCTGTCAAATAGGTTACAAATAGAAAAAAAGCCGAACTCTCAAGAAATGAGACTTCACTGGTCATCCGTGGTTTCTGCTGTTAAATCTGCATAAATCTACATTGGCCTTTATGGAAAAGCTGTTTGTTGATATTATGACATATGGTGTGTCTTGTGTTGTACTGGGACTGTGCACCCACCTAGCAGACCCTCGTAGTGCATGTCATCCGTGTCAACGTGACCGTCAATGACACACTTGAGTCGCTTCAACTGCAGCACATCCTCCAGCAGCTGAAACATGACATGTCAACATGACTCTCGTGTCAGCTGAAACATGACATGACAACATGACTCTCATATAAGCTGAAACATGACATGTCAACATGACTCTCATGTCAGCTGAAACATGACATGACAACATGACTCTCATATAAGCTAAAACGTGACATGTCAACATGACTCCCATATCAGCTGAAACATGACATGTTAACATGACTCCCATATCAGCTGAAACATGACATGTCAACACGACTGTCATGTCAAATGAAAAAAGGCATGTCAGCATGACCTTTACGTCAGCTGAAATGCAACATGTCAACATAAGTCTCGTGTCAGCTAAAACATGACTTGTCAACATGACTCTCATGTCACCTGAACCATGACATGTTGACAGTACAACAATCCCATATTGTGGCTTAATTAATATGTTAATGTAATTAAATTAATAATACATTAATATAATTAAATTTGACAATTAAAAAAATTCCATCAGTTTGAGACGGTCCGTAAGATCCATTAATACTCACAAGGAGCTCCATGAGTGCTGAGAAGACCCCCTTGAGTTCATTGGATGGCGCGCTCACGTACTGGTACTGAAACACAGATGTGTGAACATATACAAAACATGCTCATACACGCAAGCACATTCTGGTCACAATCGTGTCCAAATCCTAACTGATGAGCTGTTCTTTTTTTATGCCACATGATTACATACACACTCTCAAAGACTAATATCTACAAACTTGTAATTTCCTGACTACAAAGATTATTAACAGTGTACTATGGGTACATGCAGCAGTGTAGTGGTTAGCACACCCGTGTGGTACATCAACACCCAGAGCTCACTAAACAAATGGGACAGGCAATTGTTTTAACTGATGAAAGTGATGTCCTTTATCCAATGTTTGAGACTGCCATCAGGACGTCGTTTTAGGTGTCCTGCTTTCAAAATTAACCATAAAAGTTATTTTATTCCTGTTGCTACTAGTCTTTTTAACAGTGTGAAATGAATGTATTTTATGTGTGTGTATATATATATATATATACATATATATGTATCTTATATCATATTTTTACACATTATACACAACAATGCCCGTCTGAATGACAATGTAATTGTCCTTACAGGGATAAATAAAGATTTCTTGTATTGTATATTTGGTGTAAAACCTGGCTCTTAACATAGAGGACTGTGTATCCCTTGTGAATCGGAGACCATTTTAATGTCAGTCCCATCTCTAGTTGGGACGTAAAATACCCACTGACGACGACAAGCTCACTCAGTGATAAGAGAAACTGGTTGGATTAGCGATAATTTTCTAAAAATGGCTGAATAATTGAATGAGACCTCATAAGAACATAACATTGCAATCACAATATTTAAAAAGATTGCCACCTAGAGAATCAACTCTAGATGGCAGGTGGATAAGGAAGCTCTTTGGCTTATTAACAAACAACCAACGTATCTATCTAAGTGTATCCCACCCTTCTGAGGTATCTGTAGATTTTATTTTTAAACATACACTAGTCAGTTAATAGAATAGTGCTGAATGCTGGTAGCAATAAGGAACTATATCCTGGAGACGGTGATGCAGTGTGACGTCCAGGACTCACCATTATGTTCTTCAGCACGGCCATTGTGAAGTCACTATTGCAGAAACTACAGTAGAGCAACATGTCCTGTACATTGTCCAGTCCACTGGTCACTTCCCTCAAGGCCAGCACCACCTGCAAGTGTCACACGTCTCTTGTTAATAACCTGACGCAATCTGTCAGTCACATGGCACTGGTGATGTGACAGAAATAACCAGTGCAGCAGTCATTAAACAGTAGTTTTTGTAATGCAGTGTCCTGCCCCAAATAGGATTTGCGTTTTTTTCCATATTTTTGGGGATGACGTTCAGCTAATAATATCACTGTGATTATCTGACATAATAGAGATAGTATAATTTTATTATAATAACAAATTCTTTGGGCAGTAAAATTATATATAATTCATATTTTTATGATAAGTATTTGCAAAGTTATGATTTTTATTGTAACAGTATGTAAAACAGAATTTTCGCTGGCCGGTCGCAAACACAAAGAATAGCTGGACATTTTGCAAACAAATTAGTAACCAGAAAAGGGGATTAGGAATCAACACTGAAACTGGATCATTATCTGTCTGCAATTTTTGGGCATTTTGTGAAAGAAAGAAAACCCTTGGAAGCTGAGTCAGATGACGGCGTACCTCCCGGATGTAGCGTTTTGACTCAGTGCCGAACACAAATGTTTGCATCTGTGACGACATCTTGAGGTAGATCTGAGGGGTCACTGTCTGTGGCAGATGGACGGGGAAGTTCTCTTTGTCTAAACAGACATCGTGCGTTGTAACAGTCGAGTTTCATCACCTTCTATCATTCACATTTGAAACAGCAAACTTCACTAGAAAATATGCAACTTTTCATTTCAATAAACAATAGACGGTAACCAATATCAATGAAAACCATTAAGATTTTGCATATGATGTCAACATCTTGAAAAGGGTTTCATTAAAAGCACAGCAATTGGTTAAGGACAACATTGACCTGATAAATTGGAAAAGTATTTCTACATTCAACCAATTTGCTGAGAGTATCAGTTTAAAAAAACATCTCCTTGAGCAGTATGTTAGTCAAACATGAAATTATTGTTTCAGAAATGCCACAAGGGCAGCATTATAAAACATATTCAAACTGGTAGTGGAGATGGTCACTATTTCTGGGCAAATCTGTTTGGAAATGAATCTATTAAATGCCATGTGTGAGTGACTGGAGAAATGAGAAGCTACTGACTGTCTGTCCTGAATGGCGACACGTCACAGTTGAGGATGAGCACAGCCAGGGTGTTGTGGAGGCAGCCAAACTCTCGCGCCTGCAGCGAGCTCCACTTGCGCGTGACACTCTGCAAACACAACACCGGTGTAGGCACAAACACAACTTTATAAATGTAACACTGGTCGAGTTACAAACACAACACTATAAACACAATACTGGTGGAGGCACAAACACAACTCTACAAACATAACACTGGTGGAGTTACAAACACAACATTACAAACACAACACTACAAACACAATACTGGTGTAGGCACAAACACAACTCTACAAACATAATACTGGTGGAGGCACAAACACAACTCTACAAACACACTACTGGTGAAGGCACAAACACAACTGTACAAACATAAAACTGATGGAGTTACAAACACAACTCTACAAACACAATACTGGTGGAGGCACAAACACAACTCTACAAACACAATACTGGTGGGGTCACATACACAACACATCAGTCGCTGGCAAACACATTCATGTCACACATATTCTCACACAAATAAATACACACATGCATGCGAACACAAACACAGACACACAAATGCACATGAGTGCACATGTACAAACAAACAATGACAATTATCTCAGAACAGTGGGTTACACTGTTAAACAACCACTGACTGGGAAGTCTTCTCAACCACAAGCCAACTTGTGGTTGTGTCTTGGGTGACACTCTTGCTGTTAACACTTTCAATACATACCCAAATGCACTACACTCACAAACACCCAGATAGACACAGAATACAAGACGACTGTCCACTGGTCAGCCACTCAGTCTCACCTGGTCAGTGGAGCTGCTGACCGGCACGGGCCCGAGAAGGAAGTCAACCAGTCGCTGGAAGCCCTTCCTCCCGTTCATGTGGGAACACGCCTTGGTCCCCTGTCAACACATCACATGCCGTGTTAACACACAACATCACAGGAGGCTTGATCATATCACAATATATTAATTTCATACTTTCTTTTACTACCAGATATGAAATGATCTGAAAATATATTACATTTGTTTCTTCTTCCAAGATTATGCATTTCATTTTCTCTTCAGAAGGTGTTTTTAATATGAGGTTATGCATTTGATTTAAGCTCTGCATGTTATCTAGTATGTCTCTGAGAACACTAAAGTTGCAATACAGCGGTCCGCAAACCATGGCCCAGGGGCCAAATTTTAGCATCTCATTAACCCTTTTTATACCAGACGTCCGCCCAGAAATTATACCCATGTTACCAGAACAATTGGGGAAAAAAACGGATATGGAAAACAAATTTACATGGTGTGTGTCAAATTTGATTTTCTCAGCAACTACATAACATATATACAAGTGTTGTATATCAAATGAAAGCTAAGAAATGCAGCTTTTCATTGATGTGCATCATATAAATAGAACTGTTTATTCAACTATGATATTATAAGTTGAAATCAGAGGAAAGTTTTTTGATTTTTTTTACAAAATGCATGACTGAACTTCAGCACAACTTTTCGACTGTTTCTTGCATGAATAGAAAGCAACTTCAATTACAAGAGTTGTAGAAAAATTCAATAGCTACATTTTGCTATAAGAATTATTCCTGTGTGACGGGTAGAAGGAATGTTATGAGCAATGTTCATCAGGTATGTCAGTCCGAAAATATTAGTTTTGTAAGATGACAAGTAACAAGTATGGATATTATCATATTATTTCCTTCCAGCAGTCAATAATAACTCTGCTACTGTTTTTTTGCATGAATAGAAAGCAACTTCAATTACAAGAGTTGTAGAAAAATTCAATAGCTATATTTGGCTAATATACCTGTGTGACGGGTAGAAGGAATGTTATGAGCAATATTCATCAGGTATGTCAGTCCGAAAATATTAGTTTTGTAAGATGACAAGTAACAACAATGGATATTATCATATTATTTCCTTCCAGCAGTCAATACTATCTCTCCTACTGAGAAAATGAGTTCCAGAAATATGTATGCTATGTGTAAACAATAAATTTATTACAAAACGACAACTAGAACTACAGAACGATCCATCGATTTACATGACAACCCTGTCTGCCAATGTTCGACTGGTTGATGTGTGCCCTCAGGCATTTCTGGTGCAGAGGCACAGAGCACTCACTACAACCATAGTTCGTGGCCTGTGCCATCCAGGGAGCAATGTGGCGCACTGACAGGGCGAAAGCGGCGAGGATCAGTCACCCAGTCGGGGTGGAAACCCTATAAATCATCCCCAGACTCGTTGGATTCGTGAAACAAATTGTCAATCCACTGCGGTCTGGTTTCGTCGCCGCCATCCTGCACTCGATCCAGGGCAGTGGGTCGACATTCTCTCCCGCTAATTCTCCTTCAAAATCCTCGTTTATAAACTTGTCAACTCCCGAAATATCACTGCCTTCGCTGTCTGAAGCACCATCGTCCGCCATTTTTAAATGCCGCGATGAACAAAACAAAACTTTCTAAAAACACGTTTAAAACCACTGAAATTGCCGCAATAAAATGGCGTCTGCCTTGCAGGAAGTGTGGTGTAGCCTCGTTCTCTTCGTATGACGGAAGTGGGGGATTTTAATTTATTCAATATGGCCACAACATGGCCGCATGGGCGGACACGTTGGTAAATACGCACCGATGCGTATTTGGTAAGATGCGGCAACTACGCATCGGTGCGTATCTGGTATAAAAAGGGTTAAGCAATATCGGAATTCCTAATGATGAACCACTCCAAGACCTTCTTTGATATCGGTTGTTGTTTTAGATTTCTGATTTCTCTGCCTTGTCCAAGCAGTAATCGGCCTACTCTGTTCTGCTTAGATATTTATGTGTTCTTTAGGTATGATCCAAGAAGGCACAAACATCTAGGAAAATGTATTTTAGATAACTGGAAATTTTTTTTAGCTAACGCCAAATAAGTTTGTGGCATGCTATTGGAATATATCATATCATCCAAGAAGGTCACAAACATCACATCTGATGCTAGATGTCAACATACAATCATCAAACTGAAACCTTGAAGCAACAAAATGTTCTTGACATTTGAAAAATTGATCTTATTCTATTTCTGAATGCGACTGTTGACGGTGAGACAGCTGAGTGTGCCACCAGGTGTCACTCACGAGCTGGACGTAAGAGTTGAGCACATGGAAGTACTGCGAGCAGTTGTGGTAGTTGTCAGACACATCCTTGGCCAGGAGACGCAGCAGGTTCTCTACCAGCTCACTGAAGTTCTTGTGTGTCTGACGACAGAAAACATCTCAGGTGAGTTCATGGGAAGTGATGTGGTCTTTTATTGTATCTAAATCAACGCAATCACTACCTATAGCCGCATCCCAGGGCTGTCAATAGGGTCTATGGTGTATGTGTGTCGTTGTTGTTGTGTTTGTGTGCGTGCGTGCGTGCGTGTGTGTGGTGTGTCTGTGTGTGGTGTGTGTGTGGTGTGTCTGTGCATGTGTGTGTGGTGTGTGTGTGTGTGTGTGTGTGTGTATGTGTGTGTGTGTGTGTGTGAGTGTGTGTGTGGTGTGTGTGGTGTTTGTGGTGTGTGTGTGTGTGTGTGTGTGTGTTGTGTGTGGTGTGTGTGGTGTGTGTGGTGTGTGTGGTGTGTGTGGTGTGTGTGGTGTGTGTGGTGTGTGTGGTGTGTGTGGTGTGTGTGGTGTGTGTGGTTTGTGTGTGGTTTGTGTGTGGTTTGTGTGTGTGTGTGTGTGTGTGTGTGTGTGTGTGGTGTGTGTGTGTGGTGTGTGTGGTGTGTGTGGTGTGTGTGGTGTGTGTGGTGTGTGTGGTGTGTGTGGTGTGTGTGGTGTGTGTGGTGTGTGTGGTGTGTGTGGTGTGTGTGGTGTGTGTGTGGTTTGTGTGTGTGTGTGTGTGTGTGTGTGTGTGTGGTGTGTGTGTGGTGTGTGTGGTGTGTGTGGTGTGTGTGGTGTGTGTGGTGTGTGTGGTGTGTGTGGTTTGTGTGTGGTTTGTGTGTGTGTGTGTGTGTGTGTGTGTGTGGTGTGTGTGTGGTGTGTGTGGTGTGTGTGGTGTGTGTGGTGTGTGTGGTGTGTGTGTGGTGTGTGTGGTGTGTGTGGTGTGTGTGGTGTGTGTGGTGTGTGTGGTGTGTGTGGTGTGTGTGGTGTGTGTGGTGTGTGTGGTGTGTCCATGTCTGTCAGCGTGAAGTTTTAAAGTCTTTTTATTATTATTTAAATCCCGACATTTGTAAACCCATTTCTTAGATTCGTATATTGTACCCCTGGCTCTGTCTCCTCCTAGTGCATGCTGGGATGTACTCACTGCAACGCCTCCGTGCATGAAGAAACAGGAGATAGTCTTCTCCAGGATGTTGGCGAACGCCGTACGAATGTCCTTCGAGGGACACTCCAGTAACAACGGTCTGAAAGACACAACTCACATGACACTCCAGTAACAACAGTCTGAAAGACACAACTCACATGACACTCCAGTAACAACGGCCTGAAAGACACAACTCACATGACACTCCAGTAACAACGGTCTGAAAGACACAACTCACATGACACTCCAGTAACAACGGTCTGAAAGACACAACTCACATGACACTCCAGTAACAACGGCCTGAAAGACACAACTCACATGAAACTCCAGTAACAACGGTCTGAAAGACACAACTCACATGACACTCCAGTAACAACGGTCTGAAAGACACAACTCACATGACACTCCAGTAACAATGGTCTGAAAGACACAACTCACATGACACTCCAGTAACAACGGTCTGAAAGACACAACTCACATGACACTCCAGTAACAGCGGTCTGAAAGACACAACTCACATGACACTCCAGTAACAACAGTCTGAAAGACACAACTCACATGACACTCCAGTAACAACAGTCTGAAAGACACAACTCACATGACAGTGACAACGACAACATCATTTCACAAGCCATGTGACAATGGCTCTGATGTCAGCATTGTCATCACACAACTCATCTGACAACAGCTCTGTCAGCATCAACAGCTCTATCAGCATCAACAGCTCCATCAGCATCAACAGCTCTGTCGGCATCAACAGCTCTGTCAGCATCAACAGCATTGTCACTAAGATCATACAACTGTAAAGTGAAGTTCACTGCAAGATAGATTTACTGTACAATTCTGCCATCACAACTTTATGTGTTCATCTTCTAGAGTTCGTGGCTATATGAGTAATGCAAAGCCCAAACTATCAATTAATGTTATACTGTATATCAATGTGACATTACTCTCCAACTACCACATTACATAACCTTTTTGATTAACTTACCAAATATTTTGAATCAACACGTAGAGTGCAAAACCTAATAGGTCCAAAACCAGTACAACTTAATTCGTAACAAAAGAAAAATATTTTTCATGCCTAAATATGTTGTAAATACATTTTGAGGCACATCAAAACAAGAGGGTTAGAGAGTGTTGAAGCCAGTAATGTTGACACGACTGTCTGTGATGTGGACTCACTTGAAGTTAGCCGCTCCCTCCTCACTGCTGAGGAAGTCGACCAGCCAGAGACAGGCCGCCTTACACTGTGTCACCAGGCCGGACACACACGCCTGCCACTCCTCCATCTCATCCCTGCAATAATAATAATAATGTTTATTTGGTATAGCGCCACATCCATAATCGTTCGTGGTGCATCACAACATATTACAATTTAAAAAACATAAAACATATATCTATACAATAAGACAAATACTAGTGTTTTAAAATAAATGTAAAGAAATATGTATAGGTATATAAATAAATTAAATTAGTATGGTATTAAATAGCATAGCACTTTTAAATAAATAAATAAATTCAAGCAACACACCACACACTACACATTGTCCAGTACACACTGACCACTACATACTGACCACTGTTCACTGCATAATGTCCACTACATACTGACCACTGTCAACTACACACTGACCACTATCCACTACATTCTGACCACTGTCCACTACATACTGACCACTGTCCACTACATTCTGACCACTGTCCACTACATACTGACCACCTCACATAGTCCACTAAACACAACTGTCTTTTACACTGACCACTATATATTGATCGGTGTCCATTATACACACTTACCACTGTCCAACACACACTGACTACTATACACCAATGACCATTACACATTGACCACTGTCAAGCTCACACTGCCCATTGTTCACTATTCACTGGCCACTACAAACACTAACCCGTGTTCACTACACACTGACCACTAAACTCACTGATCACCCCCAGCAGCTGCTTGAGAAAACAACGATCAATATGTGTGTTATTTCTGTAACAATTCAACTCATATTTCATTATTTATGATTACACAAAAGGTATTTTATGTCTCATCTTTGTGACTCTCAAGAAACATCTGAGGTAAAGTTGTCATCAGACTCTTATGATGTGTGACTTTGAGGTTCATAAACTTATACACATGACTTATACATGAGAGCTGTAAGAGTGAGGTGAGGTGGAGGTCATGTGTGAGGTGGAGGAGGTCATGCGTGAGGTCACCCACCGGAGTCTGGAGCTGGTGTGGAAGTAGGTGTTGAGGAGGAACTTGACGGCGAGTTGGAGCGACTCACAACACATCGCCTCGTACGCTGGCTCCGTCGCACACGCCTACAACACACAGGCGACAGATGTGTCACTCACAATACACATCCACAACACACGCATGCAACACCCCAGATAATTTGCAGTAGACATGCCTCACACGCTTATGATAAACAGACAGCACACGTAACATTCACAGTCCACACACCTACTACACAACTTACACAGCACAGAAACTTTCAACTGAGAATTGTTGGGTTCAACTCAGCCTACTATTGTTTTTAAACTTCACATTTCTTGTTTATCCCACTTAGTCCAGCCTTTCAGCAGAGATCCTAAAACTGTTGTCCATCCATCCTACACAATGAAAAATAGAATTGAACTAATGTGGACTCTCAAAGTTTGTAACAGTTGATTATGCATTATGAGTTGCTAGTCTACACGATCACCAGCCCTGACAGACGACACTCTACCATGTTTTTGCTGACGAGTTTCCTCACGAACGTGAAGTAGTTTGGGTCGTAGACGTCGCGGTTCTTCATGAAGCGCAGGTTCTTGTCCCGCACCACTTGCTGGATGTGGGCGGGCATCCGGTCCGGGAACAACCCCCGCTTCTCTCCCTTGTGGACCAGCTCTGTCAGCTCCACCAGACTGTCAGAGTTACGCTTCATGCTACAACACCAGACTGTCAGAGTTACACTTCATGCTACAACACCAGACTGTCAGAGTTACGCTTCATGCTACAACACCAGACTGTCAGAGTTACACTTCATGCTACAACACCAGACTGTCAGAGTTACGCTTCATGCTACAACACCAGACTGTCAGAGTTACACTTCATGCTACAACACCAGACTGTCAGAGTTACGCTTCATGCTACAACACCAGACTGTCAGAGTTACTACACTTCATGCTACAACACCAGATTGTCAGAGTTACACTTCATGCTACAACACCAGACTGTCAGAGTTACGCTTCATGCTACAACACCAGACTGTCAGAGTTACACTTCATGCTACAACACCAGACTGTCAGAGTTACGCTTCATGCTACAACACCAGACTGTCAGAGTTACACTTCATGCTACAACACCAGACTGTCAGAGTTACGCTTCATGCTACAACACCAGACTGTCAGAGTTACACTTCATGCTACAACACCAGACTGTCAGAGTTACACTTCATGCTACAACACCAGACTGTCAGAGTTACCACACTTCATGCTACAACACCAGACTGTCAGAGTTACACTTCATGCTACAACACCAGACTGTCAGAGTTACGCTTCATGCTACAACACCAGACTGTCAGAGTTACACTTCATGCTACAACACCAGACTGTCAGAGTTACGCTTCATGCTACAACACCAGACTGTCAGAGTTACTACACTTCATGCTACAACACCAGACTGTCAGAGTTACGCTTCATGCTACAACACCAGACTGTCAGAGTTACGCTTCATGCTACAACACCAGACTGTCAGAGTTACGCCTCATGCTACAACACCAGACTGTCAGAGTTACTACACTTCATGCTACAACACCAGACTGTCAGAGTTACACTTCATGCTACAACACCAGACTGTCAGAGTTACGCTTCATGCTACAACACCAGACTGTCAGAGTTACTACACTTCATGCTACAACACCAGACTGTCAGAGTTACACTTCATGCTACAACACCAGACTGTAAGAGTTTCGCTTCATGCTACAACACCAGACTGTCAGAGTTACGCTTCATGCTACAACACCAGACTGTCAGAGTTACACTTCATGCTACAACACCAGACTGTCAGAGTTACGCTTCATGCTACAACACCAGACTGTCAGAGTTACACTTCATGCTACAACACCAGACTGTCAGAGTTACGCTTCATGCTACAACACCAGACTGTCAGAGTTACGCTTCATGCTACAACACCAGACTGTCAGAGTTACGCTTCATGCTACAACACCAGACTGTCAGAGTTACGCTTCATGCTACAACACCAGACTGTCAGAGTTACGCTTCATGCTACAACACCAGACTGTCAGAGTTACGCTTCATGCTACAACACCAGACTGTCAGAGTTACGCTTCATGCTACAACACCAGACTGTCAGAGTTACGCTTCATGCTACAACACCAGACTGTCAGAGTTACGCCTCATGCTACAACACCAGACTGTCAGAGTTACGCTTCATGCTACAACCCACAGTGAGGGCACTCAGTGATGGTGGACACAGCATAGCAACCAGCAACTGTCAAACATGTGAGGTATCATGCTAGTAGATGAGATATCAAGCTATTGCAACCGAGATGTCTTGCTAATAGATGAAATATCATAATACATTTGAGATATCATGCAAGTAGATGAGATATCAAGCTAGTACATTAGAGATGTCATGCAAGAAGATAAAATATTGTGCAAATACATTTGAGATAATAATACAATTTATTTGTATAGCGCCCGAATCAATAGTATTGCTCTCAGGTGCTTTAGATAAATGTACAAATAGTACCTAAAATTGGATGATAAATTATTATTAAAATAAATATATGTATATATGTATGATAAATTATTATTAATATATATATATATGCATATATATATATATATATATATATATATATATATATATATATATATATATATAATATAAACATTATAGATATAAGCCTATACATGAAACAGTAAAATAAAATAACACAGTGGTTACATTACTTATTATTCCTCAGTATGCTAAAAAAAATAAAATAACATAGCTAATCTAACATGAATATTATCATATTAAAATGCTAGTAATGATGTTAATTGCATAGTCATGAGATATCATGCTAGTAGATGAGATATCATTCAAGTACATTTGAGATATCATGCTATTACATCAGATATCATGCTATTACATCAGATATCATCCTAGTCTATCAGATATCATGCAAGTACATTTATGTAACAGATCATCCTAGTACAACAGGACCCAGCAAACAAACTACTATGAGTTTGAACAAGAACATAAAGTACATTTCTTTAATCATAACAAACAAACACCTTTTCAATGACCTTCAAGAGACACTTCATATCATCATTAAAAATCTACAGCTGATTATGATCACTGTTAAAATTTTCTCTCAATCCATATGACACCTTCAATTTCATGAATCCACATGATGCCTTCAACTTCATGAATCCACATGATGCCTTCAATTTCATGAATCCACATGACACCTTCAACTTCATGACCTGGGCTTCTTCCGTTTGTTTCTCACCTGGGTTTCTCGTGTGGACTGCGCCACATCACCACCTTGGACTTCTTGGCTGACAGTGGGCCTCGTTCCTCCTCCACCTTCTCGTAGAACAGCAGGTAGGCGTTCCAGTACCTCAGTCGCTCCTCTGGGAAGGAACTCGCTGGAAGTACAATCACGGCTAAATAAAACCTGTCACGTGGGGAAATATTTGTCAGTATTTTATAGTTACTTTTTACAGGCGTAGTATTTTCAAAATAGATGATTTTCTAAAGTGGAAAAGTGTATGAGCGTGTATATGTAACTTTTATGGACATGACATGGCCATGTCAAGTGACCATTCAACAGACGACCATGTACTTGCATGAGAGGAATTTCCTCATCTGCTGAAGGCATGCCATGGCCATATTATGTCTAAAAATATTACGCCTGGCCCAATCACAGATAGCCTCACAGATAACTACTGCTGCATGTCATCTGTGCGGACATCTGCATAACCCTGAATAAACCCTGCTTCATACTGAGAGTTCTATGTTAAGAATATGTATGTGAACATCACATGGATATCTGCATTGCTTGCTGTTGTATAATATTTACTAAGATTTTGTGTGGAGCAACAGATGTAGGGCAAAGCTTATCACAGTATGAGACATCTTTTACAACTTTTTCCCACCGTGACAAAATCTGGAATAAAATTATTTCAGGTCGGAAACACCCACTAGAAAAAGGAAAATATCAAAAACAAGAAAGAAAATAACTGTAACAAATCACTATGAATGTGTTTTCTAAAATATGGTGCCAATATTTATATCAGATGGTTTAAGAAAGTAACTGGACAGGGACGTGGGGCTTGGAAGAGATACACATCCAGTGGTCCAAACTGACCACATCAATACAGCAGTGGTACTTACACTGGTCGTAGACCTTGACCTCGTAGCGTCCACCGAAACATTCCGCCTCAATTGTTGCGTCCGTCATTTCGAAACTTTCAACGGCCGTATCGTTGAATTTGTACCATTTGCCTTTGTTTGGGTTGCTCACGTAGCTCCCTCTGTTGGGATTCATAGAAAGTAAACGTTACACACAGCAATAACAGAAGTTATCGAATGTATGTCTCCGTGTAATAGAAACATCTAAGTATCAAATTATTAGGAAACAAATTGTAAAAATACACAAAATACTGCCTGTTGATTCTCTACCTGAATTCAAAAGTCTGAAATGGTGTTAGGAACTAAACGCAGAACAAGACAAAACATTTAAAGAAGTATCATCAACACAATCACTTTAAAAAACAAAATAATTTCTAACAATAAAACAGTTCTCAATCGTTGATCTCTCATGTAATATAAATCCCTGCACTTGTTTTTAGTTTATCTGATGTAAACTGCGGGGTCTACCTGCGGTCTTTGATGAAGGAGTAGTAGTGTCCGGCATTGGCTTGACCGCTGTGGACAACCACTCCGGCCAGCTCGTAGTAGATCTGAGTGGACACACTGCAGGTGTTGATGACGAGGCCGTTGTCGACAGAGTCGCTGGGGTCCGTCTTGGTCTTGGACTCGTCCTCCCTGCGTGCCATGCCCTCCGCCGTGTACGGCTCCATGTCCAGCACCCATGGGAACTGACCACAACAGGACGACAGGGTAAGCGACTCATACAACACCTCTAAGGCAAGTTCTTATATAGCGCAGTATCCAGTCCTCGGGACTGTTCAAAGCGTTTTACAATTTACTTCCCTGACAGACCTGTTCACTCAGACACCATCTCGGGTTCTCTGGGAAGCATCCAGCCATATGCTACAATTAATGCGCGAAGGCTGCTCCTACACATATCCACCACTGTCTATAGCCAGGTACTCATTTATACAGCTGAGTGAACTTGAGCAATGCAGAGTGAAAATACTTTTAACATCGCAGTACAGTATTCGAACCCGGGTTCTCGTAGTCGAGAGTCTGAAGTTCTACCCTTGAGCCATTGCACTCTAAGACAGCATGGTAGAGCAGTGGTTAGGACATGCATCTGGCATTCCAATGCTATGACTTCAAAACCCAGTGGAAATTCTATATTTGGTATAAAAACCTGGCTGTCAATGGAACTGTGTACCCTTTGGAACTGTGTATCCCTTATGACTCAGAAATCATGTTAATGTTGTTCCCGTCTCAATTTGGGAACCCTAACTGTCAGTGCCAGCATAGAAAGGTCGGCTTGGTTTAAGATGTGACCTGCTAGTCTTTGACTTGGAAGGGGAACCTTTGTATTTGCCTAACCACACAAGTGAAGTGTTCACCTTGAAGTGGTCGTCAAACTTGAGAGCTCGGTTGGCCTCCCAGTCGTAGTCAAACCTCTTAAGCTGGATACACAGGTGTGGAGGCAGGGTCTTGATACACATCCGCTTGATGGCATTCCTCTGTGGCACAGAGACACAGGTCAACACATGTCAGAGTGAGCATAATACAGATCAGAGCGAGTATAATACAGGTCAACACAGGTCAGAGTGAGTATAACACAGGTCAAAGTGAGTATAATACAGGTCAACACAGGTCAATGTGAGTATAATACAGGTTAACATAGGTCAGAGTGAGTATAACACAGGTCAAAGTGAGTATAATACAGGTCAACACAGGTCAATGTGAGTATAATACAGGTTAACATAGGTCAGAGTGAGTATAATACAGGTCAACACAGGTCAGAGCGAGTATAATACAGGTCAACACAGGTCAGAGCGAGTATAATACATGTCAACATAGGTCAATGTGAGTATAATACAGGTCAACACAAGTCAGACCGAGTATAATATAGGTCAACAAAGGTCAATGTAAGTATAATACAGATTAACACTGGTCAGAGCGTGTATAATACAGGTCAACACAGGTCAGAGTGAGTATAATACAGGTCAACACAGGTCTGAGTGAGTATAATATAGATCAAAGCGAGTATAATATAGGTCAGAGTGAGTATAACATAGGTCAAAGTGAGTATAAATTTGTATTCATAATAATAAACGTTCAGAGCACTTTGATGTGAGTGAAGTAACTTTGATGTGAGTGAAGTAATTTTGATGTGAGTGAAGTATTCTCGGTTACATGTACTTCTAATGCAGGACAGACTCGGACACATCCACAGTGAATTCACTGACCTTCTGCCCACACTTCTCACAGAAGTAGGCGTTGTCCCCCTCCAGTAGTTCACCCTTCACAAACTGGTCCAGTGAGTCTTGAAGCGTCGCATTCTTCACTGTCACATTCAGGGCAAAGAAGATCTCTTCTCTCTCGTACCTGTGTCAGAACAAGCAGCAGAAACATGTGTACCTGGTCGTACTGTGGGGAGCGGTGGTCGTGTGGTAGAGCGCCGGACTGTCAATCAAGGGGACAGTGGTTCAATCCCATCTACCGCTGTTTCGAAACTTAGGCAATTTCGTTTACCCCACATTAGCCTGTGTCTTTCGGAAGAGACACTAAAAGCCGGTGGTCCCTTCTATCTGGTGTCTATGCCAGGGGAAGTAAAAGATCCCACACAGGGGGTAAATGTGTAACCTGTAGTGGACTCACTAATTCTCGTTGGAGTATCTGAGAGAAGAAAAGAACTACATGGGCACAGGAGAATTCATGACCCAGTCACAGTGTATGATGTTGTATCTGTAGCTGATGTCGTTGACTCCCAGACAAGAACCACAGGCTGCTCACTATATACAAGGACACGTCATATTTCCTTTGTAGTGGTTATGACATTTGATGCTTGCTTCAGTTAGATAGTCCAGCTCCTGTCAGCTGTCTCTAATCTATGTTTCATTCCCATAGTTGACAAACACTGGAACTTGAACTGGCACTGTTGCCACAACAAGTCTGTCAGAGTTACACCAGTAGAGGATATACTTTAATTTTGATGTCATCTGAAAATGTTTATATTGTGATCGTATAATTTTACTGAATATTTCAGTTTATCAGAAAGTTGGACTTACACGTGTAGTTCCTGAGATCATACTTGTCAATTCAAGCCCCCATTCATATATCAAACATATAAAAAATTATATAAAAATGTCAACTGTCATCCACCAACCTGTGGAGACAGTCTTTGCATATCTTCTGGTCTGAGAAGACGCCTTGAAACTTCTTCTTGAATATCAATTCCTTCCCAATTTTCTGCAAAACAAAACACTTTCTAATCAACACACTGCTGAAAGCCTACACATTTGTGGTCACGTACTTATGTGCAATCCATGCCATCAAAGGTAAATTCTTATAACGCACAATATCTAATCTTTAGAATTGTTCAATGCGTTTTACACTTTACTCCCTGGAAGACACTTTCAATCAAACACCATCTCAGCTGGGAAGAATTCAGCCACACTGCAATTAATGCATGAAGACTACTGTGCGGAAGTATCCACCACTGTCTAGAGCTAGGTACTTATTCACAGAGCAGAGTGAACCGGAACATGGAACCAACTTGCCCAATATCCAACGCAGCAACAGTGGATTTGACTCAGGATCCCTCGACTAAAGTCCTGAAGCTCTACCCACTCTGCCACTGCACTTCACCCGACAAAATACATCTCAGTCCACTAGCGGTCACTCCAGACTGACCTTGAGCTGTTCGTCCATCTGGTCAATGATGGCCTGGTAGAAGTCGAGGGCGTCCTGCTGGTCCCGGATGTTGACCGTTTGACCCCACAGACGGAAGACCTTCCAGAAGACCTCGGGCTCGTAGAACTGGAGCTGGCTCTCCAACAGGTGGCCAAACACCTGTTGCACCTGGCAGAACACACTGGAACAACAACACAACACACTTGTGTAACACCTGTTGCACATGGCAGAACACACTGGAACAACAACACAACACACTTGTGTAACACCTGTTGCACATGGCAGAACACACTGGAACAACAACACAACACACTTGTGTAACACCTGTTGCACATGGCAGAACACACTGCAACAACAACACAACACACTTGTGTAACACCTGTTGCACATGGCAGAACACACTGCAACAACAACACAACACACTTGTGTAACACCTGCTGCACCTGGCAGAACACACTGCAACAACAACACAGTTGTGTAACACCTGTTGCACCTGGCAGAACACACTGGAACAACAACAACACACTTGTGTAACACCTGCTGCACCTGGCAGAACACACTGCAACAACAACGACAACACACTTGTGTAACACCTCCTGCACCTGGCAGAACACATTGAAACAACAACAACACACTTGTGTAACACCTGCTGCACCTGGCAGCACACTGCAACAACAACAACACACTTGTTAACACATACTGCACCTGGCAGAACACACTGGAACAACAACAACACACTTGTGTAACACACCTGTTGAACACACTGCAACAACAACACACTTATGCAACATGCTATGCCGAACACACTGCAACAACTCACTTATATAACAAGTTCACTGAATATGTTGTAGCAACAACACACTTATGTAACATCCTGGCTGAACACACTTACATAACACACCTCACAGAAAACTGTAACACAACACACTTGTGTAACACACATTGCAGAATAAACTGTAACAACACTCTTTTGGGCAACACGTACGACAGAACATACTACGTAAAAAAAGAACACTCAGTAACGGAAGTGTGTAACACACCTGAAAGAACACACAATGAAAAATAATACTCTTACAAAAGTGTGTAACACACTTTCAGATCACAGTTGACAGCTGTGTCTACGTGACATCAGCACTCACCTGTCTTCCTCGATCTGTTCGTCGTTCACTGCGAGAACTGACTCGACCACGCCCGGCGTCATGTACAACTGCTGTAGTACCGAGTTCATGTAGCAGGTGGCACCACCGTTCTTGAGCCCGACAAAGTCGGCCGCCGATCGCCCCGTCACAGGCGGCATGTGCTGTAAGAACAACCTCAGTTATTACAATTATAATTTTAAATTATATTATAGATTAGTCTTGTAGTTTATTATGATTAATGTTTACACACTGTTTTAATAATGAATTTATCTGTATTTTTATATTTCTCTACTCCTGTATTTTATTGTATTGTATTGTACACTTGGGCAGAGGCAATGCAACAGGCTGTTCAGAAAACACTCGTCAATAAGGCTCTCTACAGGATGTAACTAGAGTCAAGACTGTCCTTAAAACTCACTTACTGAAACTGGTTTACTTCCACTGACACTTCCATGATTAATTCTTCTATTAACTTATTTTTTTTAACATATAATAATTCTAACGACTAATTTTTTTACTATGCCGTAATTGTTTACATATGTGTCTTAATGTGTCAGAAATATGTATCTTAACTACTAAGCATAGAATCTTTAAAATATTAATGTTAGTGTAATATCATATGTAAATATATTTATATTTTATGATTCCATATACCTTTACAATGCTTTTATGTCCCTATCAACAGGCTGATCACAGTTATAAGGTGCTTAATAAATGCTGGTTATAATAATCATAATATACCTGCACATACAGGGGCATAATTAGTCACTTACATTCATACATGTATTGGCTGTTCCATTCACCACCCTATAAAAGAATGTGGCTGTTCCACTCACCTCCCACTGCTTGGCACTCTCAGGGTGCACTTGGTGGTGCATGCTGACGAGTTCACGGCAGATGGCCGTGAGATTCTCCAGACAACCGTCAGCCAGTTCCAACAGCAAGTCGTACGCAGCAATACGACAGTCAGAAGTGGAACACCTACGAGGCAGGAACTACTGGTTTAGACACTCAACAAATCAAGCCTTTTTTAGATGTTCCCATTTCTAGCATCTAACTGTAACTGAGATAGTTTGTATGCACAAGTGTGTGTGTGTGTGTGTGTGTGTGTGCGTGCGTGCGTGCGTGCGTGCGTGCGCGTGTGTGTGTGCCCCATGCATTCCCCTTATATGCTTGTATCTTGGGCACTAAACTTTCAGGAATTAATTTACGATCCCTCAGAAGAAAGTAATGTCTTAATGTCATTATTTTGTATTAATTCCTATTGGATTAAATTGTAGCCACCACGTGAAAAATTAATTCTAGTCACCACAAGAAAGTTATGAAATTGTTCTTCAATTGTTATACATTTAATGTATTGCAAGTAGCTATATGGGAAGAATTAATTAACACGACTCATCAAATATACATGTCACCAGATGCTGCACAATTTTTAAAGTATTTAACTAAAAAACAATTGTTTAACAAATTGTATGCATGCCATTAATTAAATAAATGGATCTGATTTAAAATACTGATTGCATGAACACAGCTTCCTTTAGACTTTTATGAAATGAGTACATTGTGCAGAAGCAGCTGTATCATCAGCCAAAAGAATGGGAAATTTTGCTTTCAATGCACGTAACGTTATGTAAGAGAAGCGACTCACTTTGGACTGACGAGAGATTTCTCCACGTCCTTGCCGGAGTCATCCATGATCAGTTTTGAGGCCGGGAAGATGAAGTCATGTAACAAGTCATGGACCAGTTGTTGACCTGTCACAGAAAAGTCACAAGATGAAGTCATGTAACAAGTCATGGACCAGTTGTTGACCTGTCACAGAAAAGTCACAAGATGAAGTCATGTAACAAGTCATGGACCAGTTGTTGATCTGTCACAGAAAAGTCACAAGGAGAAGTCATGTAACAAGTCATGGACCAGTTGTTGACCTGTCACATAATACTGTGATACTCGAGCCACTGTGTTGATGTGATATACCTGGTAGACTCTCAACTACGAGAACCCGGGTTCAAATCCTGTGCTGCGGTGTTAAAACATTGGGCAAGTTTGTTCACTCTACATTGCTCCAGTTCACTCAGCTATATAAACAAGTACCTGGCTATAAACAGTGGTGGATATGTATAGGAGCAGCCTTCGTGCATTTATTGTAGCATATGGCTGGATGCTTCCCAGAGAAGCCGAGATGGTGTCTCAGTGAACAGGTCTGTCAGGGAAGTAAAGTGTAAAGTGCTTTGAACTGTCCTGAGGACTGGATACTGCGCTATATAAGAAGTTGTCATTTTTACATAAAATAAATGTGACAACGGAATAACCCACCACTGAGAGTCTTGTCGATGCCGTCACAAGTGAGCAGTGTGTTGAGCAGTGTCAGGTGACCCGCCAGTAGCAGGTTGTCTGTCTCGTGGACGTGTTCGTTCTGGGACGTCACAAAGTTGCGCAGCCAGTCGATCTCGTCACTCAGCATGCTCACCACATTCAACTGTAGGTGGCGCTGGTCGGCCGCTGCGAAACCGAGGCAAATAAATCTGATCACACAAATTTAGACCAGGAAGTATGTGAAGGGTGTCGTGAGAAAACACGATAAACGTCAATCTTGAAGCTTAATATCGGAGATGAGAAAAATGGCTGCCCCAATATGTGTTTGTTGTCGTATATTTTTTGAAATTCTGGTTTCATAAGTTTACCTTTATGACAAAAACCGAAGGGAAGGTTAGTAAAGTGTCAAATGTATACAGTAATGTTTACTCTAGCTTCTAACAGATGTCATATCGCATTAGGAATGTAATTCACACACCTCATGGTTTATCTTTGGCAACAATATTGATAGCAGTTAAATGTGTGAATTACATTTCTATGTACGCGACATGACATCTCCCAGAGCAAACACTACTGCATACTGTAGTATAATTAACTTACTTTGGAGCTTAATGTTGAAGATGAGTACGACGTTTTGATCTGACAACTACGGATCTTGTTCACGTACTGGTGTCACGTGTGTTGCCTCAGATTTCAGCGCGATAATTTTGTTGTAGATGGCAGGCAGATGGTATCCCTGGTCTCTGTTCATGGTAGCTCTCTTTAATATATATAGCCTCCTTCACTTTTCTCTTGCGCCAATTGGATTCACAGGTCAGTATTTCTGTGTTCTTCATGAGGCAACACACGACACCAGTACGTGAACAAGGTCCGTAGCTGATGGGTCTAAACTTCGTACTCATCTTCGACATTAAGCTCAAAAGTAAGTTAATTATACTACAATAAACCATTCTTGGAGCCATGAACAATATTTTCAATATTGTCAATCTTGAAGTTTCATCAGGTTGACAGTCCGATGCTCTATCTACTATGCCACAGTGCTCCATGAAGTCCAACCACAGACAGTGGCAGATGGTACAGAGGGCGACTGACAGAGTGGACAGAAATTAACGACACAATCTGGGATGAAACTGGCCGAGTATAGAGAAGACAAAGCCACTAGGTGACACTGGACAGGTAAAATGATGACAGGTTCAAGTCCAGGCTGTATTCATTCAAGGGCGGATCTAGTGGGTGACGGCATGTAAGATACAATTACACATAAGACTGTATGTGCACATAAATTATTACATATAACATATATTTAAAACCCATCTTAAAGCTCTCCCAAAACCTCCAATTGCATCCTGTTGAGTTGAGGATCCCAGAATACAACTCACACTGACAATCTCCAAAAAACTAAAAATCCTTATGGTTCACCAAACAATCCTGCCTTGAGGCTCTCAAAAATTGCAACCCCGTGCGCATGACTGGGGTAGTGGGGGACCATTCAAAAGGCCCCCCTCCCGGGGCCCTCTGGATCTGGCTATGCTTACCTGTGAGGTGTTTGAGAAGTCGACACCGCAGCTTGAAGTACTGCGTGCATTGCTTCAGCAGTCTGAAACAAACACATATAGCCATTATAATACATACAAGTTTACGTGGATCACTATAACTGAACAAATTAATTAGAATTAAATATTTTTCTCAGCCCAAAACAGTGCTTTTTTAAGTACAGTACGATAGAACATTATATATCAGTTATTCAAATACTGAAAATGTTATTTGAATTGGATGAAATGCACTGAAAGAATATAACTTGGTGGCAAGTGGAAATTTGACTTTACGTCACTTTAAAAACCGCCTTTTGTTTTTGTCTTAAAAACATTTGAGGCCAGAATTTCAACGGAATACATGAAGGATTGCACGAACTACGTATTCAGGATCCATTTTTCAATAGCATCACGAACCTTTTGCTAGGCATCATGAGATAAGATAAAGAGCTCTTAAGGATAATTCATCACTAAACTAGACCCACTGTTAAATGTAACAAGTTTTTCAAAACATAAGTATTCATTGCCATATTACCAAGGACACTATTTCCATGAGACACCGGTGACAACGTCCCGTTAGCGTGTCACGGTGTTCAGTTTTCAGGTATTCAAGATTACTATTAAATACCTGAAAACTGAACACTGTGACACGCTAACGGGACGTTGTCACCGGTGTCTCATGGAAATAGTGTCCTTGGTAATATGGCAATGAATACTTATGTTTTGAAAAATTCATGACCTCTCAACAACATTAGTGAATGGTCCCGTGGTCACATAACCAAAACATGAATTAGAGACTTGAAGCAAGGAAGTAGAGACCTGTAGCTGGCCCCCCGGGTGTTGCTGGAGCAAACCCAGAATGGCAGTCTCGCCTTGAGGAGAATCTGGAGCATGAAGTGGTGCGGGTTCTGCTGGTGTCCTGCGCTCTCGCCAGGTGTCAGCACCGTCTGACTGAGGCAGTAGAACTGCTTGAGTGCGACGTCCCTGATCTCAGAGTGAGGAGACCCAACCAGGACCTCGATGATGAAGTCTGCCACGAACGGCAGCGTGTAGAAGCAGCCTGGAATAATATTTTCACAGCGTTTAGCAATGTTATAAATCTGGTAATTACGGCAACTGAGCCCACGGCAACTGAGAGGCACTATAATGTTAAAACATGGAAAATTATTAAAGCAGATATATAATAATAAATGTTTGTTTTTAATAATAATTTTATTTATAAAGGGCCGTATATCCGGAAAAACTTCCGCTCTGAGGCGCATAAAATTCATTGTAACACATACATATTTAAATATTCATAATCAGTTTAAACTTGCACGTAATATATATATATAACATATATATATATATATATATATATATATATATATATATATACATATAACAATAATAAATATGAGAATATTTATGAAAAACAGTTAAACACTACAAGTTAGAAAGAATAAATAATAATAAAAATAAATGTCCATAACTGCATAAACATTTCATCTAGGGTAAAAAAAGCATGTTTACAAATAAATTAATAACAAATGAGATACTGTAAGGATGGGACTTGGACCTGAACACACTGCCAATAATTTGTCATCAAGTGGAGTGAGTTTTTACTAGTCGCAGGTACCAACTGGAAGAACATGCATCATGTGAATAAATCTGAATCACCCAATAAGCATGCATGATGCTGATGTCTCGGGTTTCTTGACATGTGCATTCTAATACAAGAAAAAAAGACATGAATAGCTCCACAATATGAGAGCAAAGGAGGAGCAACTCACTGAGCATGTGACTGCGGAGCTGGAGGCAGGTGACGAGCAGCTCCAGGGCCTCCTTTGCGATGTTCGCGTCTTTGGCCGACACCTTCGACTGCCGCACACACACGCCTGCGTGGAGCGACTGGTTCTCTGTCTCAGAGCCGGAGCTCGCTGTGCTGCCTGCAATCCCAGCATGCAATGCTGTACTTGGTAACAGCAGGGCCATGGGAACAAGTTTTAAGTTCAAAATAATGAAAGGCGACTCCAATTTTATTAATTGGATTATGGATATGTCACTGTTGTTTCTAGTAAAACAGGATAAAATTGCAATTTTGAATTTTTATTGACATGCCTAACTAAACGTTTTGTATTGATTCACCAAGCAATATAAGCATCCTATCGAATACTGTATGTAAACAGCATTTCACTGTTTCTTGGGTCTATAATCCAAGGGATCTGCATAAGCACCACTTATGATAAATGTGGTAATTTCATGTATTTACCCAATGTACCTTTCTCGAGCAACGACTTTTATTTTATATTTTATTCTCCATCCTCCCCAAGATGTGTAAAAACCGTGTAATCTTAATGATAATAAAACTGCTGTGGCCTTTCTCCATCCTCCCCAAGAAGTGCAAAAACGTGTAATCGTACTAGTAGTAAGACTGCTGTGACCTGAAGCTTTAACCACAAACAGGGCAGGCTACACATGGAAGGAGATTTGAGATGACTGCCAAAACTCCTGTGTGCTGGAGGTTCTTCACGGATGACTTAAGTGCGTCACAGAGTGAAGCGGGAAAGAGACACCTTCACGTGTGATGTTGCCCTACAGGTGTGTGTAGGTGGTCGTCACTCACCTGTGCTGCTCTGTCTACTGCGGGTGCTACAGTTGCTCTGCCAACTCCCTGTCATGCTGTTGCAGTCTCGCATGGGGGGCGTGGCACTCGCCAGGTTCAGCTTGCCCGCCGCCGCAGCCCACGACACACGCATGAAGCACGCGATCATGTCCGTGAAGTCAGCAACACGCATCATCTGAGTACACAAAACAAGACTCAGTTCACTGCACAACAGATTCAGTTCAGTGCACACTGCTTCAGATCACTTAGCTGGATAAATGACCTGGTCATGAAAGTGATCTTGTGAAATTAAATGTTTTAAACACAAACACACTGATGATAACATATTTATGTTTTTTACATTATATATTTATTTCTCATTATTTATTTTTGCAGGTTTTTACATGTTCTTGTGATTTGTCTTGTATATATTCATCTATTGGAAGTATAATTTTTGTTCTTGTGCAATTTATTTCTAGTGATCCAATGGAAACAGTGATGTGTTATAAATAAAATACTACTACTACTACTACTACTACTACTACTACTACTACTACTACTGCTACTACTGCTGCTACTGCAACTACTACTACCACTACTACACAAAGCCCCCCTGACTGCAGTAGTGGGTCAAGCGGTCAGACACCCACCTGGATGGCCCTGCCGGCCGTTGCAGGGTCCACTTCCACACTGGGTGGTCTTGACCCAGAGCCGACCGCTGCACCTACTGACCCCGTGCTGGCCCGCCGCTGGTCGACGGTCAGTCGGATCTGACCGGTGATGTCTTGACCACACAGGAGCAGTCTGGGAAACAACAATGTATCGGTGAAGATTTGTTTTGATTTGGAAAATTATATACAATTGTTTCCTGACTTATTTAACTCTTTACTGGGCAGACAGTCTTCTTATTTTACACCCTGCTGTGGGCAGACAAGTTTAAGATGGCAGCCATCTGTGAATTACGCTGCACGTTGTTTGCATTAAAATTCGAATAACTCGACAACCAATGCATAAAAATATATGAAATTAATTGCACTATACATGGAATGATTTTGTGAATAAAACGTGTTATTAAAATGTATGTGTTGCAATCAATTACATTTCAGATTTGGAAGCAAACTTCAACAATTATGATGACAAAATAAATAAGCAACTTCACCATGCTGCATATTTAAAAATCTTAGAACACACAACAGTGATCCTGTGTAACTAATGGAGCCACGTATGTTAGTTTTATCCTAGTAAAATATTTATCCAATTTTGACGGTTAGTTTTCAAATTATAATTACTTTTGTAAACAACGCCAATGCGACTGAAGACAAAAATCCTGCCATAATTTATAAAATGGCCATCGTTTACCGATCATATTGCCGAATGGAATGTTCTTTTCGTGTGTAAAATCAACACTCAAATAACGAAAGATAGCACACTCCTTTCACAAATAGATGCTCCCTTGCCAGAAGCAACAGAGATGCCCCCTGACTTACCTAAGCAGCTGTAGGGCGATGGTATAACACCCCTGGCGGGTGCTATAGTTGACGTCTGGGGGGATTGAGTCTCTCTGTAGAACATTCACCACGAGACTGACACCGTCAGCGCTAACGAAGTCATCGTAGAACATACAGGTGCTGTGCTGACTGGCGCTGTCATAGACACTCGGCATCAGTTGACTGCTCAACACCTGCAAGTCATAAACACAGTCAGCAATAATATTTACAATGCAATGCAATGTTTTAGAGCAAAATACACTTCACATGGAAAGACACACTTGTCTCCTCTAACAGAGCACCTGAAGGATCCAATGTCAAAGCAATTGGAAGCAAAGTTGAGATCTTCGCAGTAGATTTTAATTATATAATTTCAGTCATTGAAAAGTCCTCTGGATAGACATTTAACAAGTTTGCACAAGTCGGACTAGAACATAACTGGATCAAAACTGAATCCATTTAAGATGTTATCAGGTATATACAGAATACCCCGGTGGCTACGACACGTTAGTTGTACACTCGGTAAATGCTTAATAAATACAGATTTCAAACAAGTTTTAAACAAGAGAAAAAGATGAAAGGTGTGACAGAGGTGATGCGAATAGAGAGGAATCAAAGTACAAGGCAAATAAGTCAGACCCTGACGTCTTTCATATATTTCTCCCAACTGTAGTTGTCCATGAAACAGTGATCTCTGCTGAATCAAGATTAAACTGTTCACACTGACACAGACATCTGTCAGCTGACACTGGTGACTCACCTCGAGGTTGTAGAGTACACGGAATGTTGACATGTCGGGGGCCGACGCGTCAAACATTGACTTGAGAATGTCCTTGGCATTGTCCTTGGAGTTTGCCCCCAGTGCGGGGGGAGGGGTGGGGCCAGGGATGAACTTGCGGGGACTGAACTTAGCTGTGAGGCGAGGACTGGTGTCACCCAGCACTGGCTGGCGGCCGGGCTGAAACAGATGGAGGGGTGACAGTGAATGACAGACGGACGGACGGGAACAAGAATAAATAGCATTTTCCCCATGATAGACTTTATGCTGAAATTTCGTTTTCGGAGAGAGAGAGAGAGAGTGAGCGAGAGAGAGAGACAGAGAGAGGGAGACAGAGAAAGAGAGAGAGGTGGGAGAGAGAGACAGAGAGAGAGACAGAGAGAGGGAGAGATAGAGCGAGAGAGAGAGGGGGAGAGAGACAGAGAGCGAGAGAGAGGGGGGAGAGAGACAGAGAGAGAGGAGGGAGAGACAGAGAGAGACCGAGAGAGGGGGGGAGAGAGAGCGAGAGAGAAAATGGGGCAAGATGAAGAAAGGGCAAGGGGGATGGACAGAGTGATATGGATGGGTGAGTGGAGGGACAGATGATGGATGAACAGACAGACAGACACACAAACAGGTCATCTAAAGACATAGGACTATATTACATATCAATCTTTTGAAAACGTTTGAAATATGAGGCCAACATTCGCTACGTTTAAGACAACCATCAACACGACCCAACTGTACACCAATACCCACCTTTTGACTGAGTGCACTAAGGTTATCGAGTACAGAAGGGTCAGTTGGTACGAGCTTGAGCAGACTGCGAGCCCGGCTGGTGATCCTGTCAACACAACACACAACCATCTCAAATGAAACTACAGGCAAATGTTGTTTTTTTGAAATTTTTCTAATACAGCCACACTTCAATTAAGGTCACCCTAAGACAGTCGCAAATTATTTCCATTAGAGAACTGCAACATCAGAAAATAAATCTTGAGACGGTCTCAATGCTCAGTTTTGGGCAACTACTGACTGGTCTTGAGGTAAGATCTTGAGGTAAGATAATAGATGTGTAGGAAATGATTAATCCCATTATTGGGGTCATCTCACTATTGGTACAAACTTAATAAAATACCCTCATTGTCACTTCAGCCATTTCAGTACAGAATTTTATATTTGTGTTACAACATCAGCATAAATTTCTGAAGTAGTGAAGCAATAAAGTGGATTTATTTGATCAAATACAGACATGACTAGAAATGTTTAAAACATGTATAAATAAAAATCTGCATGTCAGATCGGACAGATTTTCCAGGATGACCATTGGTCTATACCGACCCACAACTGACCTTGGTTCATCAAGGTCGGCGAGCTGATAGAGCATCTTGTAGACGTGACCGCCAGATGACATCACCACCCCCGGTAGGGTCTTCTCCTGTCAACGCAGTAGAGTAGGGTGAAACAGGGTCATGCAAAGGTCATGTGAGGTCAACAGTTCAAGGTCGTACGCAATTACATGTTGTCGACAAGAGTTAATAGATTTATGAGCTACACAGTGTACATGATTTTGTAATTATTTGTTGTAGTAGAAACCTAATGGTTGTCTGTCACAAAAGACACTCTGCCACAGGATAGATGAACAGATCTCTCACCTGCTCCAGGTTGAAGTTCTTGGACGCGGAAGCTGTTGAACCATCCTGAAAGTTGGCAACCAGTCATTAGCACACCAAATAAATGAATTTTTAGACATTACTAGTACAATATATATATACCAATGTGATGTTGGCTGTGACACTGTCAGTATCCAGAGATATCAAATGTAATACTGGTGACGCTGTTAGTGACACACTTACCTGACACTAGTGCACTGTTAGTGACACATACCTGGCTGGGGAAGACATTACACTGGTGACACAGTGACACACTTACCTCGACAGTGAAGACAGATGTGACATTGGCGACACTGTTGTTAGTGACACATACATGGCCAGGGAAGACATATGTGACACTGTTAGTGACATATACCTGGCCAGGGAAGACATATGTGACATTGGTGACACCGTTAGTGACACATACCTGGCCAGGGAAGACAGATGTGACACTGTTAGTGACACATACCTGGCCAGGAAAGACAGATGTGACACTGTTAGTGACACATACCTGGCCAGGGAAGACAGATGTGACATTGATGACACCGTTAGTGACACATACCTGGCCAGGGAAGACAGATGTGACATTGGTGACACCGCTAGTGACACATACCTGGCCAGGGAAGACATATGACACATACCTGGCCAGGGAAAACAAATGTGACATTGGTGACACTGTTAGTGACACATACCTGTCCAGGGAAGACAGAGGTGACAGTGGAGACGCTACTGGTGGCTCGAACTGTCAACTTCTGGTGGTCCTCAAAGTCCAGCTGATGGAGCAGTTTCTGGTCCTTGTTCAGCTGCGACAAAGATGACACAATGACATTCTTCTGGAACTAGTGTCAGACGTCAAAATAGTAGTATGATAACATCACTCAAACAACTTTTCTTTGACATCAGTATAAGAAAATATATAATTTAAATGTATTAGGTTTGTATTTATTGTTACCTGACCAACTCTTCCAAAGCTTACAATGTTCTCATGATTTGGCAAGAAAAATACATAATTTATAAGTGACATAGCATAGATTTAGCACAACAAAATTAAATCTTTGCCACTAATCAATTCAGTCCTTCAGTTAAACGGGACCTGAAAGATTTGTTGGTCTATATAATGCCTACTTTATAAATGTGGGCACTACATTTTTGTTTTCGTGCAGAAATGTCATTAATTAATTTTTAAAAATTACATTGATTGATAGGAGTTAGTCAAACAAACTGTCACTGAAAACTAATGCCAGGCGCCAACGTTGTCCAAGTTTGAAAAATTATTTAAAATACACCATGGCACCATGCTTATCAAATCCCTTATTTTGAACATGGCATGTTCTTATGTTTGGGCAATGGTTGTTGTGTTCAAGTGTTTTGTCCCTCCTTTGATAACAATAAGTTATCAGATAGTCTCACCAGTTTGTCATTAGCCACGATCTGGACCGCGTCGGGACTGAGCTTGAGCTTCTGTGCCACCTTCTGTCTGATGGAGCCAACACTCTCGTTGCTGTGAGCCTGGAGGAACCAGTGTACACTCGTATTACAGGGTGACACACATTTACACTCGTATTACAGGGTGACACACATTTAAACTCGTATTACAGGGTGACACACATTTACACTCGTATTACAGGGTGACACACATTTACACTCGTATTACAGGGTGACACACATTTACACTCGTATTACAGGGTGACACACATTTACACTCGTATTACAGGGTGACACACATTTACACTCGTATTACAGGGTGACACACATTTACACTCGTATTACAGGGTGACACACATTTACACTCGTATTACAGGGTGACACACATTTACACCCGTATTACAGGGTGACACACATTTACACCCGTATTACAGGGTGACACACATTTACACCCGTATTACAGGGTGACACACATTTACACCCGTATTACAGGGTGACACACATTTACACCCGTATTACAGGGTGACACACATTTACACCCGTATTACAGGGTGACACACATTTACACCCGTATTACAGGGTGACACACATTTACACTCGCATTACAGGGTGACACACATTTACACTCGCATTACAGGGTGACACACATTTACACTCGCATTACAGGGTGACACACATTTACACTCGCATTACAGGGTGACACACATTTACACTCGCATTACAGGGTGACACACATTTACACTCGCATTACAGGGTGACACACATTTACACTCGCATTACAGGGTGACACACATTTACACTCGCATTACAGGGTGACACACATTTACACTCGCATTACAGGGTGACACACATTTACACTCGCATTACAGGGTGACACACATTTACACTCGTATTACAGGGTGACACACATTTACACTCGTATTACAGGGTGACACACATTTACACTCGTATTACAGGGTGACACACATTTACACTCGTATTACAGGGTGACACACATTTACACTCGTATTACAGGGTGACACACATTTACACTCGTATTACAGGGTGACACACATTTACACTCGTATTACAGGGTGACACACATTTACACCCGTATTACAGGGTGACACACATTTACACCCGTATTGCAGGGTGACACACATTTACACCCGTATTGCAGGGTGACACACATTTACACCCGTATTGCAGGGTGACACACATTTACACCCGTATTGCAGGGTGACACACATTTACACCCGTATTGCAGGGTGACACACATTTACACCCGTATTACAGGGTGACACACATTTACACTCGTATTACAGGGTGACACACATTTACACTCGTATTACAGGGTGACACACATTTACACTCGTATTACAGGGTGACACACATTTACACTCGTATTACAGGGTGACACACATTTACACCCGTATTACAGGGTGACACACATTTACACCCGTATTACAGGGTGACACACATTTACACCCGTATTACAGGGTGACACACATTTACACCCGTATTACAGGGTGACACACATTTACACCCGTATTACAGGGTGACACACATTTACACCCGTATTACAGGGTGACACACATTTACACTCGTATTACAGGGTGACACACATTTACACTCGTATTACAGGGTGACACACATTTACACTCGTATTACAGGGTGACACACATTTACACTCGTATTACAGGGTGACACACATTTACACTCGTATTACAGGGTGACACACATTTACACTCGCATTACAGGGTGACACACATTTACACTCGCATTACAGGGTGACACACATTTACACTCGCATTACAGGGTGACACACATTTACACTCGCATTACAGGGTGACACACATTTACACTCGCATTACAGGGTGACACACATTTACACTCGTATTACAGGGTGACACACATTTACACTCGTATTACAGGGTGACACACATTTACACTCGCATTACAGGGTGACACACATTTACACTCGCATTACAGGGTGACACACATTTACACTCGCATTACAGGGTGACACACATTTACACTCGCATTACAGGGTGACACACATTTACACTCGTATTACAGGGTGACACACATTTACACTCGTATTACAGGGTGACACACATTTACACTCGTATTACAGGGTGACACACATTTACACTCGTATTACAGGGTGACACACATTTACACTCGTATTACAGGGTGACACACATTTACACTCGTATTACAGGGTGACACACATTTACACTCGTATTACAGGGTGACACACATTTACACTCGTATTACAGGGTGACACACATTTACACTCGTATTACAGGGTGACACACATTTACACTCGTATTACAGGGTGACACACATTTACACTCGTATTACAGGGTGACACACATTTACACTCGTATTACAGGGTGACACACATTTACACTCGTATTACAGGGTGACACACATTTACACTCGTATTACAGGGTGACACACATTTACACTTATATTACAGGGTGACACACATTTACACTCGTATTACAGGGTGACACACATTTACACTTATATTACAGGGTGACACACATTTACACTTGTATTACAGGGTGACACACATTTACACTCGTGTTACAGGGTGACACACATTTACACTTCCCTCATTACCATCTCAATCACGGTGATAGTTCAAGAATTGTGTCAATCAGCTTAAAAGTAGCAGGTGCATTTACTCAAATATCACCAGATGTTACACCTATGTTGTAATTGTTTCAAGACAAATAATCAAACTGCAAATCTGTTTTCTTTGCCGCTGCATCATATATCTGGAATAAACCCTTTGTGGCTTATATAAAAAAATCTAAAAGTACACCTACATTCACAAAAAATCAACATTTTAGAAATTCAATTATACCTAAAACCCAGCGATCCCTTAGCTTGATGGTGGTCCATCTTCACAATGCCACTATTAGCAATTCTGTCTCTGCATTCCAGTTACTGAGAATTTAGGTGCTTTAGTTTTATTACCAAACATATATAGACTAGAGGTACTAACCGAGTGTGGGATAGTGGATTTAAACAAACCTAGCAAGCTATTACTAATGTATACTTAAGTACCAACAACAGATGACAAGGATCCTATCGCACAATTTAACACACCGCCGCTGAGAGTGATTCGATTCAAACTTGCCTGGATTTCAAACTCCATCTTGGGAGAGTCCGACGCGATGTTGAGGGTGATTTGAGGGCCCTGAAACGATGCCCCGTGAGCCTGTATGGTGCGTGGGGCTGTGTACAACTCTTCCACAGTCACCACGTAGCGCTCGGCTATCAGCAACAGGCGCTCAATGTTCAGCAAGTTGGATGACCTGACAGTTGACATACATTGACACGGTTGACATACATTGACACAGTTGACACAGTGTCACACACAGGCGCCTGGTGACACGATGCATGTAATGACATACACTGATGCCACAAAACTGTCCTATCATGTCACAAACATTCGACAAAAAAAAAATTATGATAAACCTCATGGTGTCTCCTGAATACATTTATCAAGCTGAGTGATATTTCATGAGACTAGAAAAATATGTATATTTTATATTTCATATATTATTAGCTTAGTTATAGAAGTTTGACTTTCAACACGATGAGTACTTTTTATTTAAGTTAATCATTTAAATGTCCCGCAAAGCCTGACCTATCAGTCTATCAATACTTTTCATCAGCAGCATTCTCAGAAAAAATCACATATTTTTCACATAGCATCCTCAGTAAAATCATTGTGTAGATAAATAAAATAAGTAAACAGAGTGTCTTGTCTGAAATCATGAACCAAAGTGAGCACTAGGCATCCCAATTGTACAACGACATGGGGTTGAAATACTGGCCCTGTGGGGGTGTTGTGGAGACTGTACCTGGACGGTGACGGGAGAATGGCCTGACCAGACACACAGATGGAAGTCACAATGGCCGTGGCTGCAGATAGCACTTGGGACAGAGCAGACGCCCCAAGAGGTATCATGGCCGCCTCCAGACGACTGTAACACTCATCTATGAACTTTTTGTGCAAGTTCAGCGCGTCCTGGGAACACAGATCAATACAGTCAATGAAAACTGGTTTCACATGGTGTGATATAACTCCTCTACAATGCCTATCCTTAAAAATGTTTTGATCTCCAACTTTACTTATTAAAATAAAAAAACTAAATTAATCTATATAAATAAACATCAGATAAACAACAAATATCGAGATGCATAAATAGTTACTGCTGCACAAGAAAACAGATGACAATATTTTAATATAAACATAAGTTACTGATGGTTTATTAAATTGGATAATAAACAATTGTCATAAATTGGTATACCACTGCATATTTTGACAGAAATGTTTAACAAATATTTTTGTTATCCATGAATGCATTTTCTTGGCTTGTTTGTAGAGACTTATTATTTCATAGGAAAATAAATCTTGTTATTTCCATCACAACGTATGTGCAACTAAATATAATTATTATAACATCACCCAATGTGTATAATGAAGAGTGTGGACCCTACCTTCTTGAGTCGAGGAGACAGGTAGGAGTAGGACATACTCATGAGTAAGTCAACACCCATCTCAGCTATGTGACTGTTGGGGGTGTTTAGACAGATCCCCCACAGGAAGTCCATGCCAATCAGCTCAGGCTTCTCCACCGTCTGTCACACAAGTACGACATCAACATGTCACCATTCAAACTACTTCAAAGCATTTTTAAATATGTTCATGTTCAAATCAGATGGCTCTATGATTACAACTAATACCAACTGAATATGTGATAGTGTTTGCTAACGTACACCGGAATATAAATATAGAACATCGATATATAATCAACTGTTCCTAGACACTAATACTGACAATACTCGTAAGACAAACCGCGAGTACTTACGTAGGTGCCACCAGACTTCTTTAGCCGATGCTCAAATTGATTGACGTTCTCAAAGTAACACTTGAAGCACATGAACCCTGAAAGCGAAACAAACAAATGACAGTGAGGACAAGAATTCTGGGGACAAACGTAGATGAAATAATTACCTAACATAGGTGTGCTGTACACTTACGACAGTGGGTGGGGATAGCAGATGGGATAAGTAGAAAAGGAAAACAAAAAACAACGACGTTGATACAAGGTTCAGAGAAAAAAAGGATAGCAACTACAGTTAGCTGACCACACTGTGGTGGTGGGGGGGGGGCATATTAACCCTTTAGTACTTGAGCACCTGAAAATGTCAGGACACCCACATTCTCAAACATGTGAAAACATCTTTTAATTTTTCTACTAATATGTGGACGTGGCATAATCTTCTGGATAGTAATGTCAGCTGAGTTCCATACGGGTTTGTATTGGGTGTTAATAAATGTGCATTGTTTGAAAATATCAACTGACAGTGTTCACAGATATGTATTGTATTCTGTGTAAGCATACCAATACACAACATATAAATCGGGCTTTGCAAATTGAATTTAAAAGTTGATTACTATATTTAGTACCATCTTCTGCAGTCTTTAAAACAAGCCACATAGGAAGCAAAGTACAAAAAGTTAAATACAAAAGTCAAGGTGCTCCAGCAACACAGTGACTTGACATGCATACTATGAAGATCCAGAGGGTGTTTTGTAAAATGACATTACATTTGAAGGGCTAAGTGTGAGACAGATGTGGATATCTCACCTTCCTCTGACAGTTGCTGCGGCTGCAGTCGTAGGATCTCCTTCTGGAACAGCTGCGACTGTGTGTCCTGCTCCAAGTCTGCGATACCTCTCATGAACCACTTGAAACACGTCTGAAACACAAGTATAATGTCTACAGCACCATCAGTGTAACACCATCATGTCTGTAGCTGATTGATACGAAGCTCTCAGCACTAATTGTTTGCTTTTTCCAACAGTCACTGCACGTATGGTTTTTAAAAGGGTTTCTTAGCATTTAATGTAACAACAGGTTTGATATAAAATGTAACTATCAGTATCTATTATTGATAGCACACTAAACTAATGATCGTAGATAAAACAAATCAACATGCTACTTGTGTCATGTTTGTAAAGTGACACAAATGTTCTGTTTTCAACCTAATTATTTTAATTACTTGTAGACGTGACATCAACAGTAGCTGACATGTGTTGCAACTACCCACAAATTCACAACTTTTAACTAACTGTGGGCAATGCTACACGATAGTACCGTGAAATTCTCCCTAGCTGTCACTACCCTAGAGGTGGGCCGCATGTAGTTGTAAAAATGCTCCAGTAGGAAGAACTCTGTCCCTGTTTACCCCATCCACCTGTCTATCCCACCCACCTGTCTATCCCAGCCACCTGTCTATCCCACCCACCCGTCCATCCCACCCACCTGTCTATCCCACCCACCCGTCCATCCCACCCACCTGTCTATCCCACCCACCCGTCCATCCCACCCACCCGTCCATCCCACCCACCTGTCTATCCCACCCACCCGTCCATCCAAGCCACCCATCTATTCCACCGACCTGTTTGTCCCACTCAGACGAGGCACTGCTGACCACGAGGATGTCCCAGATGTCCCTGGCTCTGTGCCAGGACAGGTACAGGACTCCCTCCTGGAGGACAAACTGCAGGAAGCTCAGGTGGACCGTGATGTACTGGAACAGCAGGGACAGTGACAGCTAGGGCCAGTCACAGCTAGGGACGGTCACCGCAGGGACAGTCACAGCTAGGGACAGTCACAGCTAGGGACAGTCACAGCTAGGGCCAGTCACAGCTAGGGCCAGTCACAGCTAGGGCCAGTCACAGCTAGGGACAGTCACAGCTAGGGACAGTCACAGCTAGGGACAGTCATAGCTAGGGACAGTCACAGCTAGGGACAGTCACAGCTAGGGACAGTCACAGCTAGGGACGGTCACAGCTAGGGACGGTCACCACAGGGACAGTCACAGCTAGGGACAGTCACAGCTAGGGACAGTCACAGCTAGGGACGGTCACAGCTAGGGACGGTCACCGCAGGGACAGTCACAGCTAGGGACAGTCACAGCTAGGGACAGTCACAGCTAGGGACAGTCACAGCTAGGGACAGTCACAGCTAGGGACAGTCACAGCTAGGGACAGGTTGACAACTCTCAATGCTGGGACATGCATAAAATGTTTTCATATTATTTATTTTGATATAAGTCTGACCGAACTGAACACAGATGTCAGAAAGACCATGTAATTTATCCATATATTTATTTACTAATCAGGGAATTCAAAGGAAATTCACCAAACAAAAACTGCAATACTCATGTTCCCCTTGAAAAAACACAAGTAAAGGAATAAAGTTTCACATACACATCTTAAACACAAAACCAACCCAAAGATATATTTTAGTCCCTCTGCAAAATCAGCATAACTGTTTCGTCCTTTTGATATCACCAGTTATTGATTCTACAAATCAAAATAAACATAGATGTGAATATTCTTCTATTAAAAGCAGTTATTGTTGACAAGGACATTGTGAGATATTATACATTTATTTTACACTGACACTATCTGAACAAAGATAGGTTAATCATTACAAGATACAAAATGACTACATAAACTGTTTGACCTACTAAAATGGTCTACACTGTAGGGTGCTGGCTATAATAAACCCAAAGGATACACATTTTACACACACAAAAAAACAATAGAGTAAACGTCTGCCTACGTCTCTGTGCGAGTATCGACTATCGACCAGCGTCTCTGGCTCAATCATGCCGTCCTTGATGGCCGACACTGCCACCTGGTGGAACTTGATGAGACTAGCGGTCACCTGCTTGATGATGTCACTGTTCTTATTGAGTTCTTGCAGGATTCCCTGAGTCGAAAACACAACATCGATGACATGTCACACAGTAACATTCGACATGGCTAACAGTGTCACATGGCAAACAGTGTCACATGGCAAATAATCTTATTACATTCCAATTACTCTATTTTGAAATAGTTAATCACAACAATATTCCACTATGTGATTATTTCACTCTACCTGGATAATGTGGATGAAATGTTTTTAAGCAGCACCATTTATCAGACTCCTTTTATTATCCATCTAGAAATTCTATAATGTGACATATGTTACATTTATAGCTATAGTATATCAAACTTCATAAACAAATTATGTTAAGCTGCTTTATCAATTGCAGATTTTAATTTGGTGAATTAAATGTATGATTAACCCAGCTCATAGCTGGCTACCAAGTAGCTACTAACTAGCTGCACAGAACTGACACTTGTCTCTAAACATGCCTGAAGTGTAAGACACAAGTATTACCTTCTCTGCCTTGTATGAGCTGGTCTTGGCAATGTTCTTGATGATGTGTTGTAATTGTTTGAGGGCCGGCAACACCCACCGCCCCTGGAACATAGGGTCTGGCTACAACATTGCCATCTACAGGGCACAGGCACTGAGTAAGACAAAGACCACCCATCAGAAGGAAACCTCAATTACCATGACAACAACTTTTACATTACACACACACTCACACACACTCACACACACACACACACACACACACACACACACACACACACACACACACACACACACACACACACACACACACACACACACACACACACACACACTCTCTCTCTCTCTCTCACACACACATATATAGACTTTGTTAGAGTTCGGCTACAGCTTCGAAATCACAGTGATGTTGAGATGCTAATTGCCCTTAGTAATTGGTTTAGTAGTAGTTTGTTTATATGACTAACTGATCGTCTTGCCAATCACGACATACCTGCGATTGCGAAGCTATAACCCAGCTCTAACCAACTGCCAGTTTAGCACAGTTGTAATACAATCATCAACAGCAAGGTCTTCAGTATATAACCCAAAGTATGGCATCAACTGGTGCTTAAGTACCTCCTTGATGTCATCAACACACTTCATCACGTAACTCTTCTTGACGTGTTCCTTTACAGTGAACGAGTTGTTTAGTATCGCCAGGTGTTCATCCATTGCCTGCTCCACCAGCTGAGTTGGCAGACTGGGCAGATGAGCCAAGTCCCAGAGCAGCTCCAGCACCTACAAACACAGACAGATAAGCCAAGTCCCAGAGCAGCTCCAACACCTACAAACACAGACAGATGAGCCAAGTCCCAGAGCAACTCCAACACCTACAAACACAGACAGATGAGCCAAGTCCCAGAGCAACTCCAACACCTACAAACACAGACAGATGAGCCAAGTCCCAGAGCAGCTCCAACACCTACAAACACAGACAGATGAGCCAAGTCCCAGAGCAACTCCAACACCTACAAACACAGACAAGCCAAGTCCCAGAGCAACTCCAACACCTACAAACACAGACAAGCCAAGTCCCAGAGCAACTCCAACACCTACAAACACAGACAAGCCAAGTCCCAGAGCAGCTCCAACACCTACAAACACAGACAGATGAGCCAAGTCCCAGAGCAACTCCAACACCTACAAACACAGACAAGCCAAGTCCCAGAGCAACTCCAACACCTACAAACACAGACAAGCCAAGTCCCAGAGCAGCTCCAACACCTACAAACACAGACAGATGAGCCAAGTCCCAGAGCAGCTCCAACACCTACAAACACAGACAAGCCAAGTCCCAGAGCAGCTCCAACACCTACAAACACAGACAGATGAGCCAAGTCCCAGAGCAGCTCCAACACCTACAAACACAGACAGATGAGCCAAGTCCCAGAGCAGCTCCAACACCTACAAACACAGACAAGCCAAGTCCCAGAGCAGCTCCAACACCTACAAACACAGACAGATGAGCCAAGTCCCAGAGCAGCTCCAACACCTACAAACACAGACAAGCCAAGTCCCAGAGCAGCTCCAACACCTACAAACACAGACAAGCCAAGTCCCAGAGCAGCTCCAACACCTACAAACACAGACAGATGAGCCAAGTCCCAGAGCAGCTCCAACACCTACAAACACAGACAGATGAGCCAAGTCCCAGGGCAACTCCAACACTGTGTCACACAGAGACCTACATCCAAGGTCTGGTATTACAGTATTCCACTCTAGTAATAAACTGAATAAAGATGTGTTGTAGATTGATTTACTTGTTGTGTAAACAAACTCACACTGCTGGTGGTCTTAGGGATCCGTGCGTCCCGCCCAATCTTCCCAATGAGTCCCAGTAGTTTCTCCCTCATCCGGTCGTTCTCCTCTTTCCAACTCTGAAACAAAAACGCTCAGATGAAGGGACGCCACAGAAACCTTAATCCAGGTTATTTCCTAGAAAGTTGAGATGGTGTTCGATTTAACAGTTCTAGCAGGGAGTAAGGTGTAAATGCATTGAGCAGTCCTGAGAATTGGATACTGAGCTATAGAACTTAACTTTATCTTTTACTTATTAATACAATTACCTGTCCAAAAACATTGTATATATTTATACAAATCTAAAAAATTATTGTTCTGCAATGGCACCTCCATTCTATCCATGGTGGATGTCTCAATCTCTTCACCTAAGTATTACACTCAGACTTCAATGCCAATTTCATGGCATACTGGATATAAATTATCAGAATCATGGATAACGAAATCAGACGTTTAGTATAATCAAATATATTGCCGAGGCTATAATCCTTATCCTGTTGCAGTGATACAATCCACTGGTGAAGTGAACCAACCAAGAAATGGAAGCAAACTGCACAAGCTAAAAGTTATTTGTTTTAAGCATTCTGCCATATTGTGTTACAACTCCTGTATTCCAGTTCTTGATGTACACTACAGATAAAGAGACAAAGCCAGCTTCCATGTGACTACACAGGTAGGAAGTATCAGGTGGTACCTTCTGAATGAGCACAAACAGGTTCTCCAGTTGCTGTGAGTTGAACTTGATGGCTGCGGCCGCGATGATGGCGTGGATGTTGTCCACAACCACGCTGCTCTCGTCATGCTGCGGAACACACGGTTGATGGCATCATCGACACACAACACACACTCAGAGAATACCACTGTCATGAGGCTGATCATGTCAGATGGATCAGTGAACTGGGTCTGTGATCTGTATAGATCACAGACCCACTGATCTCACTGATCCATCTGACATGACCAACTTGATGGACATATATAAAAAATGATCTACCTGAGTGATATGATTCACTTGATGGTCATACACATAACACATGATTCACCTGACATACAAATAACATGACTGACATGATCCACTGGAGTGCCATGACTCACTTGATGGACAAATAACACATGATCTACCCAAGTGACATGACCCACTTGATGTACAAATAACACAGGATCTACCGAAGTGACATGACTCACTTGATGGACAAATGACACATGATTTACCCGAGTGACATGACTCACTTGATGGATAAATAACACATGATCTACCCAAGTGACATGACCCACTTGATGGACAAATAACAAACAATCCACATGAGAGACATGACCCACTTGATGGAAAAATAATACATCATTCACCCGTGTGACATGACTCATTCAAAGGTCATGACATACAAATGTCATGTAATCCACCTCACCCACAAATGTCACATGACTCACCTGCATTTTCCAGATCTTTGTGAGTTCTTCTATTGAGAGTTTCATGCCGAGGAAGTCAGTGATGTTCTTCACCTTGTCGCAATATTGCACCTGGTCAATGTTTCCTGCACAACACCACAGGTAAAATAAGTAAAGTAAAGGTAACTTCTTATATAACGCAGTATCCAATCTTTAGGATTGCTCAAAGCGCTTTTTTACACTTTTACTCCCTGGCAGACCTGTTCAATCGAAGACCATCTCGGCTTCTCTGGGAAGCATTCAGCCACGCGGCAATTTTGCGAAGACTGCTCATACACAAATATTCATCACTGTGTAGTGTTTATAGCGAGGTGCTCATTCATACAGCTGAGTGAACTGGTAAGAAGATAAAGTAAGAAGAGTTTGCTGCAAATGTTGCACTGATGTATAAAGGTAAAGGTAGGTTCTTAAATAGCACAATATCGAATCCACAGGATTGCTCAAAGCACTTTACACTTTTCTTCCTTACCATACAGACTATTGCACACAAATATCCACCACTGTCTATAACCAGTTGAGTGACAGTGAGTGAACTGTAGCAATGTTGAGTAAACAAACTTGCCCTAGGTTTGAGAAGGCAGGACATGATTCAAACCGAGGTATTATTAGTCAAGAGCCCAAAGCTCAAGCCACTGCGCCTCTATGTATAATCTTATTGTAACCAAAATAGTGTATGTATTTACGTTAGTTTACTCCTTCGCCACTTGCACCTCAGCACCAACCTTTTATGAATTGCTCTACCACACCACAGGTCTAATGTAGGACCTCGCTTTGTGGTAAAATACACATCATATCATCCACACACGTATAGCAGAACACTACTTTTCTGCGCTTGTGTGTACACCAAAATGGTTTATTCTTCCTCAAAGAACCAACGTAACTTCCTTAGCGTGACAGTTACTGTAGAAGTATTCATATGTGGCTGCGTTAGAGGGTGACTGCATTAGAGGGTGACGTACCTTCAAGGGCAATAGAGAGGACCTCATTGTCGACAAGCCAGGCAGCAATCTTCTCCCCACTAATGGCAGTCCGGGCCATCTTGGTGTTACTGCTGTCCTCAATCAACTTTGTCACCTGAGGCATAACAAACAACTTGACAAAACTGCCAGTGGACATGTGTCACAGCATTACTGGATTTGTCATGTGGTTCATTTAAGACACACTGAAATCTAGGCATGTTGTAAAGCAACCAATAGAAATGTCCAAGGTATCTCATAATCCTGCCTTGTTCTTATTATGATAAACTACATTCACCATTTACATTAAAAAACTGCTACCGGGGGTAGGTCTCCTAGTAACATTGTTACTTGATATAGACATTACTGACATTTTCAGCAATAAAACAGACACAAAGGTTCAGTGTATTACTACTACACAACATTACTGTAACAAGTTCTTGTATTCAATACTTCATGATAATTGTATTTCTTATAACACAAAAAACAATATCTCAAAATTGCAGTTTCTCACAAATTACAACGTGACAATCCCAAGACCAACATTTGGTGTTTAAAAGTGGTATCACAGTCACCTGTTTAAGAGCGTTCATCTTGGCGTTGAAATGCGATAGCTTGAGCATCTTCAACGCGATGACAAGTCGCAAGTCATCAATCAGCTTGACATCATCGGCCCAGAAGTGTAAGCACAACAGCTTCATGCTGACCAGCAGGTCATATACACAGCCCGCCTTCTACAAGTGAACAGTACAGGTTATACGTAGTGCTCACCTTCTACAGGTCAATATAGGACAGGTTATACACACAGCCTGCATATTACAGGTCAACACAGGACAGGTTATACACACAGCCTGCATTTCACATGTCAACACAGGACAGGTTATACACACAGCCTGCATTTTACAGGTCAACACAGGACAGGTTATACATACAGCTTGCATTTTATAGTTCAACACAGGACAAGTTATACACAAACAGCCTGCATTTCACATGTCAACACAGGACAGGTTATACCCATAACCTGCTATCTATACATCAACAGAGGACAGGTTATACACACAACCTGCTATCTATACATCAACAGAGGACAGGTTATACACACAACCTGCTATCTATACATCAACACAGGACAGGTTATACACACAACCTGCTATCTATACATCAACAGAGGACAGGTTATACACACAACCTGCTATCTATACATCAACAGAGGACAGGTTATACACACAACCTGCTATCTATACATCAACACAGGACAGGTTATACACACAGCCTGCATTTCACATGTCAACACAGGACAGGTTATACACACAGCCTGCATTTTATAGGTCAACACAGGACAAGTTATACACAAACAGCCTGCATTTCACATGTCAACACAGGACAGGTTATACACACAACCTGCTATCTATACATCAACAGAGGACAGGTTATACACACAGCCTGCTATCTATACATCAACAGAAGACAGGTTATACACAGCACAAATTCTACAGGTCAACCCAGGACAGGTTATACCTTTATACCTTACCTTCTCCTTGAGTTCGTTGTCCTCCAGACTCTGCACGTACTTCACAGCCTTCTCTATCCCCACACACAACATCGGCTCCACGACGCTCTCATTGAGGTACTCCGCACAGACCCCCAGCGGAGCCAGCAGTGCTGCCATCGACTGGACACACAACACACCATCCAATGTGCTAGGTAATTTTTAAAGACATTGTTTCTTTATAATAAACAGGCTTGTTTTGGGGATGAGCAGTAGACGGCATCTCACTTTGATTGGCTAACCATTCAACTGCACTGTTATTTATCAGTTGGAAATGTTTCACAATTCTATGCATTTGGTGACAACATTAATATTGCTTATCAATAATATTTTGAGATAGACTAACCCTATTTTGATGCTACTCTGTGACTGGTTTCTGAGGATTTAGGCCCAAAACAATAACGCATTGTTATCCTGTATCTATAGTTTACACTATACAAACATCATCACTTTATAATAGTATCTGCACTGTTTGCGGAAAGAAAAAAAACAATTATAATAAACTTATGGTGCACTCTTTGCCACACATTTGTGAATATTATGGGAACTTTCTCGTTAACTTCACAAGGATCCAGATTCTCGAATGAGAAGGACTCATCTGGTCGTCCCTGTCACTTACCGCGGTGTTGAGACCGTCTCCTTCCAACCTCTCCTTGATCAGCTCAAAACCTTTCTTCTCAGCAAACTGTCAACACACACAACACATAATCATACCCATGCTTTGTCATAAAAATAGAGTGTCTGTTCCTAGGGGTACAATATTTTTCTATAATGACCTACACATACAAACTACAAAACTGTCAAAATATATGTTAAACTGGAATTGATCAAAGCGAACTGAACCCAGCTCTGAACGTGAAGCAGAATTTATGTAGGAACAATGTATATATAAGGTTAGATATAAGATTCTTACTGGGACAATAACTTAATGGCTTTGATCATTGGCTGATTGTGTCTAAAAATTAAATTGACAGATATACCAGAAACACACACAGAATCATAACAAATGCGTATTGATTAAGCCACAGGCATTCTTATGCTACGCATATACCAGCCGATTTGGGCACTCACACCAGCCGATTTGGGCACACAGCCACACACACACACACCGACTGACTAGTTGTTATAAAAGCAGTTGGCCGACTGCTTGCTCCAATCGATAACCTTACTAAAATGTTTGTGAATGCACAGTAGGACACAGGTTGTTCTGATGGGTATATTTCCACATGGCAGCACACACAAACAGGTGAAAGACAGTGTGTTGTGAACATACATGAGCCACTTACCCTGTTGATGAGGTCACATAACCAGCCACATGGATCCTGTCAACAAACATGTTTCGAACCAGTTTCTTCACAACATGGACAAACAACATTTGTCAACTGACATATACAGGGTGTACATCGTATGACCAGTTGCTTAGCAAAACATGTCTATCGAAGAAAGAAATGGCTGCTGAGCACAGTTGATTTTGTTAAAATTATGGCTCCAGAAGACTTGTATTCTATATGACAAAGATGTAAGTAAAAGTTGTTACAGTCACTACAGTGTTTACTGTAATGTTTGATGTAGGAACTGTCCTGCTGTAGCAATGAAGTATTTCATACATATAATCACTATCAACATTGTTGTCAAAGCTTGCTGGAGGTCACATGCATAATTTTTGTATTGTGACATTAGCAAACCGCGACGTGCGGGATTCATAAATTACATTACAAAATTGCTAGATCTGCTAGCAACATTAACCTGACCAGTGACAGCACTTGTGATCATGCTATGACAAAGTGTACATGGATAACACACTGCCAAGTTGTTCTGCGGATCCAGTGATGTGCATATTTGTGTGGAACTGAACAAGGCAAGCTGTTGTACTTGTACAGACAGAGAGGAGTGCCTGACCTTGTAGGTGGAGCTCGGAGGACTGACAGCGTGCAATGGACCAGCACCAAACACTCCCGAGCGATGTAACCTGTTCTTGGTGTGGTACTCTATCTCTGGGTTGAATGCCTGTAGGGTACACAAAACAAACAGTGCACATCCTCTTCCATGTTTGGGTCAAAATTTCTACTCAATATTACAAAAGTTCAATACATTCAATATTTAAGATTGCATCAATGAAAATGAATTAATTCAATTGGTACCAGACTGTCTTACTTTATAACAACACATTAACCGATTAGCACTCAAGTCGGGCATTGACGGTCACCTCGAATCTCCTCAGGTCGGCCATAGCCAGCCAGCGAATACAGCACAGCGTTTGAATTCGGTTTACGTGGTTGCATCTAGTGACTAAGAGATGCAATCAATGCGACACCTATCTAGACATATAACGTTACATTGTGACTATTTTGGAAACTTCCGTTCTCAAAAATATTTACCGCGTTTTCGAAATTTAACAGCAATAGGTTTTGTTTTTGGACATTTAAAAATGTCCTCCAGCCAGGAGTTGGCCACGTGTACAGCTAAAATGTGTAATATATTATATCAAAATGTATACCAGAGTGTAGATAATTTAATGTTCTTTTAAATAAACCCAACTTGTAGCAGTAGAAATCCAAGCATAAAAAAGTTACACCGCAACAAAGTAGTTAGTTTACAAAAAGTTTCAAAATGTCATAGTTTCAACCAAGAAATGGTCAACATATTTTAAAGTTATAAAAACAGTTTTGACACCACTGTGTAGGTACTTTAATTATAAACATAGAACATGCTATTGCGAGAATTGAATAATAAAGGCGCTAGAGCAAAGAAAATGGCGCAAGCAATATTTTTAAACATCTAGGTCAAATTGTTGAGGAGCCACAGACATCAAGTTACAATCGGCTGCGTGCTAATGCGTTAAGGTAAATCATGTATGATTAGGTTTCACAAATGTTCAAAACATTTAGCTGTTCTGCAAAATGATTTGTAATATCAACATCCTATAAACTTTAGGTCACTGGCAAAAGATATTTCGAGGCATAAATGAATGACCAATCAACTGACCAGAGTGAGGACTTCGAGCATGCTGATTGGGACGTCTCCGTACTGGAGGCGTGTGGCCACCAGGTCCACCAACATCTGCAGCATGTCATAGATGCCTTCCTGGATGTCTGCTGCCCATCGCAGCACCGCATTCGACGTCAACAGCTACAAGGTACAACCACGATTACAACAGGTGTGTGTGTGTATGTGTGGTTTAATTAATAAAAATTTCTTATATTACATTTGCATTGCAACGTAGGAACATGTAGGCGTATATCGATTCTTAAATGTTGGCATAATTTTTTAAGATTTTTTCAAAACACTAATAATTAGCGTGACAGTCAGATATATATCAAATATATTCTAACCGTATCTCAGTGCACTGGCATGTAGCTTGAAGTACTTGAAGAAAAACAAATCCTACCTTCTGGAAAGCCTCTGGCATACATTTGTCCAGAAATCGCTTGCAGTTCTCATCTGACTCACACAGCTCTGAAAAACAGTTCACAACAACTTAGTTGCAGTCTACATTTGATTGCAGCAGTTATTATTTGTAAAAATGTAAAATATATTTTAAACAATCATTATGCCATTTAAGTTAACAAGCATGAAGTCTCATAAAGGAAAAGGTTAGACACCAGTTAATATGCCTCATTACTGTTGCTATATCACATCACATTTAGTAGTAATAGTGATATTTTATTCACAACAGTATATCATACAACAGGAGCATAAGAGAGAAATTGCACATGCGACCAGTCATGGCCGATTAATCGGCCTGCGACACCTTAAACATTTTTAGTTTCCGTAATCAGTAACCGACCCGCACACATTTGGTATCATCGGATAGCTGACAGATTTTTCAAGATGGTGTATATATTTATCCGTGAACAGATTGAATGAGAGCTAATTACATGGGGACGGACAAAATACGTGACAAAGTTGGTGCCTAAATTTGGGTGGTTTACTACGCCTTCCATGATGACTTTTTTTACCCAGTCATAAAGTCCTGCCTCCCGCATACGTGGAACAAATAGAAAGCTCTGTTCTTGCCCAATCTGGGAAAAATAAATATATGGATCGGACTGGTCCAGCGAATCAGAACTAAGCTTTCAAACACTGCATCATCTTCCCACCGAAGCAGAAGTAAACAACAAGTTAAACTTTCCAGATTAAAACGTTTACTTTGGATTATCTAAAGTTACCGCATTTTTGTTTCGACAAAACAACTGACAGTATTCAATAATATGGCTATTATACTAGTTCAAATAGTTAGAACGGCTTTGGATGATTTTTGGTGTGAAAAATCGACCATTTATCAATGCAACATTTCACTGCTTGTGTTGGTTGTGCAGTGGGTTTGCGCCAGTGGCAAATGTAGCAGCGATCAGCCAGCTTAAAACGGCCTACCCTGATGTAAAAAATATTCATAAAAATAAAAGGTCTGAACAGATTTGATTCATCATTGTTATTTGGCAGCTAACATATATGGCTACATTTGTCTCGCAGGAAGTAGGAAATGTGTCCGCTTGGTAATTATTTAGGAACGGGATAGTGCGTTTTCTTCTTCTTCAAATTTTGGGGGATGATGTTCAGCTAATAATTAAATATCACCATGATTATCCGACATAACAGAGATAGTATAACTTTATTATAATAAAGAGATCATTTGGCAGTAAAATTATATCTTTCATATTTTTGAAGAGTTACGATTTTTATTGTAACAGTACGCGAAAGAGGATTTTCACTGGCTGGTCGCAGAGTTAAACAAAGCCTCTAAACTGTGTTAACTACTCACTCTCTTGAGCCAAGTGTGTAGCAGACAACAGACATTTGCCAAGCGACTCGTCCTCCTTGTAGGGGATTGACCAGGACTCTGTGAAGACACGGTTCTCCAACTCAATCAAGTTTGGCAACGGAAACTCCAACGATTCATCTTCCATTGGCTGCGGTCTTCCTGCATCCCCGGCCTCGTCCACCTGGTGAGGGAATAAAGAAACAAATTCTAGGACTTTTCTAATATTACAATTTTTATTTTTTTAAATAAGAAAATTTGCATTTGATGTTTTGTTTGGTGTATTTGTTTAAAAAAAGTGTATTGTATACAAACTTAGCATATTTATTATAATCAGTTTTAGCCTATAAATATTAAGTTAACACCTGCTGTTTTATAGCGAATGAATGGTTCTTTTCATTTTAAGCCTACATACAGGTATATTCTTAAAAGGTATGTTTTATTGTTAACCCAAGCAGGGATGGTATCAAGCCCCACAACATTACTGTTTCAGTGACTTGCAAAAAAATGTATAATGGGTATGAATAGTTGGAAAAGCAGCATAATATGTGATAGATCGTATTTATGCCTGAATGCAACAAAAACCAAAGACATTTGATTAAAGGAAATACCCTCCATCCCAATTTGATACCGTCATCCACGATAACAAGGTAGAGGTAGTTGACGAGTATAAATAGCTTGGCACAACAATTGACAAGTTCTAAGTTTAAGTGGGACCGCCACAGCAGTGTAACATTTAAGAAATGTCAGCATCGTCTGTACTGCCTCAGAAAACTTTGCTCTTTTAACGTTGATAGCATCATTTTGTCCATGTTTTATAAATCTTGTATCCAGAGTGTTTTGACATTTTCTTTTATGTGTTGGTTTGGGAATGTCAGTCAGAAAGACAAGAATAAGTTGCAGTGTGTTGTAAACATTAGCAATAAAATAACTGGTTTCAAACAATCCTCTCTCACTGCTTTGTATGAAAAGCAGGTACTGTATAAAGCCAATAAAATAATTAATGACAATACACATATTCTATATAACGAGTACGTCCTTCTGCCCTCGCCCAGAAGGTTCAGAACCATCACATCTAAAACAAATAGGAAGCGTGATTCATTTATTCCAATGTCTGTATGACTTCTCAATGACAAGCACCTCTGACGTTTTCGTTAACACCTCAATCATTATGTGTGTATGTTGTATATTGTGTTTTGTTTTTTATTTGTGAAAAGACGACCACAATTACAATTTACAATTTATTATAGATTAGTCTTGCATTTTATTATGATTAATGTTTACCTACTGTTTTAATAATGAATTTATCTGTATTTTTTACATTTCTACTCATGTATTTTATATTTTTTAAATGCAAAATGAATTTCCCGGTCCGGGACAATAAATTGTTATTGTATTGTATTGTACATTAATGATGACAATTGACAAGTCCCTAGAATGCTGCATAGGTCAACTGCCAAGTATTATTTTATAAATTCCTACACAGAGAAACAGCCCGTCCACTAGAGGTTACACATTTACCCCCTATGTGGGATCTTGTAGTTTTACTTCCCCTGGCATAGACACCAGATAAAAGGGACTACCGGCACCGTGTCTCTTCCGAAAGATACATGCAAATGTGATGTGAACGAAATTGCCTAAGTTTCGAAACAGCGGTAGGTGGGATTGAACCACCGTCACCTCGATTGACAATCCGGCGTTCTACAATGCGACCACCGTTCCCCCGCCCCCGGTAACCAGACCCTATCCTTTATATTAGCATAATGATCCATAGTTTTTGCCAATTATCACATATAAATAGCAGTGAAGCTGTGGGAAGCGACCATCTCAGATATCAAGTTTGTGCTCAGTTTTAGCCAACTTTTTGATCTCTACTGAAATAAGTGAACTTTCCCGTATTTTTTTTTAACAAGGCCTAATCTAATCTATGTATGCCAGATATGTGACAAGTTTGCTGGCTCTAGAGTAGACTAGGTTGTTGTCTGTATGGTTCCGTCAGAAAATATATGATCGTCCCCCATCCATTATAACGGGTTGGTCAATCTTCTGTACTTACCGTTTTGTGCTCTGGTGCGCAAGTAGCGGTGGGCATCATTGGCATGGGCATGGCAGAAGCCTCATCATACGATGGGGGCGGGCCCCCTAGCGGGATTGCTACCGTGCTGGCGCCAACTGGGTTGCTACTGGCTTCATGGCTCACCGGCGTCTGCGTCTCTTTCAGTTCCGCATCCAATTCTGGAAGCGTGTCAAACCCAGTAGAGTGGTTGTCGTCTGTCAAAATAGCGACGGCTTCACTTAAATCGTTCTTACCGAGTCGCAGGGCCCTGCGAATGTCCACATCGCTCGGGAACCCCATGTCGAGTAAAGTCTGCACGTTTACCTCGTTCACTTCCATATTAGATCTAGTGCAAACTTTATAAATATAACCACACTACAACCCTGATATACAAAAATTCATTTATTTATGTAATATAGCAATAAATTAATATCAAAAATCTTTGCCACATTTCCTCTTTCGTTTCCGCCGCCATTTATGTACGCCATCAAGATTGATCCCTTTGCATCGTCGCCCATATTGCAGCATGCTTGCCATCTATGGGCAAATGTTTGAACTAATAACTAATGTGGCGCCATCTTATGAATATTTGTACTACAAACTATTGGCGCTCATCGGCTCGGCTCGTTACTATAAATAGATCAGTCAGCGCACGTATTATCTGCCGCCTCCGCTACAACTTCGCTGTCAAGATAGCGGACGGATGCGTCATTTGGAAGAGAAGATATAACAGGTTCCTTTTTCGCTTTACGTTCATAGCAGACAGATAACAAGAGTAACACTTTGTGATGCACAGTTTAATTGAAACTTCTGTGGATTTCAATTGACTTTACTTTTGATTTCATTTACTGGCTGCCTCTGGTCTTTCTCACGAAGTGGAGAATGAAGTGGCAATGCTTTGTACGGCAGGCACCGCTTTTGATGTGTCTGAGCCTGGCCTTTTTTCGCGCCACTAAAGCAACACCGGGTAAGTAACTTTTAATAAGTGGTTATTGACATTCAACATATGTTTTATTGATCAGTGTACAAAAAAGTAGTTTCTTGTATTCACTTGCATCATACATGTATAATAAGCTGACGTACGTACGTTCGACCATGCAAGCGCGCATGCACATATACGCACACATGGATGAATGAGCATATGATATGCGTGTGGGCAAGCGCGTATGCGCATGCCCGCTCGCACACTCGTAGAGCGCAGTGGCTCAGGGGTAGAGCTTCGGACTCTCGACTACGAGAACCCGGGTTCGAATCCTGGCTGCAGTGTTAAAACCTTGGGCAAGTTTTTTCACTCTACATTGCTCCAGTTCACTCAGCTGAATAAATGAGTACCTGGCTATAGACAGTGGTGGATATGTGTACGAGCAGCCTTCGTGCATTAATTGTAGCATATGGCTGGATGCTTCCCAGAGAAGCCGAGATGGTGTATGAGTGAACAGGTCTGTCAGGGAAGTAAAGTGTAAAGCGCTTTGAGCGGTCCTGAGGACTGGATACTGCGCTATATAAGAACTTGCCTTTTTTACACACATGCACGCACGCACGCACGCACGCACGCACACACACACACACACACACACACACGTGTACACACACACACCCACATACACCCACCCACACACACACACACACACGTGTACACACACATGTACACACACACACACACACATACACACACACACACACACACACACACACACATGTACACACACATGTACACACACATGTACACCCACATGTACACACACATGTATACACGTGTACACACACACGTGTACACACACACACACACGTGTACACACACACGTGTACACACACACTCACATACACACACATGTACACACACATGTACACACACACACACACACACACACACACACACACATGTACACACACATGTACACACACACACACGTGTATACACGTGTATACACGTGTATACACGTGTACACAGATGTGTACACACACACACACACACACACACACACACACACGTGTACACACACACACACACACACACACACACACACACACACACACACACACACACACACACACACACACATCATTATTAATTTATATAGAACATTTCATTTGTTCATAACATTGCACAGGGTCCTATTTTCATTAAACACTATCATTCACTCACTCCTAGTCCTAGCTCATAGTAAACATAAATAAACAAATACATTTAACATGCCTACTTTCCTCTATTTCAGTAAATGCAGCTTCATCTCCAAAAGTAAGTATATCATTTTATAATTTAATTATATATTCTACCTATTGACTGATTCATTATTCTATGTTACTTTTTTACTCCATTATCATCTGGCCTTGTCCAAAGAACAGCAAGCATACATGAGCCATATAGCAATGTTTTGTGTACTATTTAAGTAAGACACTTCCGGTGGCCCTTATATTGAATATCCTATGTGACCAACACTGATAAGGTGACAGGTATATTGCTGACATGTTTGTGCCACCCGCTGATAACATTTAGCCATTGCATTCTCTTGCACTGACTGTAGTTGACCTACTGCAGGTATGTTTCATACTAAACGTGGGTAGTTTAAAGCATCTCACCGTTGACAGCCATATTTTATTAAAGAAGTAAGGTCTAGAATTGAAAGCAATCAATAATTAAACTATTATTTTATATGACATAGTATATATATATATATATATATATATATATATATATATATATATATATATATATATATATATTACTACGATCTAGGACCCTGTGCATATATATAAATATATATTTACCATCTATGTTCATATAAAAAATAAAACATAAATTGCAGGTTTAAAACTTTTGTTTTATATGTTCAGTACATAGTTCTCTGTTTTACTAAATGTTTATAGATTCTATGCAACTGTTTGATTGAGGGGTAATATGTTATGTTAATGAAGAAAGGTGATGGGCTTGTGTTTTAAGGAATGTGTGTCTATAAGTTACACATGTGTGTCTGATGGTTCTGAAATGTAGAATATATTTGTTTGTTTATACATAGTTCTCAGTTGCTACTTTTACCATTTTTCAGCTAGCAGAATTAGAGGAAAAGGTAAGTTGCCCATTTATTCAGAACTTTGTTTTTTATTCTACCAAAGGAACTTGTAAGAAATAATTAAGTTAAAATTATTGATTAGTGTGAGTGACTCCAAGATGCATGCTGGGTAATATATAGTGGCCATGTTGTAGTTGAGTGAGCTGGTAGACATGATCGATTGACATACACGAGTGATTCCAAGGTGCATGCTGGGTAATGTGTGGCAGTCATGTTGTAGCTGAATAAGTTGATGGACATCGTTGACATGCCTGAGTAACTCCAAGATGCGTGCTAAGTAATATGTGGTGGTCAGTGAACTGGTGGCCATGATGGACTTGCATGAGTGACTCCAAGGTGCATGCTGGGTAATATATATGGCGGCCATGTTGTAGTTGACTGAACTGGAGAATGGTGTGGAGCAATACAAGGAGCAGAAGTCTTCTCTCCAGACAGTTGGTCGGTCAACAGAGCTCGTCGGGGACTTAATGACGCCTGAAGACAAACAACTTATTGACGTAAGTAATAGTGGCTGGGAATAAATATTTAAATATGTCAATAAAGTTAGCTAAATAAAAAAAAATTAATGTTTTCTCTCCAAATCTGGCAGGTTTATAATATAATATAAATTGCTCCTGTCCTTACAATATTCAACACATTTATAAATAAATACTTCATAAGCTCTAGCAAGAAACTATTCTTAAAAAGCGGAAGGCTTTCTTGCCCACTTGTCATATCATTATTGTTCTATGTGGCATCTTGTTCAGTCTTGTTAAATTGAGCTGACACATGAATATTGTCATAACAGCGTCTGGTGGATCGGATGAAGTTTCTGCAGGCCCAACAGGCAGCCAGGAAGTTAGGACTGGAACAAACTGAAGGTAGTTATTTGGTGGGAGACGGTAGCTATGTACCCAGTTAATAATTATTACTTAAATGCATACTGGTAACACATCTTAAATGTCCAAGCATTTTTCTTGATAATAATTCTAACATGTTCCTTTGTAAGCATGTAAATACATGCATAAATATATGGGACACCATATATAACCACTGCTAAGAAAGAATATTAGTTTGTATTAAGTTTAGGGTTACATATTGGATATATTTCTCTGTAACACTTTCTCAATACACATCATTGATTGATTAGATTTAAGTATACTCAACTTATTTTTTATGCAATATTGGGTCTTTTAGGGATTTCCAAATCACAGAAAATGCACCTTTGAAATTTAAATAGTGTACAAAGAATTTAATAATTTTTGAATGTAATGTCATATGGTTTCTTGGTTCATATTATTTAGTAAAACATTTACCTCAAGAAACTTTTTGTTTTCTCTGTATATTTCGGCTGTCTCTCACAGCCTTCTTCACCGGATTGAATTTCACAGTCATATCACATGACTTACATCATGTGGCACAAGCTGGAGCATGATGTAAGTCATGTGACATGACCATGAAATTCAGTCCACAGAAGTAGGCTGCATGTGAGAGACAGCTGAAATATACGGAGAAAACAAAAAGTTTCTCGAGAGGTGAATTCATTACTAAATATACTAATAATTTATTTTTTAAATTACAAAATCTTACTATTAAGAAACAATTCTTACCAAACCGAGACCTTTATTCATTTATTACTAGTCCTTTATTTACGATGCAGGAAGCAAGGACGCAGTGGCAGGACAGGACATTCACCAGGAGACTTCGGAGGGTCAGTTTGAGGACCCCATCAGTCAGCAACAGACAAGGGAAGTTGATGACCTCAGCTGGGCAGACCACGTCATTGACGATGCACACCTGGGGGTCGAACCAGGTAAAATCTTTATGGCCTCATTTTTGTGTGAAACCGGTAGAAAGTTAGTTGTCGTTCAGTGAATTAAATGAGTTATGGAAACCTGACAGCAGTTGTTAGCTGTAAATTAGATGAAGTTAACAATGATGACAATTTTAATCTCAATTGAATTCAAAGTGTGTTAATTTTAATAAACTATAATGTAATGTCATAAAGTAAGACATGTGAAATTACATTTACATTGTAATTCAATGATGTTTAATAGGTCTGAGAACATTAAGGAAACCCTTTAAATGTATAGCTGTTTGTGTTTGGTTAAGAAGTTCACTGTAAAATTATTTTGATAAACAAATTCAAGTAAAGTTTACAATCCTATTAAGTGAATCTTATAACATATGCGGGTAGATTATGTATTTTATGTCCGTAACTGTTTGTTATATAAGTTTACAACAATACAATAAAACACAATAAAACTTTATTATCTGACAAAAGTAAATTTGCATAAATAAAAAAGTACCGGTAATAAAATAATTGTAAATAAAATATATAAGTAAATGTATAAATAATAAATAAAAAACAGTTCCTAAATCATAATCATGATAACAAATTGCCTAATTCCTTAATTGCTGAACATTTTAATTAATTAAGGGCATATGTTAACACTTTGTGATTGATCCGTTACAGAGACACCGAAGTGTACGGATGTGAATTGTTTGGGTGACAAAGCTGAGGGTGAGTTCTGGGTAGTGTGTGACAAGTCGCATGCAGTGGTTCTTCATGCCTCGGTCTCCCACACATGAGACTGTTTGATACACGTCCTACACCCACACATTGTTGCTGTAAACAGAGCCGGGGTCAAGATAAAGCCCGGCTAAAAACAGCCACAAATGCCAGATGTCTCTGGTTGTTGTCTGGTTTGCGTCTGATATCCTAACGGCCTAAACGTGTCCGTGTTGTCCTTGCAGCTTGTGTACGTGTTGCCTCCGTATCTTATGGCCCAGAACACATTTCTAGGTACACCATTCTTTGACTTTTCGTCCCCTATGTCAAGTCTCTGTTAGTCTCTTCTGTTCTGTCTCATGTCATTGCATCTGTTCTCAAATCTCATACCTCTTCTCATCCCACCTTTCATCCCTTTTCATATCCTTTTTCTCTATGTTCTCATACCACCTGTCATCCCTCATCTCATCTCTCAAGTTCTCATCATACCCTTGACCCACCTCTTGTCTTACTTCTTATCCCTCTTCTCATTCCTCATCTCATCCCACCTCTCATCCCTCATCTCATCCCTCATCTCATCCATCATCCCATCTCTCGTCCCTCATCCCATCTCTCATCCCTCTTCTCATCCCACCTCTCATCCCACATCTCATCCCACCTCTCATCCCACCTCTCATCCCACCTCTCATCCATCATCTCATCCCACCTCTCATCCCACCTCTCATCCCTCATCTCATCCCACCTCTCATCCCACCTCTCATCCCACCTCTCATCCCACCTCTCATCCTTCATCTCATCCCACCTCTCATCCCTCATCTCATCCCACCTCTCATCCCACCTCTCATCCCACCTCTCATCCCTCATCTCATCCCACCTCTCATCCCACCTCTCATCCCTCATCTCATCCCACCTTTCATCCCACCTCTCATCCCTCATCTCATCCCACCTCTCATCCCACCTCTCATCCCTCATCTCATCCCTCATCTCATCCCATCTCTCATCCCTCATCTCATCTCACCTCTCATCCCTCATCTCATCCCACCTCTCATCCCACCTCTCATCCCTCATCTCATCCCTCATCTCATCCCATCTCTCATCCCTCATGCCATCTCTCATCCCTCTTCTCATCCCACCTCTCATCCCTTATCTCATCCCTAGTCTCATCCCATCTCTTCTCATCACACAACTCGTTGCTCCCTTCAACCTTCTTATCAATCCTCCTTATCCCTCTTTTCTACCCACATTTCACCCCTCTTCTTATCCTATCTATTATCCCCCTCTCTCATCCCTCTTCACTATCAACTTTCATCCGTCTTCTCATTCAGCCTCATTCCTCTATTCATCTCACCTCTCATTCATCTTCTCGTCCTTTCCTCATCTCACCTCTCTTCTCAACTTCTCATCCCACCTTTTTCACCCCTCCCACCTTTTTTCATACCTCATTTCATCAGCCTTCCCCAAATCTCATCCAATACTACCCGGTACACCCTACTTCTCCAAACCCCCCACCCCTCTTCTCCCAATCTCCTGTGCCACACACCTCTTCCCTGTCAGCATGGTGTGTTATCTATGGAACACACTCCTGCAATGTGTTGTATCTGTAAGCAGATGTGTAATCCCGCAGTGCTGTGTTTCCGAGTGCCCACTCAGATTCCAGGTGGAAGTAAACATTCATTCTGATATGAGATTAACGGGCCACAAATTGACACAAGGGTCATAAAATACTGACCACAGCTGCATAGTTGCTTTATCCCAGTGTCTAAACTAGGTTCGTCATATTTCTGTTGACAGATCCATTACGCACGTTTTTGTCTACCGTCAAATAGAAGCTTACTAAAATGGGTGCCACAAAAGTTAAACTATCATGCCTTCACATTATTTTATACTATAAATTGTGACTAAATGTTTTGAATTTATGACTGGAAAAAAGGATGGTACGCATATCAGCAAGAACAGTGTGGTGACAAAGCTTACGTTGTAGATATGATATATGACTAGATATATGTAATATTATATAATTTTAAATGTTAAGTTGTTAACATGGTTGCCAGTGCAAAGCTTAAAATCAAGAGTGGGCGTGTTCATAATTAGAATTATAATGACTGACTCATGATCTGTTGGTTATTTTATGTTGACTATTTGCCCTCTGAAATAGGTTTGTTAAATATACCATGTTTGGCAAGACTGGCAGTTCCTTTGATATATTCATTCATTAATCATAAAACTTTACTATCATCTTTGGATCTTAGTTCTTAGGTGGTTTCCTTCAAACAGCCAAAACTTGGGCGAATGTAGGAGTTGTCCTTCTAGAATTAGTGAGTCCACTACAGGTTACACATTTACCCCGTGTGGGATCTTTTACTTCCCCTGGCATAGACACCAGATAGAAGGGACCACCGGCTTTTAGTGTCTCTTCTGAAAGACACAGGCAAGTGACAGTCTGGCGCTCGACTGTGCGACCACTGCTAATCACAAATATCCAAAATATTTTTCTTTGATGTACTTATGATGATGTAGTGCCTTTGGATAAAATGATGATATGACTATTATTTCTGTAATCTCTCTTTACCAAAATGTGATGTTATTCTGTGAGTTTTTCTGTGACTTAATTTCTGCCCACCATATTGTCTACAGCACTCCTGGAGCTTGAGAGGAAACTGCTGAGTGCAATGAACTACGCTAAGCTGCACGGGATATCTGTATCACAACTGCTTGACCTCTTGCAAGCAGCCAAGTGTAAGTACAGTGATCTCTGCACCACAATGCTGCAGACAGGCAGCCAGCCATATAGCTTTATGTAGAGACCCGTCCACCCATCATTAGGATGGGTAAAAACGAATATGGATGGGCAGAAATATGGGTGGATGGGTAAAAAAATGAAGGAGCAAACAATAAAGTCTTCCAAAACCATAGATATTGTTAGTTATGCCTTGAAAGTGAGTGTAAATGATGTCATATGTGTGTTTGTAGTCCATTTCACATCATCAGGCACATCTGAAAGTTCGTAAACTGGCTTAACAGTTAACATCCATGTGTCCACCAAAACATGTGTGACTGGCAATAATTTTATCCTGCATAAAGCCCTGCAGCCAGGTGTAAGTGAACACAGCACAATTTGTAGTTCAGACCAATGCAATTATTCACAGATATCCGATTTGTTTACTTCATCAGTGTACTGTTATGAAACAAAGAAATGTGACCCGCCCTAGTGAATTGGGTGTAAGTCACTTGGCTGTGTTCAGGACACGTGCCAAAAATAGCTGTCTGCCACATTAGGTGGTGTACCATTAAGTTTTGTGTGATTTTGAGATACATAAATGCATACCTTATCATCTCATCTTTCAATGTCCAAGTCGAGTTTCTCCCACAAATAATTCAAAACTAGTAAGATACATGCATGCCACAGATTAAAAACTACCCCTGGTAATTCACACTCTGAATTTAAATAACTGGTTATGTTTCACTTGCTTTTAAAAATGCACCTTATATTCAGCAATACTTAAAAAAATGAAATTATTTTAATAACCTATGTATCATTTAAAAGCTTATGACCTATGTATGGATTTCAAAAAGTTACAAAACAAAATTTGTGAATTTTGTGGCTAAATACAGTGGCAGATCACACGCATGCAGTTTTGCACACATACTCATGCACACATACTGTCTGATACACATGCACACACACATGCACACACACATATATACATACACACACAGGCACACACACACACACACACACACACACACACACACACACACACACACACACATACATATACATGCACACACACATACATACACATGCACACACAGCATGTACGCACACACGCTCACACACAGGTGCCAGGTTTTCTCAAGTGAAGATGGGCAGATAGGGCACATTAGATTAGCAATTCATTATGTATTTAGAATATATTAATTACTTTACAGGAACAAAGAAAACTGCAACAGACAAATGTGACGACTCGGCCTCGCTTCAGCAAGATTACTAGAGTGTCAAGTTCTCAGGCATCAGAAAGGTTGACATCACATTACCTGCTGACATTATTCTAAGTGACCATGGGTGGAATAACAGTCATAAGCCACCATAGTTGCTGCAGCTATCTCAACAAATAAGCTGCTTGTCTGCAATGTTTGAAAGTGTATTAAGTGATGACATATATTTAATGATATGCTACTACAGGTGGTGTACGTAAAATACAAACTGCTTGTCTAATGATCATGGTACAGTGAGAATAAAATTATATATTGGATGGTAGTGCATGTATCTATCTATACAACAAATTATATAGTAAAAATCATTAAAATAATCAATTAATTAAAAATAAATAGATCAGATCACATAAGAATGGTTCTACATTGCTCTTTGAATGTCACCAAATCATACATGACTATATCAATAATGTTTTTTTTATTATTGTAACCAGCAAAAAAATATACATAGAACACTTCTGTCTAACACTAAATAACCGCTGATTGTAATTGTGGCAAATGTCATGTATTACTGAAGGAATTGTACAACGGACCATGTTTCTGTTCTTCAACCACTCGTACAGCCTTGGATGTGCAATAAACTGTTCACACCATACATAGTTGATGAACTTCTCTCGTCATTTGCTCTATAGCCATCAATTTGACACAGCAGTTCAGAAAACAGTGTACAGCATAATGAGCACGTCTCTGATGACATAATAATTATTATGCTTTTATGATATGTTAAATACCACCATTTTCATCCTGGTCTTGGAAAATATTGTCATACGACAGTGCATTGCATGTATGTTACGTAATATTATGCACAGTTAAATTGATATGTATAAAATAGCCTTAATTTTATCCTGTTCTTTGGAATACATATAATTGTGAATGCAACCTAAGGCACCACTGTTTGCAATATTAAGTGAAAATGATATGCAAGAAATACAACTCTTATATCTGGATATCATCCTTGTCATTCAGTTTTTTAAATAATAATTGCACATGAAGGGTAAATACTGTACGTTTCACTCATTTCCACCCTGATCTCAACATATTGTTGAGTCAAAGGTATAGCAATAAACATGTCATTCATTGATATAATTTCAAGCACATATACAGTGTGTGAATGTGTGTGTACTGGTGTATTATTATCCATGCATACATTTTCACAACCTTACAACCACCAATTACTACTAATGTTACACAACCTCCATTGCAATATCACAGGACAGCTTTATTTAATTTTATAATATATTTTAATAATTTTCACTATTATGTACCATTAAAATAATAAAATGGACATTTGCATTATGTCCTGTAACCAACTGATTTGTTCATCACAATCGCTTAATTGAGCAACATTGTGTGGCAACCATTGCAGGCACTGCCATTATTTGATAGATCATTCATCCTGGGATACATATAGAATATAACACTTGAGCAACATCGTGAAATCTCTGCTGTAAGTTTCAGCTACTCTATAAATGCTGGATATACTACATAAATATAATAACATTTCTAACACAGTGCATAACAACCATATAACATGTGTTGGCAACTGTCATTTCTATTTGTGAAATAATTGATTCCTGGGATTTCAAGATATCATTACTGTTGATGAAATAATTGCTGATCCCTAAAAGATGGCTTCTCCTGCCTTGATATGTGTGATGTTTCCCTTTCCTTTAAAATGCCGTAAACAATGCAGCAGCTTACATTATAATCAACATACATGTGGATAACATATTCTTTAACAAGAACTCACCCTGGTGGCAAATACTCAAATCACTCCTTGGTGTCAACTTGGTATCACATAACAACGTTATCTCAGGAATCCCTGCTTGGCATTGAGCCTTGTATTAACAGTAAATAATAACAGTAAATATAACAGGCACCTAATAAGCAGACGTGCATAGATGGCAACTTGATTTACAACAACACTGCTATGATAAAATGTATAATTTCAGATCATTGCTTCTTATTGGCACACCCATACTACAAGCACAGGGACCATCAACTAATCACATATGCATGGGATGGATTAGAGAACACTGACAGCATATGTATATATATATATATACATATACACACACATATATATATATATATATATATACATATATATATATATGAGACAGGTTATAGGTCATGACATGCTACTGAATCTCCCCATCCCCTTAAAATCATCCCAAACCATAAGCATGAACGAAACCTGTAAAGTGGCATGTCGATCACAGGCATACGGTGAATAGTGAATGGTGCATACGTAGATACTCAGACTTGATGTAAACATATGAGGTTAGACCTGATATACACAAGGTAGGGGGTCAGACCATATGTACACATAGGGAGAGGGGGTCAGATCAGATGTACACATAGGATCTCATATGTACTGTACACAAACAGCTGGGGTCCGACCGTTTTCTGTGCTTCCATGCATACAAAAATTGTAGATGATCCCATACGAGGTACATTTTTGCCACTATTGGCCGGTCTCTCGTCGGTCAGCAGTGTCCACGAGTGGTGTCCACTGGTCGTCCACTAGTGTCCTCTAGGAGCCGGCCTGCTGCTGCTGCAAGTCCATTCGCTTGCGGCGGTTGCGTCGCGCCTGCAGCTTGGCGTGCAGGTCCTGCTCCTGACGGACCTTGTTCATCTCCTGCACCTTGGAGAGCTCCTCCAGCTCCTGCTCATGGCGCTTCTTTAGGTCCTCAATGTCTCCTGCAGCACCACAAGGACTGACATCACATGAGCAGCACAAGCATCACACCAGCAGCACTGACATCACATGAGCAGCACAAGCATCACACCAGCAGCACTGACATCACATGAGCAGCACAAGCATCACACCAGCAGCACTGACATCACATGAGCAGCACAAGCATCACACCAGCAGCACTGACATCACATCAACATAATTAACATCACACTTACATCAAACCAGCAGCACTGACATCACACTGGCAGCACTGACATCACACTGGCAGCACTGACATCACATCAACATCATCAACATCACACTTACATCACACCAGCAGCACTGACACACCACCGGCAACACTCATGACGCACCACAGCATCGTAGCATTCATGACAATCCAGGTCACAGCATCATTCGTGATAGACCACATCAGAATGTCAATGATGTGTGTGTGTGTGTGCGTGTACATGTGTGTTGTGTGTGTGTGTGTGTGTGTGTGTGTGTGTGTGTGTGTGTGTGCATGTGTGTGCGTGCGTGCATGTGTCTGTATGTGTGTGTGTGTGCGTGCATTTGTCTGTATGTGTGTGTGTACTTCACAACACAACATAACAACACATAACGACATTAGAGTCCTTGCATCACTCTACAGCTTACAGCAGTCATTGCAAATTGTGACACCACAAACAATAAACATCACCTTTGCAGTACACACAACACACTGGCCCCTAACAGCACTGAAAATCAACCTGTGTTAACTCTACTCCCTCCCTGTGAGATGGGAGTCTGTATCTGCCTCTCTGCACAAACAATACACCAGATCCATTTACTGGCTGCCCTCTAGGGTTGGTACCTTGGGGTGGGGGTGACTTACCAAACAGGTCCTCCTGGTTCGGGGCTGGGGCAAGTTCTGCAAGAGGAAGTGGTGTAGGGCCGTCCTTCCCTGGTTCCCCACTTCCATCCTTCCCTCCCTCTCCTTCCTCCTACATGGGAGGCAAACACAGAACACGTCTGTACAATATACCAGACAGATAAAGGTAGCAAATAATGTGTAGCACAGCCGAATCTTGCTAGACAGCCACCTGGTAAATAAGGTCACCGCAACACAGTTGCAAATTAGTTCACTTTTCAGTAACATACAGGAAATATAGTGAGGTGACCTTAATACTGATGTGACCTCAATAGTGAGGTGCCCTTAATAGTGAGGTGACCTTAATAGTGAGGTGGTCTTTATAGTGAGGTGACCTTAATAGTGACGTTCCAACTTGCACATATTTGGCTGATGTAAATGACACATAGGAAGTCATAAAACGTGATTAGTGATCTGGGAGAAGATGTACGAAATGACTTACGAAGTGACAGAGCACATACAACACGACTTATGATGTGGCCGAGTGGATAATATAACTTGTGGAGTGACACGAGACACAAAAAATGACTTATGGAGTGACACGAGACACACATGACTTTTGGAGTGACAGGAGACACACAACATGACTTGTGGAGTGACACAAGACACCCAACATTACTTGTGGAGTGACATGAGACACACAACATGACTTGTGTACAGTGACAAGAAACACACGAGATGATTTGTGGAGTGACACGAGACACACATCATGACTTGTGGAGTGACACGAGACACACAACATGATTTGTGGAGTGACACGAGACACACAGTGTGACTTGTGGAGTGACACGAGACACACAACATGACTTGTGGAGTGACACGAGACACACAACATGACTTGTGGAGTGACACGAGACACACAACATGACTTGTGGAGTGACACGAGACACACAACATGACTTGTGGAGGGACACGAGACACACAACATGACTTGTGGAGTGACACGGGGAAACACAAAATGACTTGTGGAGTGACACGAGACACACAAAATGACTTATGGAGTGACACGAGACACACAACATGACTTGTGGAGTGACACGAGACACACAACATGACTTTTGGAGTGACAGACCTGGTCGGGTGTCGGCAGGTCGTCGGTGTCAGGCTTTGGTGGTTCAGCCACCAATGCCTCCTTCGCCATCACTGCCAGAACCACCTTCTGGAACTCTAGGCCTTTGTCTTTTGCAGCCCCTGCGACAACAGACAGAAGATGTCACTTTCACAACTACATCTTCAAATTGCGGGGTATTGCGATGTCACACAGTGTTCATAGTTCCAAGGAAATGCTCAAAATCTAGTCATTTCATATGAGGTACAATGTATGTCATTTGACCTATTCAGTGATTTTAATTTTGCAAGAAAATGTTTGGTACATTTTCGATGTGAGACTTTCGACCGAAGATTTTTGATGCATGATTTCTGGCGCGAGATTATTTACAACGTAACTGAAAATTAGAAAATCAAAATTTTACAATATCAGTGAAAATAAAACATAAAATTTGACGTCAGCCAGCGTAAATTGACAATTGTAAGTCAGAAATCGGCAATATACCATTGTGGAATTATGGTCCTACAGTGTAATACCGTACCACATTCAGTGATTGGGCAGGAAGCTTATTTGCCTAGTAGATCATATTCACATTCAGTATTTATATTCATCACAATTTGTTATCGATCTAGTCACATCTATACGCTGGTTCTGTTTATTTTATACACAGATGTAAAACAAATTTAAATATACATGCCATGGATTAAAATAAGGTATATAAATATACAGACAAAAGTGACAACAAATTAAACAGCGCATGATGATAAAAATTAATATAGCTAATGAGATAATGTTAATAAAATTATATATATTAATTAGTAAATTATATATATATATAGTATCTTTATATTTACTAGTCACTATATATATATATATATATATATATATATATATATATATAAATATATAGTGACTAGTAAACTATAAAGATACACTATTTTATGCCTTAAAAAGCAATAAAAAAATTCTTAAATAAACAAATCTATGTGGAAGCAGTTGGCAGGTGTGGTTGATTTGTATTTAAATAATTATAGATGTCATAAGACAAAATGCTTGGGTGGGCTAAAAATGTATAGTGTTTGTTAACTGTGACATGAATGGATACTATGGTTTGTGCCAGGAACAAAATAAGGTGGACACAATAAAATGGTGGAAAACTAAATGGAGTGGCACAAAGTCGGAATCCCGAGTGTTCTGGTGGTCACTGTTCTGTGTAAAACAAACACAGGGAGGAAAACTGTTCTTGCATGATTGACCCAGGCTGGGGCAACAATGTCACAGACGAGAATACTTACCAAAGATTAGTCCATGTGGATCTGTCCAAGATGAATGCAATTGTGTAATGAAATGGAAGTCACTAATATACAGCAGAATGTTAGAAAGCTAAAGTTTTGACAGAAAAGAAGGCAAACACCAGTATAAGTTTTCGGCAGATGTTTGGATAACAGCTTCGGTTATCAGTTCACCACTGAACTAAATGTTGTCATAATGAACTGGAATTTGTTAAACTACAGACAGTGAATTGGCTGGATGACAGCAGTAATGATATCAAAAGAAGTTATAAGAATATTTTCTGAAACAACTTATTCCAAAAAGAAAACGGCAGAATTTTACAGTAAACTAAAAACAGTTTACCATAAATTACGTGACATTTATGTAGAAATAAACACCTCTCTCACCTGCGAGGGAGCCCAGCTGAGCCCCAGTTTTTTCCAAGACAGAAGACATGCGTTTTTTGAGAGATTCCCCCTTTTTGGCGACCCCTTCGTTCAGTGCACTTGCTTGTTGCTTGAGAGATCGAACAGCCGGCATCTGCCAGGCGGTCTGGTTTACATCTCCCAGTAATGTTCGAAACTCTTCATCATCGCTGTCTACAAGTCAACAACAATAAATATGTATTGACGTCAGTCCAGCAAATATATAAATACTACTTTATTATTAGACATACATCAATCCAGAAAATATATAAATAATACATACATCAGTCCAGAAAATAATAAAACAGTGCATGTATTTGCAATGCCCTTGTTGCACCATGGCACTGTGTCAAGAAATTATCTTACTTCTGAACATTAGTCCAATTTGCCATGCAATAAAAATTTAATGACAATCTCCTACATTTACAAGAAATTCAATAGATCTACCCTTAGGTTTTCATCAAAACAAACATTAATTTAGCAAGCATATTTTTTGATATGATTTCATGTTTTTGTCCTTTCTCAAGGTTAGTAATGTCATTTAATCAGATACTAATAAATTGAATACAATTATATTTGACATCAAAATGAATATTACTTATTCTACATACAGTGTAGTTTGTGTATTGTGCAGGCAAATACAAACTTATGATATTTTTGTGCAACAATTTTAAACTTGTCAAATACTGAAAACAAAGTATTAAAATGCATCAATATCAAAACGTCACGTGTAAATCTAGGGAATGTAAATCATAAATTTCTAACGTCCTTTCAACAGATCTATAACTTGTTTCCATTATGGTATAGAGGCTATGTATGCACAGCAACCAGATGCTGTGCTTAGATAATTTTTTGATGTGTTATTTATGAATTCATCTAGTATATGTTAGTTGCTTGTTGAATAAAATTCAATATCCAACTGCCATTGACAAATGAACATGCTATGGTTCCTGCCATTTATTTTCTTAAATTTAAGATGATTTATGTCAATAAAATCTTACACACATCAAATTATTTAAATCTTGCAGTGACTTTGAATCAGAATTAAATGTTATGGAATAAATGAAATGCAAAAAATTTAACAACACACCTAACTGGTAATTTAAAACAAAACAAACTGCACTCACAAACTAGTATTGAGTGAGATTAAATGATAACAACAGTACAGGACTTTACATAGCGCCTGAATCCACTACAACTAAAATGCTTTTCAATGTTTTATGTAGAACTGCAGAAATAAAATAAAACTTTAAAAAAATATCAATTATTAAAAATAAACAAATAACAGATGAATAAAGTAATAGAGCTGATTTAAATATAATAAATAAACACATAAATAAAAAGCATGAATTACAGATAAAATTAATCAATAGAATAGCAATCTCATCAAACAAGAGCACAACTCAGTCACATCAGGCATACTCCAGTTTGACGAGATGAATTTTTAAAAGTTGCCTGAATGAAAGACCCTTAAAAAAATACCATTCAAATACTATTGAATGGTCCTAGGGGGTATTATGGGCAAGGGTATTTGAATGGTATCTGAATGTTTTTTTGAATGGTATTTTGGATTCTTTGTATCATTCAGTGGTATTGAATGGTATTTTAAATTACTGTTGAGAGTACCACTGAGTCCTGCTGAAATATCATTGATACTGAATGGTATTCAATGGTAATCAATGGTATAGCATTGGCTCTTTTTTGTAAGGGGAGTGTTCGTATGAGAGGCCGTACCGTCTGAGCTGGAGTCTGATGAGTCTGAGCTGTCTGTCTCCAGCGTCTGCATCTTCTCCCTGATCAGCCTCAGTCGCTCTGCCTTCAGCTCCTGTTGTTTCGCTCGGACTGCCTCGTTGATTCGCTTCAAGTCCGGCTCGATTGTACTCGTGATCACCTGCAGAAAGACAGAGAGAGAGGCCATGAAGGTCTGACAGGTCAGTCACATGGTCAGGGTAGTTGTTGTTGACAGAGGTCATGAGGGTCAGAGAGGTCATAGTGGTCAGACGTCATGTCATGGCAGTAAAGGTCATCTTGTCGGGTTAGGAGACAAGAATTGTTTTCTGCAAGACAGTTCAAATTCAAAAGACTTTATTGTCTGTTTAAAACATCACATTAAAAACAGAAAAATTATTCAGTTACACATTAAAAAGTTCAGCAATAGCAAACTTACTTTAAGCAAATAAAAAAATTAAAAATTAAATTAACAAATTTCTAAATAATTTGTTTTTGTTTTAGAATAATATTTGGGTTTCCTGTTGTATGCTCTCAAGGATTAGTGAGAGGACATATCTTCTTTATTTTTCCTATCAGAGTTTAAGGTAGGCAGCCATTTTGGAATTTTCTTTGGAATTTTCATTGCATCACCACCACTAGAATCTTTCTGGTGGCACACATTTTTGTTTTCCTTATTCTTGAATTTACAACAGATAAAAAATCATAGATAAATAACATACTGTCCTTGTAATACCAGAAACAAAAAATAATATTCTAAAAGACGTTAACCTGTATTTAACCTATATTTTAAAATAACTCAGCCCTACAAAATATATGCAAAACTATGATTCAGATGTTACCCACATGTTGGAGCCACTGTAGCAGACTTGCAGCCCTCTTGTGAGTGACGCTGTAGAGGTTGAGTGCGTGGGCGTGGCGGTCAGGCGACTGCATGTCTAGGTAGATGTTTGCGACGGCCGTGTTCACGGTGTTCACCTCGTCTCGCTTGAGGTAGGGAAACTCTATGTGACTGAGGTACATCTGGGCTGTGAGGACGTTCCGACAGGCAGATGTCAGGTTGTCACGAGTCTCTGTTGCCAACAGGTACCGCCGCTGCATATCACTGAAACAGCGAACGTTATGTTGCGTACAGAGGGAGGATTTAAAACAATCCAAGGCACTTATGTAAAATTCTGACCCACGTCAATTTTCCCATTATAACTGTACATTTGCCTATATTAGATACCTCACACAAACTCTAATCCTAAACATGATCAATCAGCATTGCCATGCATACTTATGTATCACAAATATATTATTTTGAGACCCAAATAACACTCCGATTTGTACCAGTCGCAAGTGCAGCGGTGCATGTGTCACTGCGCTGTGCACATGGAATGAGCGATAACCAGTTTGTTTATGCCAACCCCGCTGTCTTTTCGACCTCAAAAGTATGCTAAGATGCGCTGTTTATAAAATATCAATATGTGCAAGATGATGTTAAATGGCTGAGTTAACAAAATCAAGTATAAAATGTTGGCAAAGATACAGTTATAATGGAAAATTTGAGGTGGGTCCGAATTCTACATAAGTGCCCAATCCAACAACTGGTATAGATTTATATTGTCAGAATAATAACTTATATATATATAGCATGGTGGCCAGTTATATGAAGCCACTGAGAATGTTCTTAACATTCAGATATCTTAGGAAATGACGCCATTTTCTAAAATAAATAAATATCATCATGTGCCAGAGGCATACATTGCATAATGCATTAAAATATAGTGAATAAAAAAAAATATATATATATATATATGTATATGTGTATGTGTGTGTGTGTGTGTGTGTGCATGTGCGTGTGCGTGTGCGTGTGCGTGTGCGTGTGCGTGTGCGTGTGCGTGTACGTGTACGTATACATATACATATATATATATATGTAAACATTTTGGAACCAGACTTTCCATCAAACACACACTGAAATGTAGTTGGCACCCATTTTCTGATGGATTGACAGAGTTTATGCCATGCAACGGCCATACAGTGTGAGGGACAAGTCAACTGTAGTCGACTCAACTTACGGCATCATTAACAGCTGCTGCCACCGGGTGACAGAGACGCCCAGCTGACTGACAGTGTACTGCAGCAAGACGACTGAGTTTGACCACTTGTATTTTGCTGCATTGATTTTCTCTTGCCGTGCCACGAGGGCGTCCAACTGTGATTCCGTCATATTCTCTCTTTCACTGCCGTATTGGCCGCCGAAGATCTCCCCTGAAATACACATGAACTTGACATAAACACTTTTGTTTTTCTGGTACTCAACTATATTTGGGATCTTAGTTTGACACCGACCAGTGAGATCAAGATTAAACTGGTCTGAGTCGCCAAGGATATGAAGAGGTTTTGCATTTACATTTATAGACTATGCTACTCATCAATATTCAATTCAATTCAATATCTTTATTTCAGACTATCATATAGATGTCCACATAAACATTAAAAAATACAAGTGACTAGCAAAAAAAATATAAAAGTATTGCACAATGGTACATTCAATCAAAAACTATTATGTATATACAACATTTTGATCCAATGTTGTCTTATCCTGGATTGCCAGTTTATATCACTGTTGATAATTGCAATTACCAACTTATTATAAGATGCATCAAGTCTCTGCATGAATTTATATACAAGGTTTCCAATTACAACTTTACTATCTGGTACATGGTATTCGACAAACATGGTGTCTATGAGTAAATCACAAAGATGGACCACAGGGGATGAATGTGGTACTACAGAGCTTTGAACATGATACCACAGGGCACAGTACATGACACCATTGTCACTTATGTTACAGCCCCTGGTGTGAGCCGTGAAGTGATCTGTTCACCGGTGAACTCACCAAGCAGTTTGTCCTGCTCCGCGTAGAAGTCCTCGAGCTTCTGTGCAGCCTTGTGCATGATGTGGACGTCCTCCGCCAGATGTGCCTTGTGTCTCGCCAGTCCCTCCAGCTCACCCCGCACCATCTCCTCATTGTTACGTGCCTCCAGGTACTCACTCTATTACACACAATGTTACACACTGCCATGGTACTCACTCTGTAACACACACAATGTTACACACCTCCATGGTACTCATTATGTAACACACACACACACACACACACACACACACACACACACACACACACACACACACACACACACACACAATGTTACACACCTGGTACTCACTCTGTAACACACACACACACACAATGTTACACACTTCTATGGTACTCAGTCTGTAACACACACAATGTTACACACCTGGTACTCACTATGTAACCCACACAATGTTACACACCTGGTACTCACTATGTAACACACACACACACAATGTTACACATGTGGTACTCACTCTGTAACACACACAATGTTACACACCTTGTACTCACTATGTCACACACACACACACACACAATGTTACACACGTGGTACTCACTCTGTAACACACACAATGTTACACACCTTGTACTCACTATGTAACACACACACACACAATGTTACACACGTGGTACTCACTCTGTAACACACACAATGTTACACACCTCGTACTCACTACGTAACACACACAATGTTACACACCTGGTACTCACTCTGTAACACACACAATGTTATACACCTGGTACTCACTATGTAACACACACAATGTTACACACTGGTAATCACTCTGTAACACACACACACACACACACACACACACACACACACACACACACACACACACACACACACACACACACAATGTTACACAATGTTACACAATGTTACACAATGTTACACAATGTTACACAATGTTACACAATGTTACTCTGTAACACAATTTTACACACCTCCATGGTATTCACTCTGCAACACATACACACACAATGTTACACCAATCCACGTACTAACTCAGTAAAACATACTATGTTACACACCTCCAAATATTTACATAGTACTCTATGTTACACACAAAATATTACACACATACATGTATAGGTACTCACTCTGAAACACTGTGTTACACACAAAAGTACTGACTCAGTAACAACACACTATGTTACACATATCTATGTACTGTAACATACACAATGTTACATACCTGCTGTTTCTCATTCTGTAACAACAGACACTCTGTTACCCAGATAAGTACTCACTCAGTAACAAGGTTACATAATACGTTCCTATCTGACATATCTCTAAAATGCTTCTTCACATTGCTGTAAGCAACATTAAGTTTCAAATATGACCACTTATGCAGTTTTACATCTACATAATTGTTCTGACATGTTAACAGATTTGATTGACATATAATTATATACTTTTTATAAAATATAACTATGATATATAAACTCATTTGAATGCTTAGAAAGACTGACGTAAGCTTCAATTAGTAAATAAAGTTGTAGAATTATAAAGAATATTGAATTTTTATTATTGTTAAAACTTCACAGATATTTTCAATAATTGTTGAATGATGGTGTTAAAAATAGCACCATGCACACACACACACACACACACACGCACGCACGCACGCACGCACACACGCATGCACAAGCATGCATGCATACACACATACAAACACACATGCATGCACACACATGCATACACACACATGCATGCACACACACACCCACACAACCACACACGCACGCATGCACACACACACACACACACACACACACACACACACACACACTGACAAAGTGTACATGAAAACAGTGTATCTGGCCAGTAATGCAGCTATTATATTGAATATATTGTTCATGGCTCCAAGATATGGTTATGTCATACATTTTCACCAAATGTTGCTCCAAAGTAAGTTAATTTCTTACAACATAATGCATGCAGCTGTTGTTGATACAGAATAACACTGCATATTTGTTTGTTCCTTCTATTCTGACATGTTATTTTATTGGACTTTATTTTATTGAGACATTCTCTGAAAAACTCTGTATTTTGTGAGCCTATCTAAAAGGCAATGAATCTCAGTAGCTCTCACCTGCTCTTTCGCCAATGTAGCATCTCCTTCAAAGAAACTCTGCAGTGTAGTCTTGGCGGCCCATGCAGCTTCCTTCATCTCTTTTTGTCTGTGTGTGTAACATGTCGTATGATCATATTTTGTGATAAAATATAATCGTACACATTCTTGTTGTATAATGTTTACTTAACCACAGTATCCAAACAATATAAAACAATACACAAATCACGATATTTGTGTTTTAAACACATGCAATGCTTAATAGTTTTCTGATAAAAAAATTATTTAGGCGTTATACAACTGGTATGTTTGATTGACTGGTTGGTTGATTGAGCTCTTTTCTTCTCTTAGTACTTAGTTGTATATAGCTATAGATTATTTCAATGGCCCGTCCATTCAGATGTTACATATCAATCTTGTCATTGCTTCTCAGCCATGATTGATTTCATGTTACATTTTTTAGTTTGCTCCAAAACAACTGTTTCCAAGTCAATAGGGACATTCTAGTTGTCCATGTGGATAAACAAACTGCTTGCATTTAAAATTATTTTAATATACCACTTGGCTTGCCCACTATTTCAAGTTATGTACACTGGCATTATATTTTTCTTGCTAGAGAAAAATATGATTATAATATAGCATTTGTAGAGATGGTGTCTCTATGTAGTAGTAGTGGTAGTAGTAGTAGTAGTAGTAGTAGTCATAGTCATAGTAGTAGTAGTAGTAGTAGTAGTAGTAGTAGTAGTAGTAGTAGTAGTAGTAGTAGTAGTAGTAGTAGTAGTAGTAGTAGTATAGTAGTAGTAGTAGTAGTAGTAGTAGTAGTAGTAGTAGTAGTAGTAGTAGTAGTAGTAGTAGTCGTCGTCGTCGTTGTAGTAGTAGTAGTAGTTGTAGTGGTAATGGTAGCGTTAGCGGCAGTGGCAGTGGCAGTAGCAGCAGCAGCAGTAGTAGCAGTAGTAGCACAGCAGTAGTAGTATTAGAATTAGTAGTATTAGTATTAGTAGTAGTATTCGTAGTATTAGTATTAGTAGTAGTATTCGTAGCAGTAGCAGTAGTAATAATACAGGAATAGCATCCAAATCCACTTAAGATTAAATTCTCTTTGGCAAGAACTAGAATTGCATAAATTAAATTAAAAACTATAAAATTAATTTTAAAAAAATATTAAATAAATAAATAGCATAAAATTAAATGAAATTTACATTAACAGTGCACACATGAATAAGACACTGAGAGGTGAAGTTAGGAGGCGGTGACGTACACTCTCTGCACACACTGTCTGTGGTGCTCCTGCAGTTGTTTGATGCTCTTGTCAAGGTCGCTCAGTTGACCTTGCTTCAGGTGGAGGGTCTGATGGACCTGGTCCTTCTCCAGCTTCCGGACCTTCCACTCCAGCTCCAGGTAACGTTTCATCATCGCCTTCGTCACCGGCTGTACATCAACAGAGTGAGACGCCATTTTATTTATATGCTGTAGTGTTTCCTTTCTATAAACCCTTGATGGTGCTGGTTCTTATTTTAAGACATTGCATTTTTTTATTATTCTGTTTGAAACTGTATTTTTACACTCTAATTTGTTTTTATGATAATTATTTATCTTATTTATTTATTTATCTTAGCTTCTCTTAGCTTAGTTATATACTTATTTATCTTAGCTTATTTATTTTATCTTAACTTTTGTATTTAATGAATTAATATTTTAGATCTTGTCAACACGTCATGTTAATGTAAAGTATTTGGTTACTTTTTTATCTCTTGATCTGTCGAACATCACAAGAGAATTTCCCCATGAGGGATAAAATAAAAGAATTTTTGATTTTGATTTTTTTGAACTATTGTATTTTCAACAATACATTACTCGCTATTGACAATCGTCTTATGTTCCCTCACAAGGTCAGCCTGGAATGTTCTGGTCTTTCAAGTGTTCCTCCTTCAGCCCACCTCAACTCCATGGCTTTCTTTACACTGTCCTTCCATCTTTTTGTTGGTCTTCCCCTTTTTCCTTTCCCAGGGACTGGCAATTCAGCAGATTTTCTGAGATAGTGGTCTTTTTTCTCATCTCTGCACGTGGCCATACCAGCAAAGCAAAGCATCTCTAAATTTCTCCTTCACTGCCTCTTCTCCAACTGGCTGTAACACTTCCTGATTTATGTTCCCTCAATGGGATTTTTATTGCCCATACTATTATCATTCTCATCTTAGTTCTCATGAGGAGGAATGTTTTTATTTTCAAGACACATGTCTCTGCTTCATACATAAGTGGCTATTGACAATAGCGTAACGTAATAGGTAAATAAACACTGCCTACACCTTTACTCTGTGTACTGGCATTTAACATAATTGTATACTGGTCTCTGTAAACACAAGTGTTACTCAATGTTGTACCTATTTTTGATAGTTGTACACAATATACAATAAAATAATACATTATTAATTGCTTCGCTTCATTTGGGGTGTCTGTCTTTGTCCAGATCCAACTGCAATGTTCACGCTCAAGAGAACATTTCATTGCCAGACTGTGTAGGGTTAAAATCACGCAAAGTCTCTGTCTACCCAGCTCCTGCCAGGAATACAAACCTTTTTCTTGGCTTGTGATTTACTCGATCCAGACCCCATCGCAGATAACACGGTCTGAAAGAAATAGTATATAAACAATTTAACAACTGGTAACTTACACACACTCCTCCAAGACATGCATGACTCAGCATAAACTAAGATCAATATTGTGTGCACCTTGTCTGTAAGAATGTTCTGATCACCTGATTAACAATCATATGTACCTTTCCTAAATACGCTGTCATCAATGGCTGTTTAAATATTACTGCTTATGGTTTACAAACATGCATAAAAATGCAATACACCCAAACAATACATGCATATGACACATACAAAATATATATAATATATATACACACAAACATCAATACAGAAAACCAGAAATAAACAAGAGATCCACTAGTCATAATAATTTAGATATATTTATGCTATATAAAAAAATTATGATTTATTCACATGGTTAGATAACCCTGTGATGTAATTGTCAGCAGTGTCACTAACACTTGACCCATGGCGAGTATGACTCAATGAATTTGGCCCTGATGATTAGTTCAACCCATGATCCTGAAATCGCCTTATTTTGATTCATATTTTATTACGTTGTTATGTCCATGGGTGCATTTTGTTAGATTTAAAACAAATGGTTTAACAATGACATATAAATTAATGCACAACACATTTGATTGGTTAATCTTTCTAAATATCAACAGAAAAATCCTGTATCTAGTATTAACACTGATGACTTAATTGTTAACTGGAAGTCACATTCATCATCAGCCTAGTTATAACTACCCTGCATGATTAACCACCTTCTGAGCCAGCATATAGGCCTACATAGCAGTCAGCTAATTTAATGTATTAAATGCTGGAAGCTAACTAGAACCAACCTTCAGTTGTCCCAACATGGCGAAACAGTAAGGCCTAAACTAGGTTCACTCAGAAAACCAGCATCACTGCCATCGAACGTCATCCAAAAAAATCAATCATATTGCACTGGTGCCCGGTAATTACTACTCCACACATTACATAAAATATTAATGCACTGTCAGTCGCATACTTTATGCACATTTAAGAAAAAGATGTATGAATGATAACATGTGTCATTACTAGGTGATGGTTTGCCACACTAGTCTAATGTAAACATGTTTTTGTTTTCATAAAAATATGAGAAACATTTGACTTTGTGAAACTTGAAAGAAAAAATTATTCATATTGTAACTCTTTAGCACTTATTTGTTCCAGGTGAACCATCACTCAGGAACAATGTTGAGAGGTGTACCTACATTACCACCACTGCACCAGAATTTGATATCTTGGACTTGGACTTGGTAGTTGGTTGCGACGTTGAGACTGATCGAGTTATTGCAGCTAGCTAGACTTGTTAGGCAACTATGACTGAGCGTTAAGACAAGCTCCTTTAAGCACAGCTGTGACTGTGCAAGTTCACAACCAAAACATTATTGTATGTGCGCTAAATGATTGATAGCGTCACAATCTAGATTCCAGACGAGATCGCACGATTCACGGGCGGTGGCGTAATGTTGTCACTGACACTGTTGCTATAGCAACATCGTAAATATTTATAGTTACCTGCACGACACGGGTTAATCTATCTAACGGTGATCAATTGGAACAAAGGTAGTCGTCAAAGCAATCTCCTACGATAATTCCAGATAGAATACGTTAAGGATTACTCTGGTTTCATCCACAAATCACCAACACGAAAATAAAGATCTATTATCGCCCAGTACGACGGCTAGAGTTTACAAATGCCAAAGTGGTGTAACAAATCAAGACCACAATGACAGTAAAGCCAAATTTTCTAATATGCTTCGAAGAGAGATATAACAACACAGCATTCCCTAAAGCAGATAAATTATCTTTCGTGAAATAAAAAGGGAATAATCTATAAAAAAAAAGGCTTCTCTCCGGATTTCTTAGACAAAATTATTTGTCTATACAACTAATGCCGCCTAGTGGATAGATCGTGGATGAGGCTCTGTAACTCCGCAAGGTGTCGCCCCATTTACAATGGTACCCATTGATCTCGGCCTAAGTGATCTCGGCCTGTTTCGGTGAACTCGGCCAGTGATCTCGACCTATGCGGCAGTGATCTTGGTCTGTAGGGTAGTGATCTCAGGCTGTTTTCGGTGAACTCGGCCAGTGACCTCGGCCTATACGGCAGTGATCTCGGCCTGTGGCTGTGGGGTAGTGATTTCGGCCTGTTTTCGGTGAACTCGGTCAATGACCTCGGCCTATACGGCAGTGAAATCGGCCTGTGCAGCAGTGATCTCGGCCTATATTCATATGATGTTAGCCAGCGTTTTTGTTCAACATACTGTGTTAAGTACCTAACATTGCATGGTTTATAAGACTTGTTTTTAATTAACAGCGGTCTGTTTTTTTTATTTTGTATTACAGCGATCTTTGCTTATTTGCGGGATGTTAGCCATATATTAATTATTGTGCAGCAGCATATAGCAGGTTTTTGTTGTACCTTATTGTTTCGGTTCCATCTTTCCTTTTTTTGTCCTTTTTGAGTAGGCCTATAGCATAAATAAAGGTATTTCCGTTATTCATGTGCAAGTGGAGTAAGTGGAGGCTTGTACCGTTTACCCTTGTACACTACAAAGTGGAGTTAGGCTTTACATTTAGTTGTAGTTGTTGGTTGCATATATGACTGTACAGTTTAAGGATTTTTTCTCAGAAGAATCAGAATCTCACGGGTAATCACCAAGCGTCTAGGGTGTGCAGCCTCTTACGCTAGCTCTTGCGTGTATCGCAGTACATGGCGTCGTCTTTATTTTTGATGTTTAACACAATAAGCGAGCGATTGTGTTTATCGTACGTTTATGCGACGGCTGAACAATTCCAGGATAGGAGTACGCCAATGTAATACAGTTTAATGAATACATTTCTAAATTGTAGAAAAAGCACTGATTATCTAAGTATGTGTTTTGGTGAGTTTCAGCTCTGAAATATTAAGACCGGACTGTTGCCTATTGTGTGGCACTATATACGTCAACGATTTGAGGCTAACTCACAGAAGACATGAAGCATAATATAGAAAGATTATATTTTATTAAAAACAATCCCCCCATAACCCACGTTGTTACAACCGATAATGTAATAATCGCCCGGTAATGTAATAACTACCCGATAATGTAATAAAATCAACCGATAATGTAATAACCACCCTATAATGTAATAACATCAACCGATAATGTAATAAACTTGCTAACCGATAATGTAATAATTTTCAACCGATAATGTAATAAACTCCTCTTGCCTGATAATGTTATAACTTTCGCCTGATAATGTAATAACGTACACATTTCTCGTAGGACTTAGTCGTTTTCGTGGATTTCATGTTGGTTTCTTGTACTTAGTCGATTTCGTCGATTTCTTCTATTTCGCAATACCACAACTTTTGCTAGCGGAATCAATTTAGATTAAATCCAATATGCTGGTTCCAATTTGGAAGTCATATTTATCCCAGCAGGTCAGGATTTTGAGTTATACATTCTCTTTCCATTTATTAATGACGGGTTGGTGTAATACAACATGTGGGCTTCATTGATAACGAAATTATCGGCCCAAATCCTGGTATCGATGATCTCACAAGTGTTCCCTTTCCATGCTATAATGTCAGGGTATCGAATGCCCACAGGCGTGGGGTTTGCTGGTTCAATCCTAGTGTGAAACCAAGATGAAGAAATGGTTTCTTAAAGAATGTGTTATGTATATGTTTTAGTACGATGTTTGTAATTCTCCCGTGATGTGCTCAAGATACATACATACATACATACACACAAATATATATATATATATATATATATATATATATATATATATATATATATTACATGTTACATGTGACATGTTACATGATACACGTAAATGTTCCATGTTCCTTGTTCCGTGTTACGTGTTCCGTGCTACGTGCTACGTGCTACGTGCTACGTGCTACGTGTTCCGTGCTACGTGTTCCGTGTTACATGTTACATGTTACATGTTACATGTTACATGTTACATGTTACACGTAAATGTTACACGTAAATGTTACACGTAAATGTTACATGTTACATGTTACATGTTACATGTTACATGTTACATGTTACATGTTACATGTTACATGTTACATGTTACATGTTACATGTTACATGTTACATGTTACACGTAAATGTTACATGTTACATGTTACATGTTACATGTTCCATGTTCCATGTTCCATGTTACATGTTACATGTTACATGTTACATGTTACATGTTACATGTTACATGTTACATGTTACACGATACACGTAAATGTTCCATGTTCCTTTCACGTGATTTGTCGCGCCTAGCCGGCTGCATGCATACGTCGCTCTTGATATTTTTCAATTTTTAGTACGTTTCTGTGTTTACATCGACGCTGATTTTTACTACATATATGCATAAACCAGCGATATGCGCTCGAGTGTGACCTTAACGTCGAAAAGCCTGAACGTCCGAAACGGCGAGTGCGTTATCGAAAGTTCGCGTCGATTGACAAGCGGGCTTTCACTGCTGACATCTGTGACGCATTCGCCGTGACCTCCGGAACCACCGTTAAGTCCATCGACAACTATAACACCGCTATCGAGGCCATCGTCAACAAGCACGCGCCGGTCGTCACACGTGTCATTGCTGATCGTCCAAAGACCCCGTGGCACACGGAAGAATTGTCCTGTGCGAAACGTGACCTCCGTCGCGCCGAACGCCGATGGCGAAAGACAAGACTTACTGTCCACAGACAGATCTATACGACGCTTCGAGACGAATATCGCCGCCATCTCGCTGCTACGAAGGCAAGTCACTTCTGTGCAGTTATAAGTGAGGCTGGACACAACATGAAAAAAATGTTCGGCGTCACGAATGCACTGCTGGGCCGATCTGTACCAGCTCAGTTACCTCTGAGACATCTAATGACGTAGCTCTTGCTGGGACATTTCAACAGTTTTTCGGCGAGAAAATCACTGACATACGTCGTTCAATTGACTCGCGTGCCGTGACGACCACCACTTTTGATCGGCAGCCGTGTGATGATTACCAACCTGCGCAACTCTGCGAATTTACGCCAGCAACGACTGCAGACATCAGACGGATCATTTTGCAGTCGTCTGCGAAATCCTGCATCCTCGACCCGATGCCAACGAGCCTGCTCAAAGAAAACATCGACATACTAGTACCGGTTTATACAGTCATCGTTAACTCGTCACTAGAATTCGGTATCGTACCTGCGGCCATGAAGCACGCAATTGTAACACCGAGCCTGAAGAAACGCGGTCTCGACGTTAACTGTCTGACAAACTACCGTCCGATATCGAACTTAAGTTTTCTATCGAAAACATTAGAGCGGTACGTTGCCAGTGAACTTCGCCACTACCTTGACTCAAACGGCTTCAACGACCCATTTCAGAGCGCGTACCGGCCCAAACACAGCACAGAAACAGCGCTAGTGCGAATACATGAAGACCTGATACAGGCAGTGGATTCACGGCGTGGCGTACTGCTTGTGCTATTAGATCTCAGCGCAGCGTTTGACACGCTGGACCACAGCACTCTCCTGCATCGTCTTCGTGCTATCGGACTAAACCAGACAGTGCTGGCTTGGTTTAGTTCATACTTAGTAGGCCGCACGAACGCACTAAAGATACGCGAAGTTACATCTGCTCCGGTGATTACTCAACATGGTGTTCCACAGGGCTCGGTCCTTGGTCCACTACTATTTAACATTTACCTTTTACCTATTACGGACATTTTCGATCGCCACCAGATCCGCTATCATATATACGCAGACGACACTCAATTGTACGCTGAGTTCCCGCCATCGAGTCACGCTGATGCACAACGAAAAATCGAGGAATGCGTGAGTGATATTAGACAGTGGCTGGATTACAACCACCTTCTTCTAAACGAGGCGAAGACCGAAGCAATCGTTTTTCGTTCCTCCGCTGTCCACTCACCTTCCTCGTTGTCCACCATCTGTGTATGCGGGTCATCTATTATTATCACTGTCGCTAACTGTTCGTGATATAGGCGTTTTACTTGACAGCCGACTTGACATGTCAGCGCAAGTATCGAACGTCTGCCGTGCTGCATACTCAAATTTATTTCGTATTGCCAAAATACGAACAAGTCTGACAACTGCAGCATGCAAGACTCTCGTCCACGCCCTCGTCACATCACGGCTAGACTACGGAAACGCAGTCCTGTATGGCATCTCCGACCGCCTCTTGCACCGCCTTGAGATGGTGCAGCGCTCGGCGGCCAGAGTAGTGCTGCGGCTCAGGCGCGGTGACCGGCGAAGCATGACGGCCGCATTGAAACAACTGCATTGGTTGCCCGTGAAGTATCGCATCGAGTACAAGATACTCGTCATTGTGTTTCGCGCCCTACACGAGCGGACGCCGGCGTACATTGCCACGCTGATCACACCGTACGTGCCGCGTCGCGCCCTGCGATCTGCAGACCGCGCGTTGCTAGTGGTTCCTCGGCACAACCTCGAACGTTATGGACGCCGCTCATTCTCTCGTGCAGGACCAACTCTTTGGAACGCACTACCTGAGGACTTGCGTTCTACAGTGTGCATGAACAAGTTTAAAACACACCTTAAGACTTATTATTTCAAGATTGCTTTTAATGTCTAGTATTTCTACACCTTTCATCCTTTTATATTTTTATTTATTTACTTATTTACTCTTAATTAGCTCAACCAGCATGTCATTTTAATTATTTATTAATTAATAGTTTACAAATTAACATATATTTGAGTTTTTGTTTTTTTTAATTACAATTGACACAACTATTATATTGCTGTAGTCATTTGTTAATAATTAAGTACTATGTATATTATTATATATTTATTTATTCTGCTACTTTATTTATTACTTATTCACTCTTAATTAGCTCAACCAGCATGTCATTTTAATTATTTATTAATTAATAGTTTACAAATTAACATATATTTGAGTTTTTAATAATTATAATTGACA
>OZ024863.1:46774363-46784363 GCA_964017155.1 Oasisia sp. SBJ-2009 | reverse complement strand
TTACCGGGCGATTATTACATTATCGGTTGTAACAGGGTGGTTATTACATTATCGGTTGATTTTATTACATTATCGGGTAGTTATTACATTACCGGGCGATTATTACATTATCGGTTGTAACACATGTCTTGATGTGATGTTGAACTCAATCAGTGCATAACCGGGCCGTACAGTCTAGCAAAGGCCTTCAGCATATGCATTGCAGACTTTTCGCCAGCTCTGTACATGTCCCACTGGAGGGCCACCTTTCCTTACAGATCCTGATTGGTTTTCTTCTGGTATCTCCGCAGCTTGCCTTCGGAGACCAATCACAATCTGACACACATGCAACTCTTATTTATAACATAAGCTGAACACAATAGCAGAGAGTAGTATATATATGCCGTCGTGTTCATTTTTGACAGACACATTTTCAAGTGAATTGTTTAGTCGCTCCATTTTATTAATATGATATTTTCGATAATTTTTATTTATTCCATAAGTATATATTAAACAGTTGCGTTTGTGCAGTACAACAAATACGTGTATATTTTATACAATCAACATCAAAATATGTCACAGCCGCAGAGTTTGTACCGCCGCAGACTATTGCAGAGCCAGCCGCCAAAGGAAATACTTGTTATATATATAGTCCTGGACCTGCCCTATAGGCCCGTAGACATTTCGGAGGTATCGAAGTTTGACTATTGATTTGGGTAATATATACATATGGCTTTAATATTCTACTAGGTGGAAATTTCAAAAACTGGGCATAACGTGGCGACGGCCATTTTTCAAAATGTCTGCCAAATTCAATATCCTCGTATCTTAATAAATACGGCATGCAGAGCAATAATTGTGGTAGGCCAATGTATGTTTCAGGAAACTCCAATTTCAAGTATACAATTACTTGGCTCCTATGGCATATATTTCCGCCATTTTTAAAGATGGCGGTCGTCAATACAAATGTCCCAATATCTCAAAAACTACGTCACCTAGAGCAATTTTATTGACGTTGTTGGATAGCTTGGTGGATAGCGATATCAAATATGTTATTTGTTACCTTCAATAACATAACAATTCGCGCCATTTTTAAAGATGGCGTCTGTCAAAGCCCATTATGTCCGTATTTAAGAAATACGGTATTTAGATCCATCTTTCACCACATCTGAAGTGTTTCATGTCGTCAAAGGATGTAGCAGATATACAGTGGAGACCTGTTTGACCCACTGTTAACATTAGTTATACGTTTGAGACGAGTTCAACGCCGTATATGATATGTTCCCTATTATCGCTCAGTATACATGAGATCATATGGCGAGACCATTAATCGATGTGTCATCTGTATATAACCAAATGCCAATATAATTCTGAATTTCATGTATGTTTGAAAAGTGTCATCACCAGAACACATTACAGATGGAAAGGTGCATGTGAAAAACATGTTTATAGGTTAAAACCTGCATCACTCGGGCCAGGACTTCCATCGATCTATATAGATTAGCAGGTACTGAGTATTCAAATTATGTTTTAAACCAGGTGGTAATTGCCTACGAGATATATCCCCACTGTTATAACTATCCCAAAAGAGAAGTAGTAATGTTGTATTTGTTTACAATAAGCCAAGGTTGCCTCATTGATTGAAGACATTTCTATTATATAACAACACACAAGTACATTACTCTAGCTATTATTATTTCAAACTTTTTTGTTTCTTGTCTTGCCATATTTCAGATAATTGAAAATAAACGTGGCCATGGACAAAAATACATAATAACTTGCGATATTTCACCTTCGGATTTTCAAAACTGCTCCTGCCTCTCCTGAACATAATGTATTATTTATATATATTGGGCAAGACCGTCGAGCTACTTTATTGTGGGGAGACTAGCAGGAAAGGTGTCAGTAACGTAGCAGAGCTCAAAAATGACATTGTTAAAAAAAATTGATTATCGGACCTGACTGCATTCAAGTATCACAATACCCATACATATGTTATAAACGATAAACTGGTATACGCAATCTCCGGCCTGTTTAGGAGGAACCCAGGGTAACTGGTGAAATAAGCAAACTATCAGAAGCAACCAACAATCTTTCCACACGTAGCACAAGCTCTCCCCTACCAGGATCCGTGTTTATCCGGAATAGATTTAACAAGATTTAACAAGATTGCCACCTAGAGAATCAACTCTAGATGGCAGGTGGACAAGGAAGCCGTTTGGCTTATCGAGAGTCCAACCTATCTATCTAAGTATACCCTGCCCGTCTTAGGTATATGTCAATTTTATTTTTAAACATATTAACACTTCTAGCACCTACACAATCAGCTGATAATTTGTTCCATTCGTTTACTATTCTTTGGGAAAATGAAAATTTTCTAATATCTAGTCTACACTGCTTCTTTGCTAATGCAACTCCATGTCCTCTAGTCCTTCTCTCTTCCTTTACCGTGAAAAAAATATTTCTGTCAATATTTTCATACCCATTCAATATTTTAAAAACCTCAATCTGATCTCCTCTCAATCTTCTGGTTTCTAGTGTTGTTAGACCACATTCTTTTAGACGCATTTCATAACTAATATTCCTGAGTTTTGGTATCATTTTTGTTGCTCTCCTTTGTACTCTTTCTAGCATATCAATATCCTTCTTGCGATATGGCCTCCATGCTTGTATACAATATTCTAAATGAGGCCTAACTATTGTTTTATAAAGCGGTATTATTAGTTCTTTTTCTTTGTATACTATATTTCGCCTAATTAATCCAAGAATTTGGTTTGCCTTCGCTGCTGCAATTCCACACTGCTCTGATACCTTCATGTCAGCACTAATGGTTAAACCTAAGTCCTTTTCCTTTACAGTAGTATTTAGTACAGTACCACCCATTGTATATTGTGCATTTTCATTCCCATGTCCTGTGTGGAGGCACTTACACTTTCCAAAGTTAAACAGCATTTGCCATTTCTCAGACCATTCTATCAACTTATTTAGATCATCTTGTAAATGCTGTCTATCTGCATCACTTTTTATTTTCCTAAACACTTTTGTGTCGTCCGCAAACTTCAACACCTTGCTTGTTATGTCATCATCCAAATCATTGATATATATTAAGAATAAAATAGGTCCCAATACTGATCCTTGCGGTACTCCACTCAAAACAGATTTCCAATTTGAAACCTCCCCATCAACTACTACTCTTTGTCTTCTATCAATAAGCCATTTTTCTATCCAGTTAATCATACTATTTCCTATGCCATGGGCCTTTAGTTTAAGTAGTAATCTTTGGTGTGGCACTTTGTCAAAGGCTTTTTTAAAATCTAAGTAGATTATATCTACTGGTGATCCCTCATCTACCCACTTTGTGACATCTTCCAAAAAACATAACATATTTGTTAAGCATGACCTCGCTTTTAAAAACCCATGTTGAGATGTGTTTATCAATTTATTTTTAACAAGAAAATCAACCAAGTGATCTTTAATTAGTCTTTCTAATAGTTTACAAATCACCGATGTTAAACTCACTGGTCTATAGTTCTCTGACTTGCTTCTTGATCCTTTTTTAAATAATGGTATGATGTTTGCTTCTTTCCATTCTACCGGAACCACTCCTTCCTCTAATGCCAAATTGAACACTGTTGCAAGTGGTATGCTAATTTGTTCTACAATTTCCAGTAGTAATTTGGGAGGAATCCCATCCACTCCTGGTGATTTATTATCCTTCATATCTCTTATTTTCATAGCTACCATTTTTGGGGTTACAGTTAGTTGTCCTAAATAGTCACACTCTCTCCCTTCGAACTTAGTCTCTAGTACTGGTAATGTACTAATATCTTCCCTGGTAAACACCGAACTAAAGTATTCATTTAGGTTTTCTGCCATTAAGAATCCCTCCGTTATTATGTTTCCATCACTACCTTCTAGTGGCCCGACCTTATCTTGAACTTTCTGTTTACTTCGAACATACGCATAAAAACTCTTGCTGTCATGTTTTATGTTGAAAGCTATTTTTTGTTCATAGCTTCTCTTCGAATTTCTAATTTCAGCTGTAGCTTGATTAAGTGCTTCTTTATAAATGGCATAGTCTTCGTCACTTCCAGTATGTCTATATGTCTTCCACATCATTTGCTTGTACTTGATTTTTCTAATGGCTTCCTTCGATAAGTGTTTCTTCTTTGACCTTTTCCCCTGTTTTTTCAAGGGGACAAATTTGTCAACGACGCAGTCAATTTCCCTCTTTAAGATATTCCAGCATTCTGTTGCTGTCTTATTCTTCAGTGTGTTATTCCAGTCTATCTTCGCTAAATATTCCCTCATGTCCTTATATCTTCCTTTGTGAAAATTTTTCCTGTACCGTATTTTTCTGTTCCGTTCTCCTTTTACTTTGATGATAAAATGTATCTGGTTATGATCACTACATCCCAGTGGCTCACATATATTGACATTATCAACAAATTCCTTCTGTGAGCTCAAAACTATGTCCAACACGTTCTTGTCCCTGGTTGGTTCTAACACATGTTGAAAAAGGAAACTATCTTGTACTAAATTTAAAAACTCTTGATCCTCTCTCCCAGGACTCTGTAGAGATGTCCACTTTATATGCCCATGGTTAAAATCCCCCATAATAATACAGTCCCGTTTACTCACTTCTTTTATAGCGTTGTGCATTTTTTCATTCTCTTCTATGCTTATGTTTGGACTACGATAAACTAACCCAACAGTTAATGTTGAGTTTCCTGTAACTATATTACACCAGACAGCTTCACATTCTGCTTCTTTTTCTAATTTTATTTCGTAAGCCTGGATGGATTCTTTAATATATAAAATAACTCCGCCTCCCCTTCTTCCTAATCTATCTTTCCTAAACATTACATATCCTGTCATTCCTAATTCGGCATCTGATATATCGGGGGTGGCCCAAGATTCAGTTATACCTATTATGTGAGGGTCAATATCTTCTACCATAATGTTTAGTTCATTTCTTTTGTTTACTATGCTCCTTGCATTTAAACAAACACATTTATAACCAAATTTCGTAGGGCTTTCCAGGCTGTTTTTTGCTGATTTCTTTTTGCTGTCTTTAGCTATGCCTCTAGTATTTGGCTTCTCTGTGTATCCCCCCTGCGAAACTAGTTTAAAAAATTGCAACCTGTTCCTCTGTCCATAGATTGAAGCAGGTTCTCGGAGAACACTGCTGCGCCCTTTCCGCTTAGATGGAGGCCATCTCTCACGTACATATCTTCCTTCCCAACAAAGTATCCCCACAAATCTACAAATCCAACTCCTTCTCCTTCACACATCTGCTCCACCAGAGCATTGATTGCCATCCTCTTACAGTTTCTATAGGTTGCTCCCCTTCCTCCGATTACTGGCAAGATTCCTGAGAGAATGATCTGTTCAACTCTTGTCTTCTTCAGTTTCCCTACCAACTGTCTGTATCTTTGCACTATTCTAGTTGTCCCCTCCCTGTCTGCATTGTTCGTCCCTACATGTACTAATATAGATCCTCCCTGGCCATGCCCCAACACGTTCTCTACCCTATCTGTCACATGCTCAATCCGAGCGCCCGGAAGACAAACAACAACATCTTCTCCTTTGTTTAACGTCTTGTCCGTCTTTCGCAAAATTGAGTCGCCCATAAAAACCCTTTCTGTTCTGAATGCACCCTCGATCACTGCTTCAGAGTAGCTCCTCCGTTTTGCATCTCCCTGGTTGCTGACTTTCCCCCCTGCCGCTTTCTCTGTTGGTCCTTTCTTTCCTGTCTCTTTTCTTCCTGACATCTTCCTTGTTATTGACTTCCGTTTGGTCATATCTACTCTCAGTTCCTTTCTTCCCTTCGTCTTTCCTCCTGTCGTATCTACTTCTATCATCTCCTGTCCCCTTGTCCCCCCCTCCTTCTCTACTGTCACTTTCTCCACTGTCTCCTTCATGCATGGCATGTTTTCTGTTGTTCTTTCTCCATTTGTTTTCCTTGCTATCATCCTCCCTCCTCTCTCCATCCCCTTCACAAGATCCGTTAGCTTAGCTAGCTCTGCCGTCAGACAGTCCACTTTCCAACACCCTAAACATTGGAAAGTAAACCCTTCCTCCGTTGTCTCTGACCAAGACTTTCCGCACCCCGATAAGGCAAAATCCACCAAGCTGTGGCAGTGATCACACAGCAAGTGCCTCCTTGCCTTCACTTGCCGCTTGGAAGGTGCCATAATACGATTGATCAAATCAACTTAGTTTATACCAACTTAGTCTTTAGAAAGACTGTTTGTTTATTGTGTACAGCAACTGCAGCACACTACGTGTTATAAACAACTTACTACCTATGCTACCATGAACAATAATTTTATTCTGTACTGGTACCGTTCCCTAGCGGATACTTTGGACACTACCTATATAAACAGACTAGGGCTTCCTGCTAAAACACTTGCTTATTTTTAATAACAATGGCGCCGAATCAAAGAATTATCCTATGTATGCAGCTGTTTTGCTCACCACTTTATCTGTTATATATCATATCAATTTATCAGATTTGCTAAATTTTGTTTACAATCTTGTTGAAAGCTAGATTACCCTATTTCACCCACTATAAATAATAGTCTGCACAAACTAAGGATTCCTACTAAAAAGCTTGTTTATTTTTAATAACAATGATACCTATTCAGAGTGTTACCTTACACATATAGTTGTTACGCTTATTGCTTTGTCTCTTATATACGATATCAAATAAACAGATTTTGCTCAGTCTTGTTTACAATTTGTCGAAGGCTAGATTACCCTATTATCACCCACGTATACTAATTTGTTCAAAAATACTGTTTACTAACTAAATTTAACCAAAACTGCCACTCAATATATGTCTAGTACACCCTTATGAATAACCTTAGCACAAAAATAATACTTATCAATCAATACTTCCGCTTGTTTTTCAACTTTTATACACCACCAAATTCAAACATCTGCATCCACCAAGTTTCCCGCCAATACATTGATTGTACCATGTGTGGGAGTGATAGGATTCGAGAACAAACGAAAAAAGTCAGGGAAAAGTTCAGAATGTGTAAATACGAAAGCGCAGTGAAGTTTCTAGATGTAATTAGATTTTTTTAAATGACGCATTTGTTAGATGCACATACGCCTGAAAGTGTATTTGCTGCTGACAGTCAGAAACGAAATATGGTCCTCCTCAAACTAAATCGTGGAGGCTTTGTCTCATTTATATCCATTGTACAAAGATGGCTATGGGTTGACAGTTACTGAAATTAAAGATTTCATGTTCAGTTTAGCAGTTAGTTATAATACTGAGTTATACAACAAAGATGTAAACACAAATTTATTGGACAACTATAGTGAAATGACTGAGTTCTGTCCTAGTTATCGAGTCGAGTCGAAAAGAGACATTCTCAGAGAGGAAGTTGATTTCAAGCTAGATGAAAAATGGAGTGATGATTATGATGTGAAATAATCATGGAAAAACGTCAGATCGGTTGCTGACTTTCTTTGCCTCGCTCTTTGGCATTAAAAGATCTCGTATGTTTAAAATTGAAATGATGCTTGATGGTGATGACGATGAAGTGACGCATGGTGACGACGATGACCACAAAGAGAATACTACATACATAGAGTGGATCGTTATTAACACGCAAACTCAACTCAGTTGCCTCTACCACATATTGCGCTAACAAATATTCAAGGGTGCAAAAAAGACGCCTGTCAACGTTTGATAATCACCACACACGACTTAACAACATTCATTTCTCTCATCTTTGTTGCAGTACGTTTTACGCTAATATCTGATGAAAAGCATATTCCATGGGCACATTGAATTGATAACTATGACAGAACTGAATTATATCATTATAGTTGTATTATACACGCATCTTAGAATATCTGTTGTATAACGCAGAATCATAATTCTCTGCTAAACTGGACACGAAATCCTTAATTTCAGTAACTGTCAACCCATAGCCGTCTTTGATCAGTGGATCTAAATAAGACAAAGCTTCCACGAACAAATCATGTTTAGGTTTAGTTTGAGGAGGACCATTATTTTGTTTGTATATGTATATATATATATATATATATATATATATATATATATATATATATATATATATATATATATATATGCATGCATATATATATATATATGCATGCATATATATATATATATGCATATATATATATATATATATATATATATATATATATATATATATATATATATATATATATATATATATATATCAGCAAATACACTTTCAGACGTACTCAAGTATGCGCATCTAACAAATACGTTATCTCATTGCATCCAGAAAGTTTACACCACTTTCGTGATTAACAAGTAAGAACTCGTTCATCATTTGAATTAATACTTCAATTTGAGCTATTACATGATATGGTTGGTCAGCATGGTTGGTAGTCACATCTGTTTCTGAAATGTTGTTTTTGAAGATCTTTTCTAATTCTTTTGATGGAGATCGATTGGCGCTATACTGAATCCAAGAAACCAGATGTCTTTAGTTGCTGTATGAGCCACTGTCCTCTGAACAGCCCGGCGATAAATTAGGGGCAACTGGTTTTAACCGTATTAACAAGAGTGTTGTGAATGCTACTCAGCATGTCCATATCAGGCTCAGTTATTATTTCTAGTATGTCCTTCATTCCGTATTGAAATATGCGTTGTAGTTCACTGATGAATAGTTCGTGAGGTTTGTCGTCGTGTGTTAGGTCGTGGAGCGAAAACCTCTTGTCGCTGGATGACTCGTCATGTTCATTATCGGGCCGATTCGTTTGGTCGTCTCTTCCTTCGCCTAGCTGTGTCATTGTCGTTATTTGGTATTACCACACGTTTGCTATACATGTTAATTGAACATTTATTATTGAATATTATTGTTACGTTTTACATACCTGGTCAGTTATAAAAACTATAAGCATGTATTACACGTGAAATTACTATTATAACATTCTTGTTTATACAGCCATGTTAGGGTTGGCAGCGACCAGTTTAATTTATAGGAAATGGTTTCGTAATAATAATTATCTATACAAACTGGTAACAGCTTTAATTGGCTCCGCTGTCTGCCCGGAATCGTGTTTGTTTCTATTGTTCGAGAGAAACGAGTTCTCGTGGGGCACCGTGAATGGTGCCATGGGGGTTATCCTCCAGTAGTCACACATTCTACAAACACAAACGAGATTCATCAATCAACTTAGTACAGCATACCATGTAATACTGTGTCACACCATGTCACACTGTCACTGCACTGGCTGGAAGCAGCCACAGTTAACAACTTCCCTGACAGTGTGACATCACTTTTATTCACTGAGGGCAGAAGGGGTTGTGAGAGGGAGGGAGGGACACAGTGATGGAAAGGGACATAGAAAGGGACACTGAAAGGGACAGGGAAAGTGAGAGAGAAGGAGGGATGGAATGAGATAGAGCAGGGAGAGAGAGACGGAGACGGAGACGGAGACGGAGACGGAGACGGAGACGGAGACGGAGACGGAGACGGAGACGGAGACGGAGACGGAGACGGAGACGGAGACGGAGACGGAGACGGAGACGGAGACGGAGACGGAGACGGAGACGGAGACGGAGACGGAGACGGAGACGGAGACGGAGACGGAGACGGAGACGGAGACGGAGACGGAGACGGAGACGGAGACGGAGACGGAGACGGAGACGGAGACGGAGACAGGGAGACGGAGACAGGCAGGCAGGCAGGCAGGCAGGCAGGCAGGCAGGCAGGCAGGCAGGCAGGCAGGCAGGCAGGCAGGCAGGCAGGCAGGCAGGCAGGCAGGCAGGCAGGCAGGCAGGCAGGCAGGCAGGCAGGCAGGCAGGCAGGCAGGCAGGCAGGCAGGCAGGCAGGCAGGCAGGCAGGCAGGCAGGCAGGCAGGCAGGCAGGCAGGCAGGCAGGCAGGCAGGCAGGCAGGCAGGCAGGCAGGCAGGCAGGCAGGCAGGCAGGCAGGCAGGCAGGCAGGCAGGCAGGCAGGCAGGCAGGCAGGCAGGCAGGCAGGCAGGCAGGCAGGCAGG
>OZ024863.1:46696863-46769363 GCA_964017155.1 Oasisia sp. SBJ-2009 | reverse complement strand
TACCTTCATTGCAACTGAGTGTTCCGACCGCACGTGGCGGAAGGGGTTACCAGTGACGCTCATCCTATGGAGGTCACAACCGGTGTGGCGAACCGGGGTTTGGGCCAGGTAATTTCCCTCCCATAGGAACACTTCCGGCGGAAGTCGGTCAGTTGCGAGGGAGTAAGGATTGTGACCAACCGTGCCAGGGAACGTTATGAGGAGCAACCGATGAGGTACCTCTGGCCGAACTAGTTACATTAGATTGTACTACAGGTTATATACCCAGTGTCTCCCACTTCCCCATTCCCTCTTTTTTTCTTTTTCAAAGTTTTTCTTTAAAACAGTAAATGTGTGACTGTTATTTTTAAGGTATTAAGAAAAATATTAACTTAGCTAAATTTAAGGCATGTTTAACTTTAAAACACATTTTGTTTTGTTTTAATCGTACACAACATCTCAGCTTCACGACAAGTTTTAGTTAACTTTTTGCACGTACGGAAAACTATATTATTGAAAGTTACACAAATGCTGGAACTATTTTTAATTGTGAAAGAGTTAATAGCATGCATTAAATCATAACTATTTTACTCATAGTAAATAGCTCAGATGCAATACTTTTTACTATTTAAATATACTGCTATGTCTTTAATCGTCAATAACTAAATAAATGCAACTATGATATGTTAACAATAATACGTTCAATGTTAACATTTGTTTGCGTTTATTTATACATGTATATGCCATGTACTATAACCTTTGGTTATACTCTTTTCCATGAGATATTCATTCATGTTAAATTAATATTTTTCTTAATACTACTTTTACATGCACAAATTACGGCTCTGTGGCCAGGTGCATGACACACACCTAAGTCCAAATCACACCCACGTTAGGGTAAATTACCCCTAGGTGACACATAGCCAGTAGGTGCGGTTGCATGACACACACCCGGCTGGGTTATGTCACAACTTACGCCGACATTTCTGGGGCAACTCGAAGCAGCCCCAACTGCAGCTAGGTGACTCACAGCGCGTTGTATCAATGGCAGCAGTGGTTTACTGCTTGTATACATTCTACGACTGTCCTCATAATCATGGACATTATGGCCTTTTGTTTTTGTGTTGGTCTGTATGCAAATATTGGTTTATTAATTAATTTATTAATATTACATAACTACTAAATTATATGTCTTACTTATTACAGTTTTTGTTTTACAAATTGTATGTTTATATAAACATATATTCATTGACATTGTGGCATTTTACAAAAAACATTTCTGTCTGTCAAGGTTACCCGCTAATTATCACTTATTAACTAATTTATTATTACATGACTAGTTAATATATATTTATTCTCATAATAAATGTGGTTACGCACACTGCATAATATGTATAAATATCTTCATATTTATTAATTCTGCTGGTCTTAATTAGAATTTGTTGGTCTGTTAACTTGGTGCACTACTGAGATAATATTAACTAATTAACTGAATTAATTAGTATGAAATATAAATATTGCAAATTTAGTACTCCATTCAATGCATTTCAAAACACTGCACACAGTATTTTAATAGTTATATAAATAACACAGTTATGCAATTTCAAATTCACTTTTATTCAAATATTTATCAACAGAAAACAAAACAAATGAGCTCGTTGCCAGTTTTTATTTAGGTCCTCCACACTCCGCAACGTTGTCGATAGTGCGCTGACCTCTGCCGTCACAGCATTCCATCCCTTTTTCTGTCCCTGTTTGACAAGGTTGATTTCAATCGGCCTTGTAACAGTTCTTATAATATAAGTTACGACTTATTTGGCTGTATGCCTGTATCAAGGCCATAATCTCGACATGAGAAAGGTTGTCCTTATAGGGCACAGAGCACTGTTGATTTTTAAATTTTAACACAATCACTGCAGTCATGTCACTGATATGCTTATCAAATTTCGTCAAAAAAGCATATCTCAGGCTCTCTTAAAATGCATGCATGTGTTTTGACCCTCAATATTGACCAAACTGAGCACGCTTTTCTGCATTCGCAGGGTCATGTAAGAAAAAATGGCTAAAAATCACTACGCCAACTACACTCTGCCTAACATGCGTCATTGCACTGCAGATATATCATAGCACTGAACCTACTAGTATGCCTGTCCTACGGTACTCATTTCACATTAATTTCTTTTTTCAAAATCTCAAATGACACAATTATTAAGGTACTACATTCGTATGGGTTACACCAGGAAGTCTAACTGTGCTCTGACCCCTATAGTGTCGCTGTTGTCTCACTGCTTCCACCATGAGGACTGTCCGAGGTGAACTGAATTCTGGGAAGATTTGTTCTCAAAACGCGGCAATCCGCTTATCGGTTACTCGTGCCGGTATCTCCTAGTTGGGCGGCATCTATGTGGCTGTTGTGCACCGCACCCAATGCGGTCGCCCAGCTATGTCACACCTAGAGAGTTAGGGGTAATTTTACCGCTTAACTTGTGTGCGTGTCATGCAACCGGCCACTGATACACTGCAATGCACCCAAAACGAAAAAATATATATATACATATATATATATATATTTCTGATTTTTCCTGTTCGCCCGCCTGTATCTTCAGCATGTTGAAGCTAGGCGGTACTCGGAAGAAGAAGAAGAAGAAACATAGTAAATAGAAATACTACTACCCAATAAGTATAATCGCGTACATACATCACCACACTTTCATACGTGTACACAACACGTGATAAAGTACCTGCATCAATAAAACAACTATTAAAAAATTATAATTATGACATTATCGAACATATCTTGAACTTACACATTTTCCTTTTTATTATATAAAACGTAGGATTGTGCATACATTCATAATTATTAGACACACATAGACAAATAGACTGCACATACACACGCTCCCACACCTAACGATCTTGAGAATATGTTGGATATTGTTAGACGATGCAACATTTTCTGGTTTAATAACCGTCACTAAACATTCATGCTTGTAGGACACAATTATACTCGTTTTGTAATTTATCTGGCAAAAATATTCTTTGAAATTGGCTGTTGGGGAGCCTTAGTGCCGCGATATGAAGTGCTCAAAACCACAATTAGGCGTCATGTCCAGAAAAATCAGTTTGTGCATGCTTTTACAGATCGTGTACTGTTAATTATGTATTCCTATCAGACCATGTAATTCAATTTCTAACAATACAGTTGTGAATGGTTGCAGTTAGAATACTGTGTTTTAACGCAAAAGCACTGTCAAATGTTTCTCTAAACCATTTTGTTCACTTGCACAGTTTAGGGTAATACCGGTTCAGTGTTGTGTGTGGCAGGTTCATACCCTGCTGGTGTTCCTTATGCAAACACTACATGTTGTGTGCACACACATTGATTCCATTTCATACGTTTAGCTGGTTTTGTGATATTTTTGAAATGCATTAAACTACTTATATCATTATAATATATATATATATATATATATATATATATATATATATATATATATACATATATATATATATATATATATATATATATATATATATATATATATATACATATATATATATATATATATATATATATACATATATATATATATATATATATATATATATATATATATATATATATATATATATATGGGGGGAGGGAGAGAGGGAGAGAGGGAGAGAGGGAGAGAGGGAGAGAGGGAGAGAGGGAGAGAGGGAGAGAGGGAGAGAGGGAGAGAGGGAGAGAGGGAGAGAGGGAGAGAGGGAGAGTTTTGCATTTGCGTTTTTTTGTTAAATTCAATTTCGAAAGGAATAATAATATCAATTGCATGATCCTAAGAGGCGTATTTCATTACGGATTATAGCACTTAATTATTCCACAAATATATTTAGGCTGCTAAACAAAATTACAAAATTAATTTCATACCGGACGGAGCAGTAACAAAATTGCGAAGCATGTTCCTTCTTGGTATACGATCACTTTTACAACATATCAGTTATGCTTTTCTAATTGTCACCTTTCTCAAATATGGAGTTACTGTTATTAAAACGAAATAAATCTGAAATCGCACGCAAACTTCCTTAAAATGTAACTTATTCAACGCTTTGATTAAATATTGATAATCCGGAAGTCATATTTGAGCTCAGATGCCATTATTTTCGGTCAAATCGCGATTAGTCATTGAGATTTTGCTAAAGGTATGACTCGTATAGTCCCGTTGACGGAGTTCCCAGTGTAATGAGAGCCTACAATTTGTTTCCACGGAGTTGTTATACCACCAGGCATAAAAACGCGACAATGAGTATCACTGCCAGCATGACCTGATAGGGTAACATCCCCTAGTAATCTACCACTACTTTGGTCAAATTCAACACTGGGTGCAATTGCCATTTCATCTAGGGTTAAACAACACTCGCATTCTTGTGATTTCCACTGCTACACTTTCTACTGTAATAAACTAAATACTGCATCTAGTACACCGGGTTCAAACATCCAGTTGACCCATATGTGAAACGCAACTGCAAGGCTTTCTTGATAGTAATAGCACCCCCTTTTGCTACCTCGCATGCCTTTTCTCCCAAGTGCATTTAGCTGATCATCAGTAAATATTTTTTATGAAGTCATGCATTTTGCATTAATGATGTTTTCTCGCGTTGCATACGCTTCATTTGTTTCTGTAGTAAGTTCATTTTTATCTGCTGCATGAAGTTTACCCTTTGATTTTCTTAACTCATCACGTGGTAGCAATATTTCGTCAGGACATGGGTTAGTGACCAGTTTCACTTGTGTCACCTACAACATAATTAAATGTTATCCAATTACTAATTAGCTCTGAAAGAAGTATTTTTAAACGATGACCTGAATCACATCAAATATGTTTTATCAGCGTAACGGATACCATAAGTATTCATATGTGTGTGTGTGTGTGTGTGTGTGTGTGTGTGTGTGTGTGTGTGTGTGTGTGCGTGCGGGCATGCGTGTGTGCGTGCGTGCGTGTGTGCGTGCGTGCGTGTGTGTGCGTGTGTGTCTGCGTGTGTCCGAGTGAGTGTGTATGTCTGCGTGGTGTGTGTGAGCGAACATCGTGTGTGCATGTGCGTGTATATGTAATTAATATAGGCCAATACAGTATGCCCTTATTTTACAATATAAACCTTACGAGTTTTTTCATAGACATAATATAGCGTGCGCAATTAGTTGAACAATTATTCAATGCATAATTCTACCACAGGCCTACATTGAGATCTATTTTGGCAAAGAATTCAGCAGTCTGCACTAAATTGCCTTTCAGGTTGGGTGCATGAAACTACTGTACCCTCGATCAACAGTATTTCAAATTCAAAGATTATCCTAGTTGTAATTGAAACTGTCCAATAACTCAACGTTCACACATTTCAATTGAACCAATCTAGTGTTACGTAACTTCAAGCACATTGCCAACGCCCTGTGTGAAGTTTTAACACATAGAAAGATATGGGATTACACAAAATCACACGTTTGGTTTCAACTTTTAACACCTAAGATTGTTTTGACCGCGGAGCTAGCTGCTAACTAAATCACTACCTGACAGTTTTTCGTCGTTTTTCAATATTTATTTATGCATCCTTCCATATTTTCCACCAACCCGAAAATGTACAATGTCATCAAATAAGTGTGCATATATGCATAGACATTCAAGATATCCCAGGGTCTACATGCAATGCGTCATCGCGAGGTTTGGAAACAGCGTGCTGAGTCTATGGCCAAACGGTTACGCACGTTCTTCTTAGCAGATGACAATAAACCAGTTTGATCGAGATCTTGGCTTCCTTTCGTGTTGGAAATATTGACTGACATAAACGTGCAATCGGTATAGGTTCAGTGACTTCTTTGGTCATAAACTACATTACGAAATCTGAATAATAGGGGCTATTTATACACCTATACGGTGTCTACAGGTTGTTCCACACGGAATTAGCCAATGTATTTGTTTTGTTGAAGGTTTTTACATTGAACAATGTTGAACAGTAAAATGTATTAGTTGATATTGTCAGTAAAACTTGTTTAGAAAATGGTTGGCTACCATTAAATTAATATTATTTCAAACTTGCTCCTTTCAAACTGCGCAGGCCTACATTTTCTTGAGCTTACAAAAGTGCATGGCAGGAGACTTGTATAAAAAGCATCAGTATTTGGACATATTGCAATAATTAATAAATTAACATTTTGTTGGTTACCGTTTGGCCCTAAAAATAGGGAACCTGTTTTAGAATCACACAGTATACGAGTTCCTACAACTACAAGTAGGTCGTATGGACAAGAAACCATCAGCTTCTCGATGCGTGTTTGGTGAAACAACTCCACTCCAGTTAATCCGATTATCTTTCAAAGGTCCCGCGCATAGACAATTGATCATAGCCGAACAAACACCGGAAAGTAGGAAGTCGATCAAAGCAATTTCACAAGTCCCTTTCACGCCTACCCTTGGCAGTTATTTATAACTTGTCTTGCACAACGGCGCTTCGCACCTTGGAGTGAGTGCCTAGAGTAGGCCCAAGGGGCGGGGTTGACCTCGGGGTGTATATAAGCCATGCTGCTGCTCTCTGCGCCAGTACCAGTCGTTGCGGTCGCTGTTTACACGTGTTTGTCGCATCGGTGTCGTTAAGGATTTGCAAGTTTTGATTTCGTTTTAATCTCACGTCAGCCGGAAGGAGACATCGACACAAAGGTTGCATAGAAATAGGTAAGAGAATGTTGTGGCTGCTTTGAGTTTTTATAAGAAAATATGACACGGTACGCTAAGGTTATGACACGAGATTGTCCTCAGATCATTAATTAGGACGGTATACGGTCTCTTATTTTCCAATGACAAATGCTGTGTGAGGCGAACGCATGCAAAGTCCGAGTGTTTTTTTATTTTTATTCTTATACGTTTAAATGAGATTAAAGCCAATGACAACCATTATAATTGTCTGATTATGGAGATGTCAGGGCTATTCCAAAAGATTTCGGAAAAATATAATTAGGATTATGTCAGCTTTGGCATGGGGCGCACAGCCTATCCAGATCTGTCCAATACTATAAAAATGATGTCATGATTGCCAGTGCATGCTCATTGATTGCCAGTGCATGCTCATTGATTGCCAACGTATATAAAGTGAATTTAGACTGGTATGATTGTCATAACTGAATGCATGTAAGTGTCCTGTTGTCATTGACACGGAGCCTGGGTCGTCTGAGTTGTGTCTGTGTTGACTGCACTACGCTGGAGAGCTGAACATGCATAGGTTCGAAGGCATAATGTGGTCTAATAGATAAGGCAGATCATACAAATTGATTCATATCATAACAATTATAAGTAAGAACAGTAATTAATATAGTTAGTAATCCCACTTGCAAACAGAGGGCATGTTTTATTAATGAGTCAGTTATACCCTGCCAAGAAATAGCTGTTGAAATAATAATAATAACATATGTTGTGCTTAAGTCCTTGAACAGTTCAGTCGCATCAATACAAGAGACTTAATAGAGTCAATAAACAGTTCCAGTTGTCAGCAGATTGATTGATATGCCAGGGAGCCGTGGTTCATTTGACACTAATTTGGCTGTGGATGTTCTGGTTATGTCAACAAGAATTTAGGGGAGAGATAACTGATAAAAGAGAGTTGTCAGACTTTATTAATTACACCTGTTCTCATGTCTGGCATTCCTGGCAGACAGGAGAACAGGTTAGGCTCATTAGACATTGAATCCTTGTCCATGGTTTCTTGTTCAATTGTTTTCTTGTTCAGTTTAGAATAGTGGTAATGCTTGTTCATGACTGAGCTACTTATTTCATAGATATAATTTAACTGGATTACTTCAAATAATGTTATTTGATAACATATTAGTTTTTTTGGCCTACAAAACTGTGATACACATTTGGTTATGAGCTCCTTAGCTTTCATTGTATCACTGGAAAATAGTTAACCTAATTTGGTTAATTAATTACTTTTGTTTTAGTAGTTTATATATATGTATATATAATTATATAGTTTTATATATAACATAAATAAAATGCTCATCAGTCAACTTCTTTGAACAACATCGTGTGAGTTATTCAACCAATGGTTGGCAAAAAAAGGGGAATTTTGGAATCCAGGAAAACAGGCTACATATATATTATATTGTACTAGAGTGAAATGATTTTAAAAAATTATTTTAAAATATAATCTCAAATATCTAACAATTCTAGATAAAAAAAATCCAGTAGACTTCTGTATCAAAAACCTGACACTAAACTTGTGGAATCCTATGGGTACCCATCGTTTGTTACATAATTCTAGCATACCTAGCATACCTACTTTCCACTGGACCACAGCTGTGAGTAATCAGGCTGGTGACAAGTGCAGGGTTTGCCTTGTTTCTAACTGCCAAGGACTGTCACTGGGCTATGTTGGTGGCCACACAGCCTGCTAGAAGCCACAACACTGTCACCAATCTATCATCATAAAGTGGTCACATACCCCCACCCCCTGGCACTGTCAGGGGCAGCAGGGAATGGTCCAGTGACACTTTCATTTGAATGTTAATTAATTGGGTGGTCAGGGACAAATCATTACTTGATCAATGTCAGTTGTGGTCAGCAAATCCTTTCACTCAACTTTGTGTGGTCTGTGTGGCAGGCGTTTCAGTAGGGTGTAAGAATCACAGTTATAAATTATAAATTTGTTGATATGTTCATCAAGCTGGAAGAATATCATATTAAGGCAAGATTTCATAGAATAAGAACTTTGTGAAATAAGGAATTTTGCCTTAATACAAATAAATTAATAAGTGTAATAAGTTTAGAAATGAATGTAATGTATACAAGGAATATGGAGAGTTGTGTTGTGTTAATATGGCAGGGGTCATTATAAGTTATTACATCTATTAATTTCATTATAAGTTATTACATATATTAATGAATATTATACTAATTAAAGTACAGGTGGCAGTGTCAGATACAGCTGGGACCTCTACTCCCTGGCAGGAGATTAGAAAGTTGACTGTATTGGTCATTAGTGGTTTGGGGGATAGCTGGACACTGTAGTTGGCAGGAAGATTAGCTGGTTGGACAGGCATTGTCATTCGAGTTTGTGTGTGTACTCTGGATATAATAAAGAATACGATTAAGCAGCTAGTGTCGATTGTAGTTCTAGTTGGTACCTCCCCCATTGTCTAGCCGCTACGACATAAGAATTGTATTATAAATTTTTAATTCGTTGATATATTCATCAAGCTAGAAGAATACCACATTAAGGCAAGATTTCTTAGAATAAGAACTTTGTGGAATAAGGAATCTTGCCTTAATAAAAATAAATTGATAATGTAATAAGTTTAGGAATGAACGTAATGTATACAAGGAATATGGAGAGTTGATTGTGTTATACAACAATAATTAGTGTGTATAGAGTACTGCATAATTTGTATGCCTAAAAATGACCTACCATTTACGTTGTGATACACTGAGGTATGTGTACAATGCAAAGACTTGACCAGTTATGACTTAAGAGTAAGACACAGCGTGACCACTGACCATACATGCATGTGCACACACACACACTCACTGCAAACACTTTGTAATGTAAATCCACCTCCACCGTGTGTAGTTAAAAGTCTAGTAATTAGTGGTTGTAGCAAGATTAGTCCTGGTAATTGAATGTTGCAGTAATGTAGATTCAGGACCAATGATCGACAGTCACGGATAGTGATTGCATGTATGGTGGAAATAAAGGACATAAAATCAGGCAGAAGAATCTGGTGTAGTGTGTAGATGTTGCAGTAATGTAGATTAAGGAACGATGATTGACAGCAGTCACGGATTGTGATTGCACATAAAATCAGGCAAAAGAATAAGTGTATAATTAAGGAAGCGTTCCGAGAGTCGGACGAACGATGACTGGAAACGTTTTGACAGCAGTGCATGCTAATTGATTATCAACGCATATATAGTGAAAGGAATTTTAGTCTTGCCTGTATGTGTGCTGTTATAAATTAAACTTGCTGTAGGGGTTTGAATCTTCAGAGTTGTCTTTATGTTGACTGCACTACACTGGAGAGGTGAATATGCATAGATTTGAAGGCTTAGTGTGGTTTAATTGATAAGGCAGATCGATTATAACTTGATTCTACCTACCAAATCATAATTGCCCATCTACAGTTCTCTGTATCTAGACTAGCTACACAATTTAAACCAACCTAGCTGGGTCTTCATATTTCCCCCAAATACACCCAAAGACAACAGCCATCTACTATACTCCTGATAACTAACAACATATGGTATCTCAATGACTTCAGAAGCCATTAGAGATGTGCAATTACCATTCTTATCTCGCTTACAGACTATAGGTGGCTTCAAGAGAAACATGATACTGGTAGCGGAGTAAATTAACATTAACATGTAAATTAACTCCAACATGTAAATGACCTTCCATGAATAAAACACAATAAAATGCTAATTGGCTATTTTTGGGACTTGCTGAAAGAGAGTAACTTTTCAGACTGTAACAACAAGGCCAGGGTCCAAATGCAATTTATCAGTAGGGCAGTCTGGAAACATTTGGGTTGAGATTGAGACAGCTTTGAATGCTGGGCATTGGTATTATTTTCAGTGTTCACAGTTGTCCCAACAATACTTAGATTTCCTCTGTTTAGTCACTTTCCAGTACACAAGATTGTTGATGTATTCCCTGAGATTTAATTTAAATATTGCATTAGTATAAACATGGTTATCCAGACAATTTCTTTTTCTTTAGCCTAATAAGATGAGCAACTCAGAATATTTGTCCAGTTCCCGAGCCCTGAAGATGGAAGTTTTAGCATGGCTGGATTTTTTAATCAGTTAACATTATTCTAAATTGTCTGCATGTGAAATTGAGAAAATTTAATATTCTGCTTATAATTTAATAATGGATACATGTAGACTAAAATATTGCAAAAAGAGTGTATAGATGTAATCTGTCTGACAACAATATACTTACAATACTGAGAGGACAGTGAAAAGAAATTAACACATTCTGCAGAGGCTGAGCCATGGCTTCCCTGGATGTGGCTGTGATCAGTGGAGAGTAGTGAAGTGATTATTTACAGGGTGAAGACAATGGACCCATTACTTGTGCGACCCTCTGACACACAGGTGCAAGTGTTGACTTGGCATTGGCCAGGGTTCAGAGCTAATCAGGTACATCCACAGTGTTTAATGAAGGGATGTTTATTTAATGGATTAAGGTAAGAAACTGTTATAGTAGGTATGTGGTGTTATTGGATGAAAATCGGTGTAGAAGTAAATTGGATTAATTGAGCTTAGAAACCTATTATATTTATTGTTATAAAGTTGAAACGCTGTGCTGTATTCGCTGACTGGCTATGGCTGACCTGAGGAGATTTGAGTGCTAATAGGTCATGTGAATAATTGTCTCTCCTGAATAACTGGACATCTGCATATGACAGAAATTCATCAAGAACTAGTTTACTCGGCCCTTCCTCAGAGTGACCACACATCAAACAGTGGGAGCATCAATTCAGTATATCACTTTAACTGCCATTACTAAGAAACATGTATAGGTTATAATGGAACTTTGATATCACCAACACGTCATCATGCATAACTGATGTTAAGTCAGACTTGGGGTTAATGCTTAGTTACACGTATTACACGCTGTCATCATTAAACTCGTCCCAGGCTGTGGGGTCTGAGTCTTTTGTATTGTTATTGATGCTGATATGTTGGAGAGCTAACATTAGGTATGCTCGAAGATATAGCGTAGTAGCGTGTCACATCCGAAGAGGAGATGTCTTACGGGTCTACGAAACTGATGAGACTGCACTGTTGTCTGATGTCACCTTGCTGATCACTGCCATTACTACACTGATGATACACATGGCACGGTTGGACTGAGACATTGCTGTGGACACCCCAACAGCCAGGTCAACCATGTCACCAACTGCGATGGCTTACCTCTCGACGTCTTGGTCATCATCGACATGTGATATATTCCAGTGCGAGGAACCAGGATGGCATTATTACCCACAACGTCGTCACAAGCAAGACGCTCTGCTTTGTATGATCCCAGCTAACACGCCACGTGGTTACCACGTTGAAAAAATGTGGCGGTTACGTGAAAGTGGCAGTGACGTGGCATAGTCACGTGGCCATGAGGTGGCAATTTGGTGAAAGTGGTATTGACGTGGTAGATTCGTGGCCATGTATGACGTTGTAAAATGGTGGCAGTTTGGTGAAAGTGGCATTGACGTGGTAGATTTGTGGCCATGTATGACGTTGTAAAATGGTGGCAGTTTGGTGAAAGTGGTATTGACGTGGTAGATTCGTGGCCATGTATGACGTTGTAAAATGGTGGCAGTTTGGTGAAAGTGGTATTGACGTGGTAGATTCGTGGCCATGTATGACGTTGTAAAATGGTGGCAGTTTGGTGAAAGTGGTATTGACGTGGTAGATTCGTGGCCATTTTGACGTTGTAAAATGGTGGCAGTTTGGTGAAAGTGGAATTGACATGGTAGATTCGTGGCCGTGCATGATAACGTGGCAAGGTGGTGGCAGTTTGGTGAAAGCGGCATTGACGTGGTAGATTTGTGGCAATGTGTGACGTTGTAAAATGGTAGCAGTTTGGTGAAAGTGGAATTGACGTGGTAGATTCGTGGCCGTGCATGATAACGTTGCAAGATGGTGGCAGTTTGGTGAAAGCGGTCAATATAATAAAAATTATAAGCAGGCAAGGTATTAAAGGTGTGTTTTAAGTGACAGTTGAGTTTTGTTATAATGGTAGAAGGAAGGATATTCCAAATAGTAGGTGCAGCCACATAAAAATGTGTATACATGGTGCATATATGTGTAACCACCAACCCTTTTTTCCAGTATTTTAATTTTATAGTAATAATATCACATTTTGTAACATTATAATACCATATTAAGGGTTAAAATCAACAATTCCCAAAAAGTGTTGTGATCCTGTTACTGAACTATCACGTGGCAAGAACGTGGTCGTTAATTTTTGAAATAAAATGGTATTAGCGTAGCTCTTATAGCTGTTGCCACGACGTAGTCTAATCAACATAACAATATAAAGTCTCTTTCGATAATATATGCAGGCATTAATTTTAATAATTGAAATAGACAATTGATTTGGAGTATTTTATGTTAGTGACCGCCAGTTGGTAAGTTACAGTTTGACATGTCATTGCTATGTGATTGTTTTTCATTGCTACATAAGCAACTCGCATACATGCTGTTATATCCATGGTTTAGTTTGTGGGTGTCTCAGTGTCCTGGTTGTGGGATGAGGTGATTGTACAGACTATATAGACACCAGTGGGGTTTGAGTCTTCTGTGTTGCTATTGATGCTGATTGCACTATTTTGGAGAGCTAAATGACATAGTATGGTCAAATAATAAATAAGAAGTTGATCACAAGGTGAAACCATGTTGTTTTATTCATTTTTACATCTCAGGCAGTGTCATTCATGCCTTCCCAGTTGTCGCTGACAGGGCATTGTTTTGATGTCATAAAAATAGTTCCCTGATTCAGAACCGGGAAGGCAATGTTTTGTGCATGTTTCAAGGTGGGATGCTCTAGACCACAGTAGCCGCTGAACTAGCCATCATGTATCATTCAGATTGTCAGCGTTTTTCAATCTGTCAATCTGACAGCAAGTTTCAGGACTAACCTCTCCATCAAGGATTTTGGCAGTAATTTAGGTTGGTTTGTTATACATAAAGTATTGAATATAAACCATACTACACCCACAGAGAAGTTTCTGAGTGTTTGCCAGTAAGGTTAAAAACATATCACATAGACTCTTTCAAGCTGGAATTTTCCTACTGTTGATTGACAATTTTTGGTAAAATCATGCCTGAAATCGTGGAATTTCCATATCTTAAAATGGCTAGAAAAGGGTTAACTCATTCAGTGTTGATCCATATTTGATTCTGCACTATAGTATATGTTAATAAATATCAGAGAAAGCAAACTGGATTCATTCTGGGTTTTTACCATGAAAATATGGGAGTTTCCATTTTTTTCTTCAGAATTTGAGTGTATCCGATAGAAAAGGGTTCATATCTAGAGTTGCCCAATATATATATCACCGGGCACCCTCCTGATTCTGATTAACCATGCCCCAGGCTACCAGAATAAACAGAGAAAAAACGTTATCTGACAAAACCAGGTTCAACCCCACGACTCATTGACTATTTGTTCTCTCTCAAAGTAGACCTTTACTAAATGACTGTTTAGTTTTCACACTTATGAGCTAGGCAGAAGTTTCAGTTGGCCCAAAAAATATCAGGTAAACGACCGCTGAGTAAAAACTCAGGTAAATGACCATCACTCACATGCTAAACACCTGTCCTCTCACATAGCTGCCAACTGAAACCATGTTTTTCTTGCTAACCCATCAAATAAAACACCACTGCTATGTTGATTAAATGCTACCATGGTACACTGTATATATATATATATTTTTTGACAGTAGTCTGTTTCAAAAACAATCTGTTATAATAGTGGTAATCTAAACCACTGTTTTTTGCTGATGTATGACAGCCATGTCAGTGACACATGACTGAACCCTGTCTCAGTCCTATAATAATATAATTGATTAAACTTTACTAAATAATCATTAAGTTTTCAAACTTGTGAGCTATGCAGAAGGTTCACTTGGCCAAAAAACCACCAGGTAAATGACTGCTTACCACATGTCCTGTGTCTGTCATAGCTGCCAATTGAAACCATGTATGTCTTGCTAACCCATTAAATAAAAAAACCACTGTCATGTTGATTAAATTACAAGTACCCTGGTACACCGTAGATTTTTTTTACAGTAGTCTGTTTCAAAAGCAATCTAATAATATTGGTAATTTAAACCACCGTTTTTGCTGCACCGTCTGACAACTATGACAGCCATGTCAGTCTGACATGAACCCTGTCAGTCGTATAGTAGTATATGTGGAATAAAATGTCTCCTGTTATTTAACCATTTGTGTCTTTGTTTCAGGTATGTCCACTATGATGCCGTGGACTGGTGGGACGATGTACACACAACGTCACATACCAGGGCAACTTCGATCACCCCCGCCTCTCATCGACATGAGGAAGTTCAATCTGCCACAGCCGAGCAAAGACTGCATGGTACCACCAGTGAGCTACATGGTACCACCTGCAAATGGTTCAGTACCACCTGTGAATTGCACGGTACCGCCGGTGAAATATTCAACACCACCTGCAAAGTGCATGGTACCACCTGTGAATTGCTGTGTACCACCTACAAACTGCAGGGTACAACCAATGAATTGTTCGGTACCACCTACAAACTGCACGGTACCACCAGTGAATTGCTCGGTACCACCTACAAACTGCAGGGTACAACCAGTGAATTGCTCGGTACCACCTACAAACTGCATGGTACAACCAATGAATTGCTTGGTACCACCTACAAACTGCACGGTACCACCAATGAATTGCTCGGTACCACCTGCAAACTGCTCGGTACCACCTACTATCTGCAGGGTACAACCAATGAATTGCTCGGTACCACCTGCAAGCTGCATGGTAGCACCTATGAACAGTAAAGCCACAGCTGTTCCCTACAGGGCCGCCAACTCGATCATGCAATGTGACAACGCTGGCAGATCCTACATGTATGGCTACTGGCCCAGTCCCAGCTACCCGCAATGGCCACGAGGTGCCACATACCCACCATTCAGCATGGCACATGCACCAACCAACACACAGTTTGCAACAGCCTACAACTCTTATCCCCAGAGTAATGGTGTCACGACACCAGCTCAAGAACACAGGTCTTCCGTGAGGTATGCCCCATATGCAGCAGACAAGTCCGTCCAACCTTGTGCCATGTTTCATCAGTATGGTGTTGGGATGAAGAACCCTTATCAGCATCCGGCTGGCTGGGCACCCCGAGGAGAGTCCAGGAGGCGATTGGCGGAGAAGATTTGGAGGAGGCGTCTTGATGCACAGTCGTTCCTCAATTACCTCAACGTCGGTAGTCGGACATCACCACTGATTACTCAGCAGATTCTGAATGACGAACTGACACAGCGGTGTCGCAATGGCAGTGTGGACCAGACTGCAGGGTGCATGGTGTCCCCATGCTATACATCAACACCTCTACCGATGATGAGCTGCACTCAGGTCAATGCTGGGCAAGATGCTACGACGGTGAGCAGAATGTCTCCATCTTATGCGTCGACACCCCTACCGATGAAGGCTTGTACTCGGGTGAATGCTGGGCACGATGTGTATTCTCATCTCTACGTAAACACTTCTCCACCACTGCCTGCAATGACAGACATGCAACAGAAAGTGAAAATTGCATATTCTCCACGTTGTGAAAGCGTTTCTCCACCACCATGTGGATGGATGATAGGCACACACCAGCACTCGAGAAAGAACTCATATTCTCCACTTTGTGAAAACATTTCTCCACCATTGTCTGGCCAGTGGGGAAATGTTTGGTCACCTGCCAGTACACGACCAATGAGAGAAATGTTGCCTGTGACCCCCAGGGGGCAGTCTGCTCCGTTGTCCACCACCAGTGCACAACTTCCTTGTGGTACTTCATCAACCACATCCTGTGCACAACTACCTCGTGGCACTTTGTCAACATCATCCTGTGTGCCACATTGTCATGTCGCACCTCGTGAGGTGATGGAATTTTCCGACATGAAAACAATTGATGCGATATTCTTTCGCAGATATCCATGCACCTTGTTCAAGAAGTCAGTGAAGCGTGAAGATTCCAGCCCCGCGACAGTGCCACACCGTCACACCTGCAAATCTGAGTCTTCACCCGGTGCAGAACAACCTTCTTGTGAGCCAGTCAGCAGTTCAACCGATCTCGGTGTGTGGGCTTCAGTCCCCACATATCAGCGAATTGGTACTTATGGAGACCTCAGTGCTGTGATCTCCAACGAACAATGGCTTGATACTCTGACAGACCTTGGCGGAGGGAACTTGGTGGCCACAGTACAACGTGACTTTGTGTCTGTCCCCGTGGATCACAGAGGCAGGTCTTCGGAGCGTCTGGGTGACAGTTCTCTGGAGCGTCTGGGTGACAGTTCTCTGGAGCGCCTGGGTGACAGTTCTCTGGAGCGTCTGGGTGACAGTTCTCTGGAGCGCCTGGGTGACAGTTCTCTGGAGCGTCTGGGTGACAGTTCTCTGGAGCGCCTGGGTGACAGTTCTCTGGAGCATCTGGGTGACAGTTCTCTGGAACGCCTGGGTGACAGTTCTCTGGAGCGTCTGGGTGACAGTTCTCCAGAGCTTCTCAGTGACAGTTCTACAGTGTGTCAGACAGATGCCTCGGCTTCTCTCGACACCAGTGTTGACTCGTGTGAAGATCGATTGTACATTCATATCCCAATCGAGGAAGAGACCTGCTGATGGCATAGGAGGCGTCAGGTGTTCAAGTGCACAGTATTGCACACTGCCGGAGACTTGCAAGTGTTGGACAAAATGACACTGTATTGTATGTATTTATTCTGCCATTTTCAGGCTTGGTAATAAAATTTTATTGAACAAAAATGGAGCTATTTTACCATTTTCTTGTTTATTGAATGCACAGCTATTACAGTCATTCTTGCACGATGACATTTCATAAAGATTAATATAAATATTGCAAGGAGATTGGAACAAAAGTTACATTTGAGTAATTTATTACGGATTTTGCAAATTAATCAATTTTTTAGCAACTCTATAAACATGTACAGGTAAAAACCAAAGATATTTATTGTACAAACTTGAAACCTGAATCATCTATGTGAAATGGAGGATCCCAAGCAATATGTTCTGTGGATGGGGGTTGTGGCATGTTAATTGGTGACTTTGCTTCTGTTTCCACATAATCAAAATCACACCCAAACTTAAGCCTACTTTGCTTTCCCTAGCTGTTGTTAATTTTACATAGATGCTAACCATCACATGGAGTCGCGTCAGTCAGCTGGATGTGGAAAGGCACTGTTTGTGCAATGTTGATCAGTATGATTGATAGTGTTCACATAAAAAAAGGGCCAAGTGGCCTTGAACTCCTTTGGACTATTTGGTAATTATGAATGAAATGTGTTTTCGTAAATCATACTCACTGCCTAGTCTCTTCAATGTAATAACTTCATTGGAATTTTCTCAGGTTATTCATACGAGATTGCCGAAAACACAGCCAAATTATGTGAAAACAGCACGTAATGTCAATAGTGTGTGATTTTTCACTCGCTAGTGTCCAGAATATTAATTTTCTATCTTTGTCACTTGTTACTTAGAGGTGACAATATATCATTAACCAGTAGACACCAGTAACATCATTTTAAAGATAATGTCTCCGGTTATCCATGAGACGACAAGAAACAACCAAATTGTGTGAATTTTTAGTCAAGATAGAATGATCTACTACCACTCAGCGGTCTCAGCCAGCCCAGTGACCAGAATGCACCAATAAAGTGTATGATATTTCATAGTTGTTCAAAATAGTAATTTACATTACACCTACAGGTGACAATATACTGCAGCTGAACCATTTCAAATATAACTAAATAAACATAAACATAAACTGATGGAATACAAATTAGCGATGCTTTCAAGGCCACCTGGCCTTCAGTGCATGGCAGTGGGCAGTCACAAAACTGAATACCAATTAGCAATGGTTCCTGGCAGGCAACTTAGCCTCCAGAGGTGGGGTCAAGCCAGGCAGTTCCAAATAAACAAAACTTATTCTTTTTTAGCCTGTTCAGGCAGACACATGCAAGACGTGGACAAACATTTAAACACATATAAATTGTAATATCTTGCCCATAATCACCTATTCTGCATTTTTTATTGTTAATCATATGAGATGACCAGAAATACAGCCACATTGTGTGAATGCAGCAGACAATATCAATAAAGTGTACCCGGGCACACAATAAAGGCTGGTGCCGTGGGGTGGGCTTATTCTAGTTGCCCCAATATACAGATCACTATAGCAAAATGTCTGCGTTTTTTGTAACTAATGTTCAATTTGATATTTTAGAAGCTTGTTTTTACCAACCATGTAGACAAGAAAAGTTAACAATGCACCAAAGTAACCTTAACCATATTCACAGATGAGAGGCATTTCTGGAGATTTCAGTAACTAATTGAAGAAATAATTATTGAATTATATTGCTAATGATTTTGAACAGTTATATTTCACGATATCTTTGACTGATTTAACATTATTTGATTTGGAGAAACGTGTATATCTTTCATAAACATGCCGATCCATTCCACTGTCACAAAGTCAAAAGACATTCCTAGTTTACACATACATGTTTCAATGAAATAACTTTTTAATACATCATTGCAAGAAATGGAGTTTTTAAAATGTATGACTGAAATTTGACAGGTGACAACTGACAAGTACAGTTGTACATTCTGAAGACATGAGTATAGCAGTACTAAATGAACGATTCCACGGAGTCTGTGAACAAGCTGGAGGCTGTGTCAATGTCTGTAGGGATGGACGCTTGGTGCTGACTTGATGTTCGTCTTTACGGTGCTTGGGGGTTTGTTGATATGAACACTGCCGCCACCTGCAATAAAAGAAATTGTAATGAAGTAATTTCATGTTCTGTCATGTGCATTTTCCCACACAAAGTGAACATTTGTTTCTCTTGTTTGTTTCAGCGACATTAATGTTGACTGATTTTAGCCAAAGTCACCCATTACTTGCACGCAGTTGACGCTGGTGAAAACTCTTTACAGTAACGTTATAAATAAAAACTTAACATTAGTTTATTCAGCAATATCTGATTAATAGCTGCAAATTATTTTGGTACATGTACACAAATTGCATCAGTTTGGAGCTCATTGGAAAGCAGGATCCATACACATCCAGACATCTGAAATTCAAATCTATTCAAAACTTTTCAAGGCTATTTGAAGAAGAAATTCAAGACTGTTTTAACGACATATGTACATTTAAGCACAGTAAATTAAGTTGACGTTAAAATTTTTACTCGACTAAGAAAACAATGAAATACTGATTGCACAATGTGCACAAGTTATTTCTGTGCATAGGCTTTTCCTTTTCCGGATATTATTCGTCACAATAATTGAGTCATAACAATATTTTATTGACCACAATTAAATTCAAGACTTTTCAAGACTACTTTGTAAAATTCTAGGATTTCAAAGCCTTGAATTTGGTCCAATCAAATAAGCTTTTCAAGACTTTCAAGGCCCCATACGGACCTTGGGAAACAAATAACAATATTGCATGCAGGAATCATGCATTGTGTTATGGATCAGTTTCTGTAAAAAGAATTACTACATTATACCAGTAAATAGAATGACTATAATCTAACAGTATGTACTTGACTAAGTAACACTTAAAACCACATGCTCTTTTGTGTTTTAAATAACAACAAAGTTTGCCAGTAAACTAATCTGGATCACTCCATCCACCCAACATGTAATATCGTTTTTACACCAACCAAACAAGATTTTTTGAGCTGATCTCAACAAATATGTTTTGATTTGGCTGTTGTGCAGTATTTAGAACCAATCACGAAAATGACACATCAGTAAAAAATAGGTATAAACTGTAATGACCAGAACATTGTTAATTTCAGATAATTTCTGCCAAGAGTGTATACTGTTTTGCCATCCAAAACTTGTTTTAAATATTGACAAATGGAAACAGTAATATTCTATATAATTTATAAACAGTTGTATGAGGTATATTTTCTATGAGTTCTATGTCGCCATAGCCGATGAGGTGACTGAACAGAACCATTCGTCTCTAATCCCTAGTGGCGTGCAGCTCAACACTTGGTGTGAGAAAGTGAAAACACACTGCAGACTACCCGTGTCTCAGCCAACGATAGTGGGAATAACCCTCCAGGGTCGACATGCCACCGGGATACCGAAGAAGGAAACGTGGAAACAGACTCACCCACATAGCAGTTTGCAGCCTGATAATACCCTGTGGGAACCAGATGGCAAATAACACACAGCAAACCAACTAAAGGCAGCGCTGCAGATTAGAGCTATTTGAAACTCACTCACCAGGATACCGGTTGCCACCGTGATGTCCTACAGGAATTAGACGGCATGTAACAAACAGCAAGGCAACTAATGGCAACACTGCAGATTAGTGCTACTAGAGGGCTGTTCCACAGCTGTCCACCATGCTCATGCTGGAAGGAGCGGCCATTTTGTTTCATGGACTACACACATAACTAAAAGCTAATGCAACCACTGTGGTTAATAACTGATCTCAAGATAGCAAAACTAATTTAGAACATGCTTATTTCTTTTAAATATCTTGAGTTGTTCTTACATTAAAAGGAGATGCTGAAGAGTACAGAGTTAGAAAAGGCCAACTCATCAGTTTCCAGATTTGTATGTCAAGTACCATTGGTGGTGACACTCCACATTTCTGCCATTATAACTATTGTACCAATTAATATTTATTTAAATACATTCTACATTAACATTGTTTTTCATTTGAACATAATGGTAAAAACAGATTTTACTACATTACAATTTTAAATAAGTTACTGTTCACAAATTTATGTCAGATGCAGTATTTACTTTAAATATTTGAATAATGACCTTTAAAATGTTATTGCCTATAGTTTTGTAACATTGCATGGCATGTAGCACAAATGCTTTCTTCTATAACAAAAAACACCCATAACAGACAGATAACTAATTGTTGTACTTGTAACATATTCTGAAGAAATCGCTCCTGTCCATTAAAGTTGGTACAAAACAATAATAGTGACGTAGAAGTCATATTGTCATAATGTTTTGGCTTTACCAAGAGATGACAATTAATGATCTTAACTTATTATTCATGGCCACATCGCTTGTGAAAAGGTGTATTAAAATATTGTAAAATTCAAAATATATAAATCTACAAACTAGTCTGGAACAGCCCTGAACTACCAGTACATGATAGCACAACAAATGACTTAGAGAGAAACAAAAGGCATGCGTGGTTCTATACCCATAACAGTTGATACAATCTAACCATTTGCAATTACAGTCAACAAATCACATCTATATTTAATAAAAAATTATGTTTTCGAAATGGAAGATTCTGATGAAATCTTACAGTTCCTGCTGCCTGCCATATTAAGATGTGCTCCGTTGAGCTTCTGTGGAACAGAATGCCCCATCAGCTCAATGTGCAATAAAATTGTGCATATAAATATGCCAACTCATACTATTCTCTTTGATCCAGGGTTTCAGTTGTGACAACTGTGAAATGCTATTCAGTGCACCAGAAAGACATTAATTAGTTATAATTAAAGTGCTAAAACAAATCTGTTGTTGCAAAGTAGAGTAATAGTCAAAATTGGGGTATTGACGGATTGGGAAAAGCAGGCTTTCTAGAACAATGGCAATGTCCATGGAATTCACATTATGATTAATGTGATGGTTTTTTTTTATCAATGTACAATATACCTGATTGGACTTTGTAATGGATAGGTTTTAATAACTCCCTGAGATGTAGATATCCCCAAAATGTGCCTCTTGTTTCTCTTTAATTCGCCAACTACAATGATGTATATCACTGTCACAAATGATACATAAAATACGACTGAACTGGACATGCATAATTGTACACAACGTAAATGAGTAGAGTGTAATGCATACTCTGTGAGCTGGAATGTTGAGATTTGTGGTCAGACGAATGTTGCCCCTGCCCCGTAGAATCTTGCCTTCTTGACGACTTCAGATTTTTCCCGAAGGAGATTGCGGCGATCACGGCGTTGGTGTCGGAGAGAGAAGATGTCGTCGGCTGAGAAGATCTCTGATCTAGAAACATTAGAGTTAGTGTTACACACATTCATAGTGGTGTGACTACATGTATTCCATGTAGTTACACTGTTACAGTCAACTTCTTGTAACAACCATCAGAATAGTCAATTTATAGTAATTTAATTAACAGTCTATACTTCCAGGAAATGAAAATTTAATGATCATGTAGAGGGGTATATATCAAAATATGCAACAAAACAAACTGCTTCTGCATCTCTTTAATATAAGTAAGCAAGCAATTTGTTATCAACAACAATAAAATGCAGGTGTACATCATCCTGTTATTTAAAAATACAACACATTTAATAAGTAAACAAAATTAACATTAACCACAAGTGTCGCCATGGGTCATATTTTAACAAAATAGTAGGTTTTTGAGTTAAACTATACAAAAGAAGACAGTGATACATGCTCTGTACATACACAACTGCTGCCACACTACACACACAGCTACACTTAATAATGTTTATGTTTGATGCACTCACTCATCTCGCCTTCCCATTCCACCCGCTTCGAATTGATGATTTCAATCATGTTCATCGAAACCTTGTTGAGAGTGGTAATTTGTTTCTGAAAGGTAGTACAAGAATACTATGTCAACTGTGGATTACAAACTCAGAGGTAATAAGTTTACTAGATGCTGTATACGATTTGTCCAACAAGTACCATAAAATAAATCAATATATGTATATGACAATTCTAACAATGATACAATTATGATTTGTCATTACAATATTGTAATCATCCCAATATATTATACAAGACACCCCCAGTAACTGACAAAACATGACAATAAATTGAATATATGGCTCCAAGAATGGTTTATTGTTTGATATAACTTACTTTGGAGCAAATGTTTTTCGAAACGCCATACTGAGCGACAATTTTTTGCTTCAAAGTAAGTTAAATCATACAATAAAACATTGCAAGACAGATTGAATAAAGTAATGCAGATAACACCCAAGACAGTAATAACCACAGAATCATGTGGAATGCCAGAACCTCTACAAAAATTGCACTGAATTGGTAAGCGGTTAATTCAGAGGTATTTATTATATTATTACGTTTGCTAACCTGCAGCATTTCAGGGGTTGTCTGGTTAGCTCGTGTTTGGAACTGCATCATTTTGTCGTCAACTTCTGGATCAGGTTTTGTTCTGAGGTAGTCTGGGACAACTTCATGGTTGAAGGCCATCACCCGACCCTCTGTCACTTTCTGTTCAAACACAAAGTTTTGCTATTAGTTACTTGATAACAATACATCTTGTTTGATATAGCATCTGCTTCCAAATTTACTTGAGATAAACTTTCATGAGATAGTAATTGTGGTTTACACAGTAATCATTAAATAAATAACATTATTATACATTTTTATATGCATCCTACTAGTAACAAATAGTAATTCAAATAATTATAGGTGTAATGTGTGTGTGTGTGTGTGTGTGTGTGTGTGTGTGTGTGTGTGTGTGTGTGTGTGTGTGTGTGTGTGTGTGTGCTTGCATGTGTATACACTGTAATTAAAATAACATCATTTGTATTCTAATCAAATTAAAAGAATACAACAACTATGATTGTCTACTGTCTAGCAATTACACTAGGTTTAACTATAAACAATTTTAAACGTACATTCATTAGTTTGAAATGCTCTGTGTCTTATTTTCAAATGTCTCTGTGGACTGCATGTTCCATCTGGTATCTTATCTCCAGCTCTAACTGTACTTGTAAATTACCTCAAGCTCGGCATCTCTCTCCGGAGAGAGGCTAAGTGGAAGCAGTACATAGCCTCTCAGCTGGGGGATCCTTTCACTTTTTATTAGACGTGTCAGCATGCTGATCTGACTGGACAACAGGGCAAAGTTGTCCAGCACGGTTGGCCTGTAGTCAAAACGAAATATCTTAAAATATAACGATCAATTAGCAGGGAAATTACTCTGCAAATGTATTCAACAGAAACTATTACAATAAACTCTAAGATAATTAAATATATTAGCTGGGTCACAACCATGTTGTATTTCTGCTGATCTGGAAAACAGAATGCGAAGTTTTTTGGTTCCAAACACAGGACACGCTACATCTGCACAATAATGATGATGATGACGATAGAGGACGAATATACAAATCATGTGTTCAAAATGTTATCAAACATGTAATACACTGTACTCTGTATAATATCATACTTACCAATTTAATGTCTCATATTCTTGCTCCAACTTCAGGAGAAAGGAAATGATGGTATTCTTGATTTCTTGAACTCGTTGAAACAATGATTCCAATGTCGTTTCCTGAATCTTCTCCTCTTTCTGTATCAAGCATCACACATATAATTAATAATTGAAAATTAGTGTTTCCAGGTTAAATAAATTAAGTATGTTTTACTATGCTGGGTTTATCTGAAATTGGTGTAAAATAGTTGGGTGCAGTAAACAAAAACATAATTAAGGATCAACAATATAGTCAGGCAGTTCTCTTCTTCAAGACTTAAAAAATGTACTGCTAATAAGTGATGTTTCACTATCCTGCAGTTGTAAGGTGACTGTGTGCTAAAGTAATAAGTTAATAAAATAAATATGACAAATAGATAAATACAATTAACAGTACATTAAGTGTACATTAAAACGATGAATAAATTAAATAAATAAAAATAAATAGATAAATAAATTATTTGTACAAACAATTTCATGGTCATGCAATGTAAAGGATACAACACTGTGAGGTAAACTAATAAACAAGTTAATAAAATATTGTAATAAAAAGATCAATAAAATTATTAGTACATTAAATAAAAAAGCAGGCAGTTCATGATTAAATAATTCATCCCTGCAAATACCCGAATTATGTGAAACATGATGGGCGATAATAAGGGTTGTTTATATAATGTGTCCTGTCAGGTTTATAAGAAAGTCCAAAACTTGTAGAGCCTTTATAATGCAATCAGCTAATACGAAAGAATGTTCGATTTGTTATCTAGCATCCAAAAAGTAGCACACTTCTGTAATATAATGGACGAACAGTTACCTGCATTTTTTTACGGATTTATCAGTCCGGAAGTAAATAATATTGAGCATGCGTATTGCCACCATAAAGACAGCGCGAAGAAATGGCTGAGGAGTTACCACAGAATGACAGATCGGCGAACAACACCGAAAAAGAGGTATAACAACCCATGCGATTTACTTAACTAGTTATGCATTTAATAAAATAGCATTTCTATGGTACTTTTAGCACATGTATCGTTGTATGACAGTAACTGTTAGTGGATGACACACAGGTTTAGCCTCCGCCCTCCTCCAGGCCCCAGCATCCTGCGCTTGTAATGTAGTTCACTTCAACTCATTGAAATGTAGTTTACAACCACTCGGCCAAAATTCATGCAGATATTCCGGGGTTGTTCCCAAACCCAGCTATATATTTGTCTTGTTTTCTCGATAATTACAGCATGTAATTGACTACGAAGTAAAACACCACACCATAACACACGTGACTGTGCAGTTGACAATCTCAAATTGTCACACAAAATATAAATAAATCTGCCGGGTACAACTTGGCAATCTTCTACAACTTTCTCTTTGTATTGGACGGTAGTCAAGTGTACGTGGTAATAGTTGGGTGAGCTCCAATTAATAAATAGACCCTATTATACAATAATATTTTCAGGTGAAATGATTATCTTCCAAACATTGTAAAGCCCCCCACATAAACAATTACGGAAACAACCCTATATTCTGTAGTGTAGGCCCAATGCAATTTTTGTTACTGACTTAACTGCCTGTGCAGGCAAAACAAGATCTGTCTAAATGTTATATATGATCCAAACCCAGCCTAATCATGACAACAGCTAACAAAGTGAATACATTCAACACATTGTATGTTTAAACTTGAATCACTATAAGGCGACAGTGAATAATAAAAATTCATAGACTAGTGTAGTGTGATTGAATATGAGGTGCCGTCAAATTATGATCACACTGAGAAGTATTCAGATAAAAAAATTAATACTCATAATGTATTCATAAAAACTGAGAACATAGACGACAAGTAGGAGTATAAATTGATGATCACTAATTGCTATGAATATGTCTAGAAGTATGAATATTTAAGTAGTAAATATTTAAATATTTAAATACTAAGTACATTCACCCCAAGAATTAACATCCTGACCCAATTACTTTATTTACCAATTCATATGATGTTTATCATGTGCTTATATGGCTTGTATACATTAACGTTATGTTTGCTATGGACGTAAAATAATCATATTCATACTCTCTATTTATATTTATTAACCACCACCACCAGAGTTTTTTTTGTTTTCATAGTATCCATAAATTTAAAAATGTTGTGATTAATAAATGTTGTTGATGATTGGTTGACTTAATTCACTTAATTCCGATCAATGTTTTATCATTTCAATTACATAAAGTCACAAAGAGAAAGACTCAAGTTTTATGTGAAATATGTACAATTACAGCATGACAGAAACCTGGTGTATTTTCTTAACATTACTCCATTGAGGTTTATCAAAACTTCTATGCCTGCTATTGCCTGGATCGAGTTGAGAAACCTCACTTTACAGAAAGCTGTAACCATTAAGTATATCAATGGGAGGCTGGAGCCATTTGATAAATATCTGGCATTTTGTGGTAATTTTGACGAACAGACTGTGCATACATTTTTGACAATTACATTTGCAACTTTGCACCAACAGCCACAGAGAAATTGCATTAATTCTGCCATCTGACGATAAAACCTTAACTGGATATGACTTCCAACAAACTGATTATAATTGTTCGATCAATTTGGGCAAACCTATGATTGATTACGAAATTCAAGTTCTGATAAAATATCTTCAGAATCCATATTTAAATCTCTTAGTTGTAAAGATGCTCTCTTGATGCTTAAATGATATATGAACCCATAAATGTAAGGTATGTCTTGCTCTTGATCGTGCACATCCTCATGCTGCTATACCGGGGTTAACTGTTAGTTGTTGAACTTACTGCACTTTATGCAGCGACAGTAGCTCACTGAGAGTCTTAAACTATTGTTGGTAGATTTCTGAATCCATTTGCAATGTATTCATACAGCACTTTGCCTTGTGCTATCATTGTTATGACACTGGCGCAGTGTGGGTCATGCTGATCTCATGCATGTCTTAAAATATTCTGTCATTTGTGTCATTGACCTCAGTGATCTTGGGACAGTTTCAGTAACATTAGCATGTTCTCATAAGCCTGATTTTTCTCTTTAGAATTGATTTAGTTCCCTAACACTTGATCCTATGTCCTGGAACCCATCGCCAGCAGGATTTGCTATTCGGACATGGGACAGCTACCGCGTGTGATGAAAGTACTGGCTTAATTTTTGCATTTTGAAAATGCTAATTAAATTTTAAAACATAATCTGTTTAAAGATGGATTTTGTTATGATCTCACATCTTAGTACAATGACCTAGAGCCCATTTCATGATGACAAAAATTCATCATTAAACAAAATCAGTTGTTAAATTAAATGAGTTATTCAAAATGCAAGCATCCAGTGCTGTGTTACTGTGTGGCAATGTCCCTCTGGCATGCTACAGTGTTGAGAGTTTTCAGGTATTCAAGATCACTGTTAAGGATAAAAATTTATTTAAAAATACAAACTCTGGTTTAGGAGCTCTTAACAAGGTTAGTGAAATGGGCCCCTGGTATATTGTAAGTAGTTGCTGGAGAGCTTGTTTGCTCAACATATGTAACACTATTTGACATGTGCTCAACTTATTTTGACTGGCCTGACACACTCAGACGGTCTGTCAAATATTTGTGATCCACCAATGCTAAGATCAGTCACATACTGACTGCCAGAACTTGGTATTTAAATATTGATTTTAGTTTTTGCTGCACGCTTTTGAACTTTGGTCTTTTTGTACTCAGGCCATGAATTAGAAGTTTTGTTTCTGTACATTTTATGGAAACAAAATGTCTATGATAAAAATCTGATAGTTAATAATCATTCAGATTATATTCATGACTTTTTGAAATATGAACATTTAGAGGCATAATTACTATAAAGTTATGAACATGCAATATATAAATACCAGTAGCTGTAATAAATTAATAGTTAACTAAATTTATATATATATATATAATAAACAGCCAAAAGTTCAGATTTTTATCTATATGCATACCACCCTTCTGAAATATAGATATGTTGATTTTGTATTTTGTTTATATTGGAATCTTTTATATAACACCTCATCAAAAGCTTTATGAAAATATAAGTGGTTATTATCTGTTGAATATCTCTCATCTAGCCACTTAGTGACGCTTTCCAAGAACTACGTATTTCGTTAAGCATCACCTTGGTTTTAGCTTTAGGAACCCATGTTGGTTAACAGAACGTTGATGCTTTTTAGAAGTTGTTGAAGGTACTCTTGAAGAGAGGAATGCTCACTTATAGGAGACAACTCCGGAATCTTAGTTTTGCAAATACTACTGTATCTACAATCTCGTAGGATTACAAAGAACATTGACAACATGTACACTGTACATGATATATGGAATGGTTTCACCAAGTCACAACCGGTTGCTTGTACTTGTAATGAGATTCTAGTCACTGACTGTCACTCTGCTGCTAAATTTACTTAGTATACAACAAAATAATGCAATATTGTAGCATATGCTTGTCAGTGACAAATGAACAGTCACCTGACGAAAAAACCGACTGAAGCCCTGGATGGTTGTTAGATTTCTATGGTACATGTAGTATGATTCACCACTGGCCTGATTGCCAAACATAATTGAAAGCAGGGCATGGCAATCGTTTTGTTAAGTGGAAAGAGAGCTGCTTGATAGAGTTCTAGTAAGGATTGTACAGGTGTACTAAGAAAAAATATTTTTACCAATTTGACCTATCTAGATTAATAGTAGTTGTGGTGTTTTGGTGAATATATGCCAAGTTTCTATCAAGGAATCCAGGGTGCAACCTTTCAACAACACCAGACCCTTGAAGTAGGAAACGCTTTGGTAGATAACATATGATCCGATGTTCAGTATATCTGTGAATACATAAAACAGTGCAGACGAGAATGGAGATTTCAGAGTTGTTCCTCTTAAGCGTTGTTCCTTGTACTCGCAGTGGTTACAACATGAAGTAACCGAGTTAGAGGAACAAGAAGACACACAGCGTGTTCATCGTGTCATCATGTTGCAGGTCATTGAAGCGAGGGAAGTTTTTCTATTGATGAAAAATGAGTACCGCATTTCTAGGAATACCAGAGCTTCGTGGTACTTCAGTCATATCAACACAGTGATCAACTACACGCCAAGAGCAGATATTGTGAGTGACAATTGATATAATGTTTGTGAGCCAAGTCCAGCGTTTGCTGGGGTAATGATAATTACGGAGGCTTACAAATACTTTTTTTCTGACAGCATAGCAATGTTGGTATTATATAGCAAAATTGTGAGAGTTTTATGAATTTTGTGAGTCCACATGTCATAAGTTTTAATATTCCACCTCATTTGTTGAAATATCCTCATTAATTTTGTGTTTATTGCTAACAATTGTGAAGCAAACTTTAAAAAGTGACAATTTGATAAAGTACCATCATAATTTGGTAAAGTACATATAATGTTATTGTAGGATTTGTTTGTTAAGTTTTACCTTTCACTCCCTTATGCAATTATATAATTATTTGTTTATGTTATGCTGATTTTATAAAAACCTGTGAATGAGAAATTACCCATGGTTGTTTTTTGATGTTTTGGTATATAACAGTAATTAAAGTTATCAATATTATTTTATTTATTATATTAAACTGTTTAATTTATTAAATTAAACAGACAGGACATGTTTAAGGCTTAATACAGATTTGGATCAAAACTCCTGCAGTATTCACTTACAATTTACACTGACAACTATCTCATTAGACACTGTTTTTGGCAGAATGACTTCCAGGATGAGTTGGGAATTCTATCGATCACGGCGCAAGACGAGCAGGGCATGGAGTATGTGCCGTATGGTCAGCAACTATTTCAGTTGACACCGCATGTCCTTGTCACCTTCATAGCCCTGCGCTACAGACTCGTCTTCATCCTAGACGTCAGTCCCTCAGTAGCCACTGTGGTACGTAGTCCCTCTTTGAAGGTAGATAGTCTTTCTTTGTCATAGTTACGGTTAAATATCAATCCACACAGACACATTTTATTACATTAAATCCTTCTTGTTTAATTGAAATTTGATGTAAGCTTATTTAAACCCACATGTGTGTAACATTCCTACTCTCATCAGGCTAACCATGTCAACCCATTACGGCTCAGAACGGCATTGGCTGAACTTCTGCAGAACAGTAGATACCAGTGATTAATAGGAAGATGATCTTTTCAAAATAAATGTACCATTTGTTCATTGTCCACTCAGACGCCACTGTCTACAAGGGTGGTCTGAGGTGGTTTGTTGTAGATTTCTTCTTCTTGTGGATGATTGTGACCACTATGTTGTTTTGTCTCAGAACCTCGCCACATCAGAACTATTGTATGATGAAGCATTCAGAAGTCTGGAGACGGCGATGAAGAGTCTGGTTCAACCAGTAAGTAGTGATGCACAAATACTGCTGTGGCAGCACGGTATGTTAATATCTATTAAATCTTTAATATAAATGGTTATAAAGAATTTAACCGTCACCTGATTATTCAGCTCAGTTTTATCCTAATCTAGACGTGAGGCTCCACTATTGTTTGAACAGCTAGTAATGTTGTAGCGGTCCTGCTAGATAACTGGGGAGGTAGTAGGTACCAAATATAACTAATCATAATACAACAGACTGACTAATAAACACTACCTGTACAGTCTTATTCTTTATTCTGTCCAGTGTACAAACTCTAATGACCCTGCCAGTCCAGCCCAGCTATGACACGGAGGCAGTCCAGCTTCACCTTCCAGCCCAAGCTGGAGGGAATCCCTCCAGCTGCACACCCTGCACTCTGTGTGCTCCTGACAACTCTGTCTGTGTGTGACTCCCTGAGTCCCTGTATCAAACTGTCTCTCCCTACATGTTATTTAAGCTATCCAATGGTTATATCCCATATTCCTGCCAACTATAATGCCCAGCTGTCCCCTAAACCATCAGTGTCCAACACAGTCAACTTGTCACTTCCATTGGAGACTCAGTTATCTTATCTCCTGTCAGGATAGTTGGCTGACATTCCCTTGCTACCTCATGCTACATCACAGTATCTATGTTATAATATTCATTAATGAATAATATTGTTTAATATTATGGTGAACCCTATCATAGTAATACTAATAATTAGATAACTGTAAAATTCAGTTATTTCAGATTTGCAAATATTACTTTTTACTCCACTGATGAGAACAAATCTGTGCGACACCAACTCACTTCTGTGCAATGTTCTTCTTTCATTGGATAGTATTATTACCGATGTTTTTGATGACTATCACTTTCAGTTCCGAGCACCGGGCAGTCAGATTTTGCTGTGTCCAGAACTCTACGTGACGGTCATTGCTCATACTCCACTGGTCAACTGCAAAGCTAACCAGGTACTGGGTCGGCAGCAACATTTTGAAAGTGTTTAAATAGTGCAGTTTCTTACAATGGGCTTTGTGAATGTGACCTCATGACCCCTATGTGACCCGATTACCGGTGGTGAGAGAGGGTGCGTTTTAACTTTTGAGTTAATCTCTAGTATTCATAACGATGATAATAATTATTAGTTCTCCCGGCTGAAGGTCCAATGGACTTATGACATCACTTTGTGTCCACTGTGCATATATATAGAACATATATATATATATATATATATATATATATATATATATATATATATATATATATATATATATATATATATATATATATATATATATATATATATATATAGAACACAAGGTTAGACCAGGTGTAACCTATAATAATGACAGATCACCATTTGTAATCTGTAGTTACAAATGTGATCACCAGGTGTAACCTATAGTGTCTACTGTGATCACCAGGTGTAACATAGTGACAACTGTGATCAGCAGGTGCACCTCATGATATGTAATCACCAGATGTCACCACCTACTGATGTTGCATTGTTTCTCCACCAGGTATTGATGCAAGGCTGTCTGCTGACTCAGAAGAATGTCGACCGAATGTTGAGAGTGATCGGTGACGCTCTCGCAAAGTTTGAGAACAAAGTAGCGCAGGCTTTGAAGGAGGTGATTGAAAGTGACACATACCAGGTAGGAACTATATCATCTTCTTGAGATGGTTGTGCTAATGTATATTACATATTTCCACATGCACGTACGCCACTACACACGCACACATGCACACATGCACACACGCACACACGCACGCACGTGCACACACACACACACACACACACACCATATATATGTATGTATATATATATATATATATATATATGTGACCCCGGCTGACCAAATCAGTGACAAGTCGGAAAAATTTTGATGTACTTTTTTGACATATTTGGAAAGAGGAGGCATAGTACTTTACAGTAATTCAAAAATTATGACTCTACTATAATAATTGGGGAAGTTATATCACATTTCGTATGGTAGGGGTCAAAAAGTAAAACTGGAGAAAACGGCCGTTAAAGTTTTGGATTATGCATGGGCTTAGATACCATATAAATAGTATGTGTATTGCATTCAAATTTGGCATGCAGCTATGGTATCGTAGTGCAATGATAGAGGGCAAATAACAACCAGCTGCTGCAAAATTACCTGAAGTTATGGTACATTATATGTGCCATAACTTCAGGAATTAATTTCCGTGCTAATTAATTTCACAGCTAATTAGTCTAAAACAAAGCCGTTTTAGGCTAATTTAGCGCAGTATCCTGCACCCAAATAATTACTGAACGGATAAATGTCCTACTTCCTGCGAGACAAATGTAGCCATACGTTTTAGCTGCTAAATAACATAAAATTGAATCAAATCCATCGAGAACTTTTATTTTTATGAGTTTTTCAACATCGGGGTAGGCTATTTTAGGCCGCCCGATCGCTGCTACGTTCGCCTCCGGCGCAAACCCTAGGCGCGAGCTGTGAAATGTTGCGCTGACAAATGGTCGATTTTTCAGACCAAAAAGTATTATTATGAGTATACACCCTCTCTAGGTCTATGCAAAATGTCAGGACAATTGGAGCATTATTGTCGTTGCTTAATATGTTCCCGTCTTCGTTGTCATCGAAATCGTACTGCTCCCATATCCATGCAACAGCAATGTCATCGCCGGTTGGTGCATTCAGCACACGTAGGAACACGTCCGACATTATGTTGCAAAAGAGTTAATAACAGGGAAACAACGATAGAAAAACACGGTGGAATACGAACGACCTTGGCTACTTGTTTACGTTTAGCACTGCCGTACTGCGCATATGCGTAGGCGATCATCCAATTGCAAGCACCGAAGCGTGCACGTGACAGAGCACGGCTCTCATTAGTATGCAAAGCCTTCTCATGGTAGCCGCCTATTGGTTAGTTTTGAGTTATTTTGGTGTACTTGGCCCGGATAAGGGTTACTCTACTTGAGAGAGGAAGAAATGCCCTCTCTGGTGATACCCGATACACAGGGGTAACCCCAAAGCAACATGGCGGATTTCATCGAAGGAATCGAAGCAAAATGCTTTTGTTTTAGTAATTTTGGACTAGTTGATCAAGAGAGCTCACATTATAATATGTTAAAATACACATTTTATTTGGAATAAATAGTGTAGGATGGGTGGAAGTGTTAAAACGGATGTTATAAATTTTATTTATGTGAAAACCTAAAATTCATCCAAATCATGCCAACTGGCTTTAGACGGCACTCACGGCAAATGTCAAATCCCGACTTGTCACTCATTTGGTCAGCCGGCGTCACATATATATGTTTAAAATCCTGCATAATGAATGATAAGACATTGGTATATTGCAGTTCAATGGTTCAATGATTATTTATATTGGGTATATTTTCCTCTCAAAAAATACTTTTTTCAATACTTTTGGCCGCATCTTGCTGCATTCTTCAGCAGACTGAATTTATGATCGTATCACATGACCTACATCATGTGACACAAGCTGGAGCATGGTTGGCGGGAGCTCCTAGCCACGGTCTCTGTTCAGTGAAGGTTTTTAAGGATGGAGCCGTCATTGGTTATTATTGTCGTTGGTCTGTTATTGTACTGTACTGTACTGTACTGTACTGTACTGTACTGTACTGTACTGTACTGTACTGTACTGTCCTGTCCTGTACTGTACTGTACTGTACTGTACTGTACTGTACTGTACTGTACTGTACTGTACTGTACTGTACTGTACTGTACTGTACTGTACTGTACTGTACTGTACTGCCAGGATGAGGAGGAGGAGGAGCATCTGACCGGGGGGTTGTTTGAGGACATTGTGGAGAAGCCAGACACCCCCAGTCCCATCCTCTACCTCACCACCCCAGACATGAGCTTCGTGAACCTCTTCCGCTACGGCATCCTCGCTCTACAGCTGCTGCCTGAGAAGAGTGCTGCAGGTAGTGTATAGTGTTTTTTAGTTCTACACTCGTTAGATAATTACCTAGACAGTATTGGATGTTTGTATTTAATTCTAAAGTTTAATTATTTATTTGTTTAATACTATTTCAAAAATAGTTGATTATAAGTGATTAAATAATCTGTTTATCTATTTGTTTATCAAATTAATTTGACTCATACATTATATATATATATATATATATATATATATATATATATATATATATATATATATATATATATATATGTGTGTGTGTGTATTATGTTTATGTTTATATTAACTTCTCTTGCACATTTTCTTGTATTGTACAGCACTGTAGAATATATATAAATCAGTAAACATTTACATTTCTTACCACAAGTAGACATCACTGAGAGATGTGTGTTTATCTTTCCCTTGTCCTTGTGTTTGCCCAGGCATCATCGTGATCACGGACGGCGTGGTGGGGCTGCCCGAGGCATCCCTCTTCGAGTCCCTCATGGGGCAGCTGAGACACAGCACCATCTCTTGCTCCTTCATCCAAATCGGGGAAGACTTCCAGCACAACGCGGGCCTCGGACACGTGCCGTACCTAGACATGCTCAGTTACATGGCGATGAGCACGTTTGGTGTGCTGTTTACGGGGTTGCCACAGCTGGTAATTATTTCGTGCAAATACACGATGAAAAATGCAAAAAATCTAATTGCTGTACATGTCAGTAAAGTGTAGAAATTATGCAAATATATCAACCGTTACAAAGTAGCAAGTATGTATGCAAATGGACAAACAATATAAACATGTACATGCTTATGTAATCACTTGGGATGGATGTTGGTGTTCAAACAACATGAAATTATTAAATAAATGTTTCTTTCGTTCTTTCTTTTGACTGTTGAAAGAACGAAATGTTGCTGTTTGCTGCTGCAAACAGCAACATTTTAATGCCAAGATTGATTGGTAATGTTGTATATGCTGTTATTCTACGATAGCTGAGAAATAAAATAGTATGTGCCATTGTTGAGTTAATAGAGATTGACTATTGGTAGTATGATAAAATATGTTAAATTGATATTCTAAAACATATTCTCTCATATCCTGAGTAACACTATGAAAGAATATTCATCTAGACATCCGGTATATTTTAACACGTTAACGGATCAATTATGTTACTGTTTGCCTACGTTACAATCATGGGTACATGTTTGTATAGTTTTCCAGTGCATGGGAACACTCTTGATCAGTGTGAATACATTCTGACTGTGTCGTCTTCACCACAGGATACGACATCGACTGAGATGAACATCTTCCACCAAGCGATCCTGACGTGGAACCTACAGAAGCCGCTGCATCAGATGCAGCTGCAGACACAGAGCAGTCATATGGCGCCAAACCCAATCATGCACAAGAAGCACGGGGAGCGCAACCTCCAGACTCCCATTTCCAACCTCATCTCTTGTCGCCTGCGGGAGGGGTACACCATTCAGGACGTCCATCTCACAAAGGGTGCGTGTTTTTTTTCCTAAGCACCTAAAAGCACTTTTAGTTTTAGTAAACAAAATGAACTGTAAGTGAAAGTTTTTTGATTTGTTGAAAATCAGTCTTGTTAGAAATTAATTTAAATGCATGCTGTTTTGATCTACAGCATAACAAATCTTTGTTGTCGCCTTGTTTGCAGGTTATTATTCTGTATTAGCAATATGTTTATTGTTGTAAAAGTTATGTGTTTGTGCAGGTGACAGTCAGCTGGAAGTGAACATGGTGTTACTGTGGAGGGACCAGATCACGATACACTACCTCGCTGTGTCATCATGGCCACTGTCCACTGCCAAGTTAGTATTTTATCTTCACAGCACTGATGCAAGTAATAATGTCATATTTAAAGTGTGTTTCACAGTAAAACTAACCGAAAGATGTCTAAATTTCGCATCATTCTGTTTATGTGTTTAAGAGACATTACAAGATGTATTTTTAGCCAACTAATACTGCAAGTTTTCTTTAACAAATCATTTTAAACACAATTGTAGAATTCACTGAATAAGAGTTTTACAAATATTTGGTCATTCAGTTGATTGCCTGTGAATTGTTGCAGGATTGTCCATGCTAATCGCAATATAAAAGAAAACTTACTGTTCACGTCTAGAACTACCAGATAGTACACAATGTGATAATCTGCAGATGTGAGTAAAAGCAAGTAACTCATATGATCAAATATGGTAATCTGCAGACGCACAACACACATTGAGGTGAGCGTGCTGGCCCACTACGCCTTCTTGCAAGATGTGACGTGTCCAGGGAAGAAGCTATTCAACAGTCCGTACCGCACGGCCCTCGTCAAGAAGTACTGGCAGACGCTGCAGGGGTACGTAGCACTTTGTATTTTTTTTAATAATAAAATGATCTTGTTTTTGCACATTAAAAATGGGAGTGGTACACTCTAGGAGGAGGATTTTGTTTCTGCCTCTTTGTTTATCATTTAGTGTTATGGTTTTACACACACGCACACACGCACTACATATGTAACAACCTGTTTCCAGGAAAAGGAATAGTTATGAAATATTTCACTTTGCTAAGGGTAAGGGGGGGAAACATACGTAGGGAGAAGGGGAGATAAAGCCAGGTGAAAAACATAGGGAGTGAGACAGAAATGGAGATATAAAAGAAATGAATTAAAAATACCTGCAGAATGTAATGACAACTGGCCACACAACAATGGTCTGTTTGTTTGTAGGACCACCGAGACAGACCAACTGTTGGTCCACCTGCAGTCGTTTGCCATGAGTCCTGTCTACTACCAGGTGCCTGAGAGTGTCAAGAAGGGTGTCCCCCTCTTCTTTCTACTTGCCAACTCCACCACCCCACAGCTCAATGTGCAGCTCAGTTCCAAGTAAGTGTCAAGAAGGGTTGAAAAAATTATGAAAATTAAAAACACCATGTTTATATTAACGGTCACATTTGTCGGCAATCGTTGCTTTGATCTTGTCCAGTGCCAAGTGTAAGGTGCAAGAAGAATGCAATATACAAGAAAGATGAATTAATAAAGTTGTATTTTTAAGCTTATTTTATTTTGTCTATTGAAAAGTAACAAGTCTGACAGTTTCTGTTAAATGTTACGCCTATAAACTCAGGACATCTGAAAAATTAAATCAACACGCTAATTATTAAAAGAATAAAATGTGATTCTTTGCATTGCACAGACAAATTAAATCATAGTAGTAAAAGGACTAAATTAATATTGTGATTTTTGAGTTATTCCGCTACTGGACCTAAGGATGCCGTTGTTGCAGGGATGCCGCACTGACTCAGTTTGCCAACTTCTGGAAGCCAGTACTCATGCTGGACATCAACATATGGTAAGAGTTTTTATCTCGTGATAGTCTCGCTTAACCGACTGTCTCTCGGCTGTGTAACTTCGCCGAGAAGACAGTCTGGTGACTTTACTGGCGTTTTAATGTCATCCGTATAGGCTAAACAATGCTGCCACCTCACGGATACTGGTTAATCCCGCCATAATTCTTAATTTATAAACAACTGCAAATTTGTATTTTTTATTTAATTTTGTGCTAATATAATTTAATTTTGTATAGATTTTATAATACAGCATTATCTGATTAAAAAGGTATCCTTATTTAATTTGTTATTTCAAATTTGGCTTGAGATCCAATCAGTGTCTCTACCCAAATCTGGGGTAAGGCCACCCTGTATGCAGCCCATTAATTTCCCAGGCAGAGTTGAGGGGCTGAAAAGTGCTGCCACCTCACGGAGTATAGTTAATCTCTAGGCTAATCTCGTGACTGCCTTTATCAAGTCACGAGATACTGTTACCAGATTTCTGTTACTGGAGTTAAACTTTGGAACTCCTTCGATAATTCACTGATTAGTTGTAAAAATGTTCATCATTTCAAAAAGTGTTACACAAATAGACTGTTGAATAATTATGTGTTAGAGCCGTAGACCATTTTTTGCTAACAAATTAGATAACAAAATTAAACATTCAGTTTGTTTATTGTTGTAAAAGTTTTTTTCTTTTTTTCTTTTCAACAAATGTCACAATGTCTTTTTTTTATTAAATGTTGTATGGTTACATGTAAATAGTGTTGTCGCACATTCTATTGCACTGTTCAAATGCTTTATGTATGAAATTAAGAATTTATAAGTGTAAACATGATAAGTATTGTACTTCTTTTACCCTTTTTTTCAACAATTTGTATTGTATGCACTGTATTTATAATGTAGTAGTTGTTGTTGTTGAAAATAAATTTCAATTCAATTCAAAATTCAATTCAAGTGCCCCAAGTGGTGCCATCTAGTAGACAATTCAAAAATTATCCTGTAGCGCCACCTGGCTGCAGCCACTGTTAAGACATGAATCCTGAGAGGTGATCTAATAAGTATTGTGAACTATTTTACATTACAAATATGTTTCTAATGACTTTGATTACTAATATGACTGGAACAGACTTTGTTTCTTTCTATGGGAGGCCTTACTATTGATTGCCATAATGATAAGAACAGATTTTATTTAAAAAAATCTTGGGTGCTTTCTGTCAGTCAAATGCCGTCTACAATCATGCTAACCAAGACAAAGAGTTGGGTTACAAGAAGGATGCTGTTCTCTTATTATTACTAGCATTTCTAGTGCACCGTATCTCCGGGACTTGCCCATTCATACGCATGTACACAACTACACATATCACAATAAAACATACATGGAATCATATAGATGTTACAAAAAGTATATTATGGACAATTTTATATTATATTAAACCAAAATAAGAAATACTATTATAGGTAGGAAGTAATTCACATATGACGTAGTTTTTAAAATAGTAAAAAAATACATAAATATAAAGTAAAGTAAAAAGTAAAACAGAATTATTACACAATAAATAATAAAATATATACTAAATAAACAAATAAATAATAAATTAGTTATAAAATATTCATTAAGATACAGGATAATAATTTAAAAAAATTATTTGTAAAGCGCCGTATATCCGGAACAATTTCCACTCAGAGATGCATAAAATACATTGTAACACATACATATTTGTGTCATAAGTGTGTCGTATTTATCTAGACTGTTGCCTAAAAGCACCCTGGTGACATGTTTGCAGGCAGAAGTGGATGCACACTCATCGTATCGGCCTCGTGCTGATGCATGACGTTCCCCTGGGCAAACACCTCCACATCCCCAACTCCAGTGGTCGCTTCCACTCCGTCATGTGTCGCCAGGCCCAGATGTCACTCAACAACCTTCTCCGCGACTGGAGCACCTTCGAGCTGCTCGAGAACCACTCCTACATCAAACTGCTCTTCCAGTGAGCATATCTAATTATGACTTCTGTTGGTGTGAATATTTGCAGCTCTTACATAGTAAAATGTATAGTGTATAATGTATGTGTAAGTAGTACTAGAATATGTGTAGTTTGGTGGTTCATCTCCAGTGTCAAAGCATAATATTGATTGGAGAAATTGGGAATGGGATTTACAATTGTCAGTTAACTGTTTGATCTCACTGTTGCTGAGTGTCAAGCCAAGATGTCTTAACCCTATCATGATCAGAAGCCCGAATCAACCTGAGTCCCTTTCGTGGCCAGAACGCCCGAATATGCTCGCGTACAGAAGCACATTTAAACTACATGCTACAAAACAGTTTTGGTAGGTGAATTGACCGTGTTAGACCTGTAAGTTGCTACACATGTGTGTCTACCTGCAGGGACCCTGACAAGCCTCCCACGTCCTTCTACCTGCTGCGTGTCTCCCCCAAGCCACCCTGCATGGTGCTCAGACTCGCCTTCCTCGGAGGCATGTCTGGCAAGGAGAGGAACGAGGTAAATGGTTGTGTGTTGTATACTTTGAATATGACACAAGAAAGCGCAAACGTTTGTTTCTGTTGTAGTTATGGTTTTATTTTTAAGGTTTTCTTCTATGAGTCCACTACAGGTTTTACATTTAACCAATGCATGTGATCTTTTACTTTCCCTGGCATAGACACAACGGTCCAATGGCATATAATGTCTTTGAATAACATTGCTGAAACAGTGGCCCAATCAATACCGAACCAGATCCCAGCTGGTACCGGGTTTCAATCTCCAGTTCCTCTCAACAACTGTCCCGCACCGTAACTGCTCGACCACTACGTCAAGAAGGTCGCCTTCATTCTACAGTCATTGCGGCACATTAACAAACTATATGTGAAAGTTTGCCAAGATCATCCTCAGCTTGAAGGGCTGGTTCATTGTCTCATGTCCTTCCAATATTCTGGATGGTCCTTTGTCCTGTGTGGTTCCCTGTGTTCTAGGTCATCCTGTCTTGTGGGTAGTCCTTTGGTCCTCAATCCTGAGTGGTCTAGGGTGGTCCCCTGCACTGGGTGGTCTACAGTCCAGTATGGTTCTCTGTCCTATGTGGTGGCCTTCTGTCATGGTTTGTCCTCTTTTCTAGGCAGTCCACTTTCCTGGGTAGTCACCATGTACCACTGTATGCCCAAATTGTCACCATGTCCCAGTGTATGCCCAAATTGTCACCATGTCCCAGTGTATGCCCAGATTGTCACCATGTACCACTGTACAGTAGAACCCCTGACGAACGACCACCCTCATTTACGACCACCCGCTTTTTACGACCGTTTTTTCATTGACGGAATGCCTACGCTGTATAAACGACCTCTCACCAACGACCACCCGGCAGACGCGACCAACGACCATGGCAATTTGAATTTTACCCCTGACGAACGACCATCTGATAGGTGGCCAGCACATTTTTAAACCTAAATATCGCAACGAATTCTCATTAAGCGCACGACTAACGCGCTCGAACGCGCATAAAAACAATACATTGCCTGAATCCTGATGACCGCCATTCATTTTCGCGATCTTTTACTTCCTGACCGAATTATGAAAACGACACCGGTAGACTTTCCTCACATATCTTTTATATTTATAAACACACACACTATGTTATCAAATTAAATCACTTACATTATTGAAACAAATAAAATTCACGAAACAAACTCGCCGGCAAGATATCATTCATGATCATTCATGGGCATGGCCTGGCATGGGCATGGTCACCGTCGGTGGCTACGCATAACTCTGTGATTACTGTAATATTCATATTGTGTATGATTAAAGTTTAGAAACTTAGGCTAAGTTTTAGGTTAATTTAGGATAAAACCTGAATCCGCGATAAAATATCGACGTAACGCCACGGTAATCTACGCGGGCTACGGCCTGCGCGTAACAGCCGCCGGCGATGTCGACTTGATTGTTGAGTTGAGTTTAGCATGATTTTGATTTGTAAATTTTATTCTTCACAGCATTTTAAATGATTGAATTTTATGACCTAGCGTATGTATATGTAATATGAGTTATTAGAGAGGAAGTTTCGCGGCTGTAAGAGGTCGTTTTCATGATTAGATCAGAAAGTAAAAGATCGTTTTGCGGCGCTGGAAAGAACAACAAAATGGCGACCGGGGTGCGATTACCCAGACGCCGTGAGGTGGCAGCACTTTTGAGCCCCTCAGACCAAATTTGAAATAAATTAAATGAGCATAATTTTTGATCAATTATTATATAAAAAAAAACCGATTCAAAAGGAGGATACTTTTTATCAGATATTAAAAAAAACGATTCAAAATTAAACTTATACTGAAACGTGTCACACATAAAATAAACAAAATAAATAATTTTGTTGTTGTTAATATTTTGTGTATTTTACTACTTAATGGTTGTAAGCGCCCCCTAGTGTTGATGTTAGTCATTGTAAGCGCCCCCTAGTGTTGAATGTTGCAAACCCCTCATGAGAGACCACCCCTCTTTTAAGACCGCCCCACTCTGATTTGGAGGGCGGTCTTAAACGAGGGGTTCCACTGTATGCCCAAATTGTCACCATGTCCCCCTGTGTCCCCAGATTGTCACCATGTCCCCCTGTGTCCCCAGATTGTCACCCAGCTGACGGAGAGGATCACGAGCCTGACGTTCCCCCAGCGCGGCACCCAGAAGGACAAACAGAAGAAGGCGTCCCAACAACAGCTGAGTCAGGAGAGTGCCCCCTCCCCCCGACAACACAAGCCCCCCCTGCAGACCTCCATGTCTGACACCCCCTGCTGTCTCTACTGCCAGAAACCCCTGGAGAAGATCCTCATCAGGTTTGTCAGCTTCATTTTAATGTCATCGCTTTCAGAGTTCACAAGGTCACCCTACTATCAAGGTCACCTCACTGATAAACTCACCCTATTATTAAGGACACTCCAATATAAAGGTCACATCAATCAGTGGATTAATATAATTAAGATCACCATACTATTAACTATTATATATATGTATATATATATATATATATATATATATATATATATATATATATGTTAGCGTTTTTACTTATATTTTATGTGTACATAACAGACTTTTGTCTGAAATAAACATTACTAATATATTATTATTATTTTATTACAATCATTGAAATTGAATTGATACATTATTAACATATTATTATTATGTTATTACAATAGCTGAATTTAACTGAATTTAAGTGAGTTTTAATTCTGGAATTTATTTTACAACCCCATCAGAAAACATATTTGATATTTACAACAGTTACAGGTAACATTATTTAAAAATACATCACACTTGGTTGCAGATACGATCGAATGCCACATGACTTCTTTGTGTTGGACGTGCCGCCGATGATCGACCAATCGGGCCAGCTGAGCTACCCGGTGTCGGCGAACAAGACGGCAGCGAATGTGTTCACCACCCTCTCCCGCTACCTCTACCACCGCCGCTGGGTGTGGACCATGCAACAAGTCTCCTCCATGCCCATCAGCATGCAGGCCGTCGGGTGCATCCTCTCCAATCTCACCAAGTACGTCGTCCTGTTGTCATTGACGCAGTCTCCATTTGTATTGTGTCAGTGTAAAAATATGGTGCAGCGTCGTTGTAGAGTATTTTGTGAGAAATTCACCCAGCATAGTTTGTGAAACGTGTGATGTTTCGACCACTTTGGCTATTGGTTAGGTACTGGTGTCACGTGAGATGGCACAGGTTTCGGCCTGATAATTTGGTTGTACATGGCGGGTAGGTGGTATCCCTGATCTCTGTTCATGGTAGGGGCTCTTTGTTTGATGTGAATGGCCTCCTTCACATTCCTATTGACGCAGTCTTGTGCCAGTTTGATTATAGAACTTTGCAAGTCAGATTCTACTTAAATATTGAAAAAGCTTTTACAATCCTGTCTAATTTGTACCATTGTTCCATGATGTTGTATGTGTTGTAAACGGGTATATAATATACGACAATGCAGTTATTTTATTTATGTTTGGTTTGCAATTTCATTAGGCAGTATCATGGTATAGGTGTCACAGATCATTAAGCTAATGCGATAGTGTATAGAGTAGTTTATCATTATTATTAAGCTTGTTGGTGGGAATTGGATAGTGGAAAGACATATAATAGCCTTTTGATGGGTTATCTGCAGCCACATATCAACATGACTGTATTCTCTGTCTGTTTGCAGGATTCGGCTGCAAGAAGGCTTCAGGTTTTCGCATGCTAATTCTGGGATTGTTGACATGGTGCTGGAGGTGGACATGAAGGTGTGTGCTACTGCAGGCCTGTCACTGTGACTTGTACATGTAATGTGCAGACGTAACTTGGCATAAGAATCCAAATTGGTACATCTGCTTTAATCCATATCACTGATCTGTATTGTATGTCGTGAACTTCTCATATCACATTGTCTGTAAGTTAGTAAGCATTGTAGGTTGCATTTCCATTATTTTCATCATCATAATATAATTTATATATATATATATATATATATATATACCAGGTATATATATAATATGACAGATTTAGCTAAAAATATTAAAGGCGCTATTAATTAATAATATTAAAAAATAACATCTTGTTCGGGTTTTGACTAGAATAATAAACATTTTTAAGGCTAACTAACAATATAAAGTTAAAAAATACTAGTTCAGGTTTTGACTAGAGTAATGAAAACTTCAAGGTTAACAAATGGTTAAAAGTTGAAAAGATTCTAGTTAAAAAATTACTAAAGTTACAAATTAATACAGAAGATTAACTAATAACAAACACTAACAATTGCTAAGGCCAACCCAAGAACTGAAAATAGACAAATTATATAAAAAAGCAAAAAGAAACCGTAATATTTTAATATGACGAGTGTTTTAACACAGTATGTGCATGTGTTGTGTAGCTGCCGTGCGTGTGTTCGGAGGCGGAGTCGGCGGAGTGTGTAGAGGAGCTCCACCCGTGCATCGTTCAGTACGTCATCTTCCCTCCTCACACAGCCACCACCAAGGAGAGGTAGGTGCCCCTGACTGTGTCACAGGGTAGGGTTGATTTTAACCATCTATCAACGTGTTTTGTAAAAATAAAAGTAAAGCCGACCTATTATCCAACTGGCGCCCTATATTGTTGTTAAATTGTGACTACAAAATGTTGTCAAAAGTACTGTCTTTAAGGTTATGAAACGTACTGGATGAAATCATGCACCGGACCAAACATGCTCTGTGCCGGGTCGTACGATTCAAGATAATTGCTGTTCTGTGTCGTCTGTGACATGCTCTGTGCGTTGTGTTGCGTTTGTGTCAGCGTGGATGCAGCCAGATGAGTCATTGGCGACATGCTTGGCTAAAAATAAAGGTACATTTTTATATACCACGTCATCTCTTCCTCTCAGATACTGGACGGGGCCCTTTGCAGGGCGTTTAATGTCCAACGATAATTTGTGAGTCCAGTACAGGTTACCCCCTGTGTGGGAACTTTTACTTCCCCTGGCATAGACACCAGATAGAAGGCGCCACCGGCTTTTAGTGTATCTTCCGAAAGGCACAGGCAAATGTAGGGTGAACGAAATTGCCTAAGTTTCAAAATGGTAGTAGGTGGGATTGAGCCACCGTCCCCTCGATTGACAGTCACAGAGTGTTGCCACTCATGGCTGCTGCCACTCATGGCAGTGAGCAGAGTATTGCCACTCATGGCGTTATGTGTAGTGGAGGTGAGCAGAGTGTTGCCACTCATGGCACTATGTGTAGTGGAGGTGAGCAGAGTGTTGCCACTCATGGCACTATCTGTAGTGGAGGTGAGCAGTGTTGCCACTCATGGCACTATGTGTGGTGGAGGTGAGCAGAGTGTTGCCACTCATGGCATTATGTGTAGTGGAGATGATCAGAATGTTGCCACTCATGGCACTATGTGTAGTGGAGATGAGCAGAGTGTTGCCACTCATGGCACTATCTGTAGTGGAGGTGAGCAGAGTGTTGCCACTCATGGCACTATGTGTGGTGGAGGTGAGCAGAGTGTTTCCACTCATTGCACTATGTGTAGTGGAGATGAGCAGAATGTTGCCACTCATGGCACTATGTGTAGTGGAGGTGAGCAGAGTGTTGCCACTCATGGCACTATCTGTAGTGGAGGTGAGCAGAGTGTTGCCACTCATGGCACTATGTGTGGTGGAGGTGAGCAGAGTGTTGCCACTCATGGCATTATGTGTAGTGGAGATGAGCAGAATATTGCCACTCATTGCACTATGTGTAGTGGAGATGAGCAGAATGTTGCCACTCATGGCACTATGTGTAGTGGAGGTGGACAGAGTGTTGCCACTCATGCCACTATGTATAGTGGAGGTGGGCAGTGTTGCCACTCATGGCAATATGTGTAGTGGAGGTGAGCAGAGTGTTGCCACTCATGGCACTATGTGTAGTGGAGGTGGGCATATTACAATTTGGTAAAAAATCATTTAGTATCATATTTTGCATGTCAAATCTACAAGTCATTCCAAACTTTGCTACCATTCTCTTTTATTTTGGAATTTTAGTATATTCCAAAAAGGCAACACCAAGAAAATTGATACAACACGTTTTGCAGTAAAACGTCAGATCTTTATGCATTTTAACATTGTATTAATATAATGATGTTTTATTTCATACATAAAAAGTCAATATTATATACATAGAAGTAAAATAAAAATAAAAAATAAAACAAGTAGATACAATAAATACAATGATATAGACATACATGAAATAAAAAGAAATTAATAAAAAGATGATTAAAATATATATATTAACGAAGATATTGTGTTGATTCAGTGCGTCGAAGGACGACATGGAGGAGATGGAGACAACGGAGGCTGACGGGGAGCTCCAGATCATCACGGAGTGCTGGGTGGAGCCACAGTGTGGAGTCATTGTCAACAGCAGTCCGGAGCGCAAACACTTCGACGGCCTCGACTACAGACAACTGGCGGAGGCGGTGAGTGGCTTTTGTATCATAGTAGACCTGGGCCCAGTTTCATGGAGCTGACTTACGACGTCGTAGCGGGCGATAACTCGTCGAAAGCCTAAAACGTCGTAAAGTTACACTAGTTGTGTTTCATGAGTCTGCTCCATAGTTGCACTTAGCTGCACGATGTATTTAGTAGGCGTAACTTTACGCTGGTTGAAATATTTACGGTATGCTCCCGAAGTTGAAATATGTACGGTATGCTCCCGACACGGCTACTCTCAACAAAATTATTTTTAATGTTTACACTGGATATCCTTTACATTCATCGTAGTTTCCCATTTGCTATACGAACTTCAAACGCGGCAGCTAGAAAGAAAAAGGTTATTCAGACACAGCACAAATAGAGGGATTCCCCACCGTGACCTAACTAGGTCAATACTATGTAGATTTAGCTGCGTGAACGTTAAATTGGTCTCATGAAACTGGCCGTAAGCTGCATTGTCTATTCGCTGTTAGCTGCGACCAGTAGACCGCATAACTGCGCATAAAGTTACACGGCTTCATGAAACTGGGCCCAGAAATGGCGAGAGGAATTTGACCCCCCACAGCGAAACTGGTATAAAATTGCAAAATCCTGAACAGGATTTTTGGATTCAAAGAGTTTTGAGATGATGCTGGAGTTGCTGATAATTTTTTGTTAATTGCTAAATTTGAAGCAAACTTTAAAAGACTACATTTTGAGAAACAATGTAATTTTGACTCGTCTGTGGTTCATAGTTTTCATACATGGATTTGTTATATTTGTATTGGATTATTTGTCAATGAAATTAAAGTGGGCATTGAAAAATTTGATTATAACGTGCCAGAATCACAGAATATACAGGACATGGCGTGGATTGCTATTTTTGGCTCATGTGCAGTGTAGACCTGTGCGACTTTATGTCCAGTTAGTTGTGGTGGGTCAAATGTGGTGATGTTTGAAAGTTTCATTGTAGATTGACTGAGGTCACTAGGAACACTGCTCATCATCTATGATGACGCTGCATACACAGTAGACATTTTAAAATTATGTAATTCACAATGTGAGTTACATAAGTACTGGCCAGCTGATCGGTTGACCAGTTGCTTAGCTTGCAACCACACGCAATGTTACCTACAATCAATATACATCAGCTAATACAAACCCTAGAACTGTTAAAAATCGTTTACCGATAAAAGAATTCATAAAATTAAATGTACTGTTTTCCAAGGGATTATTGTTTAATCCCTGAAAGTTTATATATATATATATATATATATATATATATATATATATACACACATACATACATATATATATATATTTATATATATATATACACACAATTTAAAGGGAAAACAAAGTCAATGTTTGGATCATATGGGATTAACAGAGTTAATAAAAAGTAACAACTTCCAATAACAATCATATTTTTAACGTCAGTGGTTTACCAGGAAAAAAATGTAAAACACATAGACATAGAAAGTCTACAGACTACGCCATTTTAGAAACAAAATGATGTCAGAGAGTCGTCTTGGTCGGCGTGAACTGTGCATGCATATTATTATCTGTTACTTTCTAACCTAACCACGAAAACGACCGCCAACAGCCGCCAAACTTCTCCCCACATTTCTTACATACATATACATACACTACATTACAAAAAAATCACTTGTATTCGTCTAACGAAGAAAATTCACAACAGAAACGCAAATCTTGGCGAACGGCAACTCGACAACTTCGACTACCGTAAACTCGCTATTATAAGTTAGCTTTACACAAAATACTGCTAGATGACGGGCGAATATTTATTAACCTTACTGCATTCGCACGCGCGAATTAGTTTAATTAATTATAAATAATATAATAATAATTAGCTGCATCACTATGATCTGCAGAAAATGTTAAACGGCAAACTAAGGCAACGCTTTGGTGATATGGGTCTAATAGAGTTGATAAAAAATAACAATTTAATATACAAATATATAATTTTATTAGTTTATTTTATATAGCGCCAAATCCACAATTCTCTTCTCTTCTATTCAACATACTGTTATTAAAGTATATGCAATAATAAGAATGCTACCCACAGGTAATATTTAAAAATAAATATTAAAAATACATGTCTGCATAATTATCCAAAATTGCCTATTAGTTATAAAAGAAAAAGGAAATTATGTGTTTTTCAATGAAGTCACATTGTTTATTTTATCAATATTTCTATAAACATCCCACGTGTATTGCGAGCATGCAAGCTTATATTACATAAGCGATGTTTTAACAATAATAACTAAAACAATAACATGTTAATATTACTGTTTTTAAATCCTTCTTTTTCTACCACCATAATATTTCCCATGTATTCATATTCCTTTTTACATTTTAGTGATTTATTGTTCCGATAATTAATAAAGTGTCTTGTTCAAAAATAATAATTATTACATATCTGATGGTGGAAATGTCATTCATGAGTAGAACAAATAGCTTCAGTAATATGTTCTTATGCATAATGGTTGTGTATGTGCTGAATGAAAATTATTATTACGTCGTACTTATTTTACTACTTTAATTATTTATTACTATTAACCATACTTTTATATTCATTTATTACAATTGCTGTTATGTAATTTGTATGTTTATTTATGACTGATAGGTCAGCTTAGTTAATCATATAGAAACATGTATTTTCATTATTTATGTTTAAATAATATTATCTGTGGGTAGTTTTCTCTTTATTGTATTTTTAATAGCATTATTTTGTGAAGCGCCACAAACAATTATGGATGTGGCGCTACATAAATAAAATATTATATTATAATAAAAACAATTGTTTGTTTATTTAATATAGCGCCACATCCAATTTAAACTTGTTCATGGCGTTTTACATACATTAAAATGCTAAACAACAAATACACACCAGAAGAAAAAAAACATAAATATACTAGAAACATATATGAACAATTATAAAAATAAAATATCAATATAAAAATAATAAAACTTATAATTTCCTGCAAATCATGGTGATGATAATAATTAATTATTATTATTATATTATTTATAAGTAATTAAACTATTTCGCGTGTGTGAAGTAAAACAATTAAATATTAGCAGTCAGAAACGTGGCGTCTATCGGTATTTTGTGTAAAGGTTTTAAAAGCGATTTTACAGTACCGCTGAGCGGCCGAACAAGTTGTACTCGAGGTCTGCGCGTTTTTGTGTGTGAATTTTCTTCGTTAGAGGAATGCAAGAGATTTTATTACATAACATAGTGTATGCATATGTATGTAAGATATGTGAGGAGAAGTTTGGCGGCTGTTGGTGGTCGTTTTGATGGTTAGGTCAATCAAATCGGGTCGTCTAGGATCTGCCCTGTGTCTGTGTCTGTGACTGTCCAAACGAATCCACCGAACCACTGTTTCAGTTCTGCTCGATTCATAGGTTAACAAGAAGACATCTTACTGATACTGTCTTTCACTGTACTATTACTATAAGCGTTTGAGGAACAGTGTGGCATATTGATGTCGCGATTTCGTTGTAAACCGACGTAAGGCAACTTTTAGCGTACCGCTTGTCTCTCTGTTATGACAGCTGAACCAGCAGACGAGTCTCTGACGTATTACTTTTCCAAACTGCTGGGTTGTGATTGGTTGCAAGGTCCAAGATGGGCCGGTTCATGGTGTCGGTGATTTAGCTAGATTTTCCCACTTTAAGACCACTTTCTGAGGTAACCACTAAGGTGAAAAATTAGATTGTAGATGCAAATGATTAGCTAGTGTAAACTCTTTTAGGTGCATAACACTAAGCTGTTGCCTTTTTTTTCACTTTAATAAAAACACATGTTTATTCAATTCAATTCACTTTAATGTCCTTAAAAAGGATATACATTATACAACTTATGATCGCCTCTAAATATATAAAGAAAAGATTATCATAAAATACAGATGAAATGCAAAATATAACCACACAAAAAGCAAACCCTTTGGCATCAATATAACTTATTTAATATTCTAATTGCCACAGGCACAAAACTCCTGCTGTCGCTAGCTGTTTTGCATTTTATGCAACGATATTTCCGTCAAGATGGAAGAACATGAAATGAAATGGAAATTGACATTTCATGCCACACACGTGACTCTAAGATAGGCAAAGCAAAGACTGACTTGGCACATCTGTCAAAACATCTGAGGCTCAGTTGTCAGAGTACAACATACAAGATGGTACAACCAGAGACACACAACTAGTGGGAGTAGTGGTACCATTTGCAGTTTTGTTACTCTAGGTGGACACCAGATTGATTGTTTGAATGTTGCTAAACAGACAATCATCGCTAAATGACGACACGTATTGCAGGAAGTTTTCCGTCTGTGTTAACTTGGCACTGTTAATTCAAACTTGCTTGTTTTGCCAGCGACATAATTGCGAGTGGAGGTAGCGATTCTCAAAGATGGACACGTGTGTTTTATTGTTTTCATCCTTCCTTCTGACTTCAGATGGTTATATCTGGTTATAAATATTATGTTATGTTATTTCAACCATTTGTCTGCACTGTTAGGAAGATTAGAGTGAGTATGATGTTGTGCCAACATTGAGAATAAAGCAAACGCCACTTGCCAGTGACACAAATGCGTCATCTCTAAAAGTACAGTGGGTAGTCTATACATTATCCACCAGATGGTGCCAGCAGTGGTATTACACTGGTCCACAACTCACACTGTACAGATGATCTAGTCATCACATGACCAGTTGCCTAGCAAAATCTCTGACAAGTCATTTAAACAGTTGAGATACAGCACTGTCCTCTTCTACAAAATAGATGGGTTGCTGGTTCAGTTGGCTAAGATCTGAGATATTTTTAACCTTGGGTGGGTTACATTTATTGGCAGAGTGCCAGTAATTGAGGCTAGTATAGTATATGTTACATTTAATAGTATCTATTTTATGTTACCCAACAACACACAACCATTTTACTTCTGTTATTGTGATGTTAATAATTTTTTTACAAATTGTGCTTCATTCGTGTTATTTATTGAATAATTATTTTGTGAATAATACTTTATCATTTATTTATTTTCATAGCATTTTAACGTTCCTGTTTTTGCATGTGTCATATCAATCACCTTTAATAGTATCTTAAGTGTACTTCAATTTGTCTAGTCGAAGTATTAGACCAGTTTGAACAAGAATTAGTATTATGGTATTAGTAAAAATGGTTGTTGACTTGTGGTTTTACTATTTATAGTCATTAGTCTTAACATCTGAGTGACATGTAAAGTCCAGAACAGGGTCTAATTCTAGATATGAGTGTGCTATAAATAACGACTGTTATTATAAAGTCAACACTTTCCTGGTGTGGTCTTGTTGCACTAAGATACTGACATACCACATTCAGTTTACTAAGCATACATGCCCCAGTTAGCATATACCCCCCTTCTCAGTATGTGTGCTATTGATCTACAGCAATACTTATCATTCGATCCATAATTTATTGTACTTAATTCCCTGTCGACCAATCACAACGTCTTGCATGACCAGTTTTCATTCAGTATAATTGTATTGCCTACAAAGGTAGTTTAAGTATTTTAGTTAACAGGCCTAATCAATTATCTATATCTAATGAACATTATTTTTAATGACATTCATGTGGTTATTAAAGAACAATTTAATTTCAGTCAGCATTGGAACGTGTACAAGTTAATGTGTATCCTGTTATTATAATGTGAAAACCATCTAATTAACACGGCACACATACAACATTAGAAACACTTACCATCCAGCAACTAGGGGCGCTACCGCTCTGAAGTGGGACAATGTTATTTAATAAGAGAGACTAGCAAGTGACAAGTCATACTTTGTTGATATGTATCTGATGTTAATTTACAATGGAAATTTCAAATTTGATGTGTCTCCACCTTGTGGATGACATATGAAACAATAAAACTTTGCTAATGCCACTAGGTGGCGCCACTGTTTTACATAACCTAAACAGATTAAAAAAGTGTTTTACAGCATGCTGTCAGTTTTATAGAACACATTTGATTATTTCTAATACAATTATTTTATTACACTATCAGTGATTGGCATAACCTTTCAAGCAGTGCGTTATCTGTTTAGGATTTTCAAGGAAGCTTGCAGTTATGAAACCTTAGATGCATTTCAAGTTCAACTTAGTATAGAAGAATAATGCAGGTTGATACAGCAATACTTGTGGAAATACGTGACGGTTGATGTCATAGTAATATTGGTAGAGATGTTGTAGCCATGTTATTGGCGAGGTGTGTAGATTTTGTCACAATTGTGTTGTTGAATATATGTGGATCAATTTAATTGCAAATAGATTTACAGTTTGCTGTCAAAGCAAATGTTATTATTTATTAACTGTACTGTTGGAGACGCATTGACACATGATAATACTGTATGACTGAGATACATATTTATTTTGAAAGATATATCATATATGTAAACATGACGTATGTGTGTATGTATTTGTGACCTGCTTCCTCATATCTTCCTATCTACCTGTTTTAAGATAATTGGAAATGTCATAGAAATACTTCAATATGACATTATTAATTTCTAAGAAGTCACAGCACTCATAGAAATATTGAGCAGAGTGGTGGTTGCGCAGTAGAGCGCCGGACTGTCAATCGGTGGTTCAATCCCACCTACCGCCGTTTTGAAACTAGGCAATTTCGTTCACCCCAGATTTGCCTGTGTCTTTTGGAAGAGACACTAAAAGCCGGTGGTCCCTTCTATCTGGTGTCTTTACCAGTGAAAGTAAAAGATCCCACACATGTGTAACGTATAGTGGACTCACTAATTCTAGAGAATGACAACTCCTGTGTTAGCTCAAGTTTGGGCTGTTTGGACTAAATCACCTAAGAACCCGCTAATAATTTACATAGGTTTAGCTGTCTGAATCGCAGTGATCTTTAGACATCTTGCTGCAGTGTCAAGGAGGACGTGTGTGATTGGTGGAGGCTGACACAAGTCTACAGCCACAGGTCTGGGTCTAATGTTTCAGTACTGCACAGACAGGGTCCATAGTTTTGCATTGTTAACTGGGGTGCAGCAGACGTCTTAGGGTGACGCAAGGGTAAGGGGCATTAATCATGGTTAACAGGAGGCAGCGGTGGGGTTTCTCGGTTGGTGGGAAGTGGGTTATCACTGGTCCCTGTGAGAGGGTGCAGGTCTGGGTTGGGAGGGGACGTAGCAAAAAAGAACGACAAGTTCTTTTGACGTGGTGTATTTGTCATTTGTGTCAGTCGGATGTTTGATACGGTTTTCTGTGAAAGCTTCGTCATATACTGTTTACAGCTGGGTGTGTTTATTATTCGTTAATAATTATAATATACTTTATTTAACCATAAACAAATCCAGAACTAGTGCCTCATTGGTAAAGAAATGTAAGAAACAGATGCATTTAAGAGAATAAATATAATAAAAAATAGTATAATAAAAGGTGTAGATTATATTAAATAAGATAAATTAAACTATACATTGAGAAAACTAAGATAAATTAAACTACTTAATAATACCTGTATGCATGAAAACTACAAATTTAACCATTTAATGTGGTCTTATTAAATAGCTTAGTGTTCTGGATATTGCAGTGTTCCAGTAATACAGAGTACCATACTGTCGACCCCTTACAAGTTTGTCTAACATGCCTTTGGTCCTAACAGTGAAACACATGTTATTTTGAATGGAAGACATGTCTATCTTTTTGCAGGAACAATATTTTTGGCACTGGTAGACTTAATGCCATTTAATTCCAAACATTCCTATGTAGTATTGGTTTATTTCAAGTTTATATGTTAAGGACTGTGGGGTGTTTGATGTACTTCCTGTAGTATAAACACAGGACAGGAGTGACCACAACCCTGTGACTCACAGACACAATAAGGTCAACTAAGTAGACTATAGTTCAAACTACTGTGTGATACTACATTGTTTGTCATTTTAAAGTGTAACAAAATTAGCAGATGCTCTAAAATGCTTACGTGTAGGATGGGTTAATTTGTAAGTTTGACTGGTTGTGGCAGTCATGTGAGGGCCACTGATAGCAGCCAGGCACTCACTGAGGGACCCTCGAAGGTGGCCACTTGCCTGGCTAAGCTGTGATAAGTGTCTGATAGTGGCCAGGCGCAGTTGACACAAGTGCTGGGGACTGTCACAAGTACAGGTCTACTGGTGCACTGGGCTGCGTGCGTGCGTGCGTGCGTGCGTGCGTGCGTGCGTGCGTGCGTGCATGCGTGCATGCATGCTTGTGTCTATGTATGTATGTATGTATGTAAATGACTGAATGACTGAATGACTGAATGACTGAATGACTGAATGACTGAACGACTGAGCGACTGAGCGACTGAGCGACTGAGCGACTGAGCGACTGAGCGACTGAGCGACTGAGCGACTGAGCGACTGAGCGACTGAGCGACTGAGCGACTGAGCGACTGAACGACTGAACGACTGAACGAATGAACGAATGAACGAATGAACGAATGAACGAATGAATGAAAGTTTATTTAACAACAACAACACAGGAATATACAACATATTATGGGAAAATGATACAATACATAATAGTAAAGACAATACACCTGTACAATATAATACAATTCCATGATTGGTAAATCGCTGAAAAAATAAACAAAAATGTCATGGAAGAAAGACACAGGAAGTAAAGGCAGAGGAAAGTCATTATTTAAGAAATATAATTATGGAATTCCTGTGGCTGTGTCCTCTCACCAGTGCAGCTGCTGGTGGTGTCAGGATGCTATAGTTCCTGCCTGCCCTTCGTTGCTGTCAAATAAAGCTGTTGTAATATTACTTCTTGATCACATTGTTGATGCGCTGCACATTATATTTGCCATTTAGGGTTTGTTGGGAAATTAATTAGTAATTTGCTGTTCATTTCCTTTGATACATACATCCCCTTTGTGGTTTCCTGACCTTAACATATATGTATTAATTAATATGTACGTATGTGCGTACAGACACACTCACCACACCAAACACACACACACACACACCCACACCCACACACACACACACACACATACACACACCTACATACACACACCTACATACACACACCTACATACACACACCTACATACACACACACACACACACACACACACACACACACACACACACACACACACACACACACACACACACACACACACACACACACACACACACACACACACACACACACACACACACACACACACACACACACACACACACACACACACACACACACACACACACACACACACACACACACACACACACACACACACACACACACACACACACACACACACACACACACACACACACACACACACACACACACACACACACACACACACACACACACACACACACACACACACACACACACACACACACACACACACACACACACACACACACACACACACACACACACACACACACACACACACACACACACACACACACACACACACACACACACACACACACACACACACACAGTGTATACAATATTATATATATGATTTATGAAATTCTCAGTGTGAATTGAGTCCACACAGTTCCTCATCCTGACCTCTACCTCCCTGAGAGCCCTTTCAAGTAGCCCCAGTGGGTCAGTTGAAGTTATCAGTTGAGACATTTGCACTGGGGCCTGAGGGGAGACACTCAGCCATGACTAGAGCCCCACCTGTCCTAGACAGGGCCTAGATACAGTCAACACAGACAGGAGGCTGTGTACTCAGCCTTGAGTCCCACACTTCAGTGAGGTAGCTCTCAGTGGGCCCTTCCTCGTTCAGCAAAATCCGTGTGTCATAAACTCAAGGGGTCAACTAATTGTTTGTAGTGTTCACAGCCTTTTTATGTGAAATTGTTTTCGTTTAGTTATAGTTTGTTATTAGATAATAGTTTTTTTATCATGTAAACAACAGAATCTGAGTTGCACTAAACCAGAATAATATTGTTTGATGTTGTAAAAAGTGATATACGGAAGACGTCACAAGACGTCAGAGTGAGACTACCCTGTGTTGAGGGCGGAAATGCATCCGTTTTGCCAAATTTATATTTTAATTCTGGGTTACATCAGTGACTTCTGTTAGAGCCCTGTCTGATTATGTTGTATAAAATTCCCCCACCTGTATAAGTTTCCTGCATGTTTTCCCACCTTGTCTTCCTGACGGTTCTTCCATCTCTCTTTCTGCTCTCTATTGACATTAGCTGTCATCATATAATCATTATTATGACACTTTTCTAGCCTCACACCGACATATTTTTTATTATGTAAATTATAAACGTTGAGGTACGTGATTTGTATAACATTCTGGTTTTGTTCCTATGAGAGACTTACTATTTTATATATTTTGCAATATCACAATAGAAGACGTTCTAAAACAACATGCTGCCTTGTTTCAGTGTGGGAACAACATTGCAGAAATTGCCATATTTATAGAGGGTCTGAGTGTCAAAAACGTCTACGTGAGAAATGATTGGACACTGAGGTATCTCGAATGACAGTGTCCCTGACAATGTGGGAAGTTTCCACAGTCCTCTCGAGCAGATGGCTTTTTAGAAAGAAACTACGTTGACCAGCTGATTTATGGGGGCCATTTCTAACAATACCGTTGAGTGTGACACGCAACTGCTTGGCATAGTTAGGGGAGCGTCTCAAAGCTAGAAACATTTCCGACGTGAGCTTTCGAAATGTCCGGATACCACAGTGGAATGTGTTGACAGTTCATTGGCTACTGGTGTTTCTAATAGCTGCAGGTTTTTTATTATTCCGAGAAACGGTTGTGTTAGTGTACTGTGGATTGTAACTTTGACACTAGTGGTTTGGTTTAATGTCCATCTCACAGGCTGTGGGCATAAACCACATTGCTGGTCGAAGCGGAAGCCTCATTGGATGCCTTGGCAACAAGTGTCATTCAATCCATCCCAGGTCATGTAATTCCTTCACAGAAATGTTAAGCACACCAAATCCAGGAGGGTTATATGTAGGCAAAATTTATGAATACAGTATCTATTATTTACAGCTTATTTCCGAATAATTTCCCATATTTTCACAGTATTAAAATTGTACCTTCAATAGTACATAATTTATAACTGTAGCTGATGGGGACATGTTTTTCATTTCACTGTAATTTTTGACCAATTATCACAACTATTATCCCCATTTGCACTGAGGTTGTCTTGTGTAAATGTGACAAACTGGCGCACCCAGATAATAAAAAATTATTTGTTGGCCTTTCGGATTTCTGCCACCATCTTGCAGGTGTTCACCACACACGATTGACACCTGTGCATCCGTTCCCATGCGTCATCCGTGTGTCCATCTATCTGCAGATCAAAATAGATTTTGTTGAACAAACGGAGCGGGAGACACAGAGTGTCTGGCGAGTGTAATCGGTGGCAATGTCAGTTGTTGACTCTGTCGTCTCTTTCTGCCCGGGCATAGTGCACTCATGGGCCCATTGTTTCCACTGATAAGACCCTACAGTATCTGCAGCCTCCTTGCGTGAACTTGTCCAGAGTGGCTTGCCGGGGCCCAGGGCTCAGCCGACTGCCATTTGTACAGATCACAGCACAATTTGTTAGTAAGAAAAACTAGTGCAAAACGTACACCGCGAGAAACGTCACATCGAGAACGTTGACGCTTGATAAGTAGCTTCGAGTGCCACTTGGATGATTTGCATTCAAGATGGCGCAGTAGTAAAACTCGTCTTCTGAAAATGTGGATTCGTGTGCTTGAAATTATATATGTTAGAGAGAGTTGATGATAATATATTTTGTAATGCCAGTTTCCATATGGTAGATAATGTTGTGTACAAATAAAGTGATAGTTATGGAAGGAAGGTTATTAAATGCTTTTACAGTGTAAACATACAATATAAAGTAACACACACACAGATACAGATACACACATGCACGCACGCACGCACGCACGCACGCATGCACGCACGCACGCACACACACACACACAGAAATGTTTGGACTGGGGGCTGTATACATATACAAAACATTATTATTAACTCCTTCGAGAACCAGTCTTTTTTAAATTATCAATATTAGTTTTTGCAAGCACCCCCCTCCACCCTCCCCCCACTCCACCCACTTAGTGCTGTTGAGGCCTGTTAGTTTCTATTCATTGTTAAGACTTCCTTCTCCTCTAGTGACATGATAGAACCACTCAGTGACAATTTGTCTGTTTACTTTGCTTCAGTCCACTCTGTGGGGTCCCAGGTCTCTCTGCCTAGTGTGTGGTGATGTGTCCCACAAACACCCCTCACTGTGTGTCCCCCCTCCACCCACTCCTTGTTTGTTCCCTGAGGCTGAGGCAGCAGGTGTCATCTCTCTAGTAATTGCTAATTATGATGGAGAGGGTTAGCCTTAGCCCTGGGGTCATGTCTACCATATTTCAGGGCTGATTTACTATAAATTCTGATATGCCCACTTACTACTAGGGTGTTTCACATGAATTTCCATCACCATGGTGTTTCACAAGACTCTCCATCACCATGGTGTTTCACAAGACTCTCCATCACCATGGTATCTCACATGACTCTCCGTCACCATGGTGTTTCACATGACTCTCCATCACCATGGTGTTTCACATGACTCTCAATCACCATGGTGTGTCACATGACTCCCCATCACCATGGTGTTTCTCATGACTCTCCATCACCATGGTGTTTCTCATGACTCTCCATCACCATGGTGTTTCACATGACTTTCAATCACCATGTGTTTCACATAACAACCTATCTCTGTGGTGTATTGCATGACAACCAGTCAACATCATGTTTCAAATGTCAACCAATCACCATGGTGTTTCTCCCGACAACCGATCACAATGGTGTTTCAAATGGCAACCAATTACTATGGTGTTGCACATAATAACCAATGACCATACATCACATGATAGCCAATCGCCATTTTGTTTCATATGACAACCAATCCCCAAGCTATTTCATAAGACAACCAGTCTCCATGGTATATCACATGATGACCAATCACCAAGGCATTTCACAATGTGTTACACATGACTGCCACTTTGCCAAAAACTAACGTGTTCCGTCTGACTGTCCAGTATCATTGTCATGATCCTCACTATATCAATTGTCTCTTCAGTACCATTGGACATGCATGCACGCCCGCAAGCATGCACTCATGCATACGTACATACATTCATACACACACATACGTCACTGATAATACAGTCAATATTTCCTGTTTAATAGGTAATATTGACCGGAAATGTTTGCGTTTCATGCACCCCTTTAGTCATTTCCCCATTTTAGGCTGATAGGCATGTGGTAAATTAAGTTGGATTCCCTGCATATCACACTGCTGTTCATATACGTGGCCATGTTTACACAGCCACACTAAGTTGTTGCAAGTGGTTAATCCTCGGCCTTGTTATCAGCTCACCTGCGAGATTGGCCAAGACTTCAGTGGACATCTCTAGATCACAATCATTGCTTTATCAAAATCCCACCAAGGTCTTTGCACCTTCTGATAGCAAACTTCAGTGGTACAACCATTTCTCTTAATCGGGTGTATGCATGTATGAAAAGTATTAAACTAAAGTTTTTTCAGGCAATATATTCGCTGTTTTTGTGAAGTCAACTTTATTGTGCCACGAGATATTACAGTCACAATGCCACAGTCACGGTCACTGACTCGGGAGTTGTGTTTAGTTTCATCACGGTCCACCCCACACCCTATCTGTGCCAAAATGGACAGGTCCTAGACAGGTGCTAAATACCTGGTCACAAGGTAGTCATCTCTCAGACTTTCTTTTGACTTGACTCACCTGTGCATTCGAACCATTGTGTCTGGTTTCGATAATTTACAAACGGACACGTATGCTTTCCGATCATACCAACAAAATTGGACGGAAGACGAAATGGTTTCGGAGGACCTTGTTTGAGGCTGAGGGCCTTGTGACTTGGGGCTGTAGTGGCGTAAGTTGGAAGGTCAGGTCTTAGCATCTTCTTGTCTGCCAGATCTAACTCTTCCAGCTCACGCTACTCCGCAGTAATATCTCGTGGCACTTGACGTAAGGCGGTGGTCAGCAAGCTGGATTAAGCTGTCGTTCGACAACCTGCTTTCGAATAATGTGTGTATGGCATAGTAATACGCTGTAAATTAGGTACCGTAAATAGTTTCATACTTATTCATACCTAGGTAGAAGCATGCTTAGACATATGATAGATTAATTTTCTGTGTTTTCTGTGATAAATAAGTTTATGTCATAAATTTGTAAATTTTTGTCTTATTGTATATATTGTGTTGTTCGTTGTATGTTTATTTATATTTTAATTTTGATACCAAACATGACTTCGGAGTGTTGTTATTATTTTTCAGATCAATATAAAAATAAACACTCTAGTTTTATGGATTTTATGACTATGTGTGACAACATTTGTTTGCAGTCATCAGTGTTTGTAGTGCTGTATAGATTGTTATGTTGAATTAGTTGCATGAAATACTATACAGATGTGGTTTGGTAAAAATGTATTAGACAGTATACAGTGATACATGTGCAGAATCAAGGAATATGAGTGTATATGCGATATACTTTCTAACAGATGCATAGCAGGAGTGTATGGTGGATAGATGCATGTGTTTGTTGATCAAGTGTGTCCTGCTAATACATTATACTACAGAATGTGGGGAAATACAGTAAATGGTAACATGTGCTCTTGTAAACAAGTTTGTATTGCTTATAAAAAAGTTTATATGACCATAGTACCTAAATGTTGATTAGATATTATAAGCACATCAACAATATGCATATATTGAATATATTGTTCATGGCTCCAAGAATGGTTTATTGATGAAACGTCGTACTCATAGACAACGTTATGCTCCAAAGTAAGTTAAATCATACAATAAATATATATATACTTAGGCAGTGAAGTTGCACTGTGCTTCTCTGAATATACAGCATTAAAGAGACAGTAAATGGTTATTGTTGTGTGTTCTTGGCAAATACCAACTGTAAAAAAGAGAGTAAAAGCAATTGAACGGACCCAATGATATCTACAATAGAATAAATTGGAAATTGAACGTAATGCACATAGACATTGCCAATGCAGTGATGAGGAAAGACAATTACTACAACATTATAACTTGAAAAAGTACTCTTAGAATATACCTGTCACATGTTTGTGTTTAACCACACTGGCTCCACCTGTCCACAGACCAACAAACCAATAACACAAAGCCAGATCACTAATACAAAATACATTTAAATATCTTGCCCTTTGGCACCACAAATGAGGTGACTTGGTGTATAAGGTGAAATATTATTCACTCTAAAGCACATGTATATGCATGCAGACTTGCATTTCAAAATCCAGGTTAATTTGAGGGTTGTTACAGGGCCTATAATGACACCTGCCCCTTCAATTGGACCCCCTGGAACTCATCAAAAACCTCCCATGAATCCTCTGAATCCCTTTGGACCTCTGACTGGACTCCCTTGAGGAGGTTCAAATTCAAGGCCTTGAAATCCTTGAATTTTACAAAGTAGTCTTGAAAAGTCTTGAATTTAATTGTGGTCAATAAAATATGATTTTGACTCAATTGTTGTGACGAATAACAGCCATAAAAGGAAAAGCCTATGCACAAAAATAACTCATGTGCACATTGCATGGGCAATCGGCATTTCATTGTGGTCGGTGCCATTGTTTTCTTAGTCGAGTAAAAATTTTAATGTTAACTTCATTTACTGCACTTAAAGGTATAGATGTCTTTAAAAAAGTCTTGAATTTCTTTTTCAAGTAGCCTTGAAAAGTCTTGAATAGCATTGAATTTCAAATGTTCAGATGTGTACGGACCCTGACTACAAAACTCCCAACTCCATTTAGTAGCCTTCTACTACAATCCTGGATGTTTTCTAAAATTTCTCGCAGGGCAGGAGTTCTACAACAAATCAGGATCGATCAGTCAGTATGTCATCAGTTGAATTGGTGACAACTTTTAATTCACTAAAAGATGACAAAATAATACACGTCTTCTTCTTCGATAAACTGATGGTTTGCTCCACCTAGCCTTGAGGTGGCCAGTAAATCACATCAAAAAGACTCGCTCACCTCCATTAAACTCTACGATTTACAAACCTGCTGTCACCACATAAAATGGTCAAAGCACCTATCTGTTGCGGGAAGCATGGATGTCGAGTACCTGTGTTTGTAGGACAGGTGAAACTGTTAGTCCGCCCCACACCTTCTGTGTGATTTGTATCTTACTTCCTCTGTGAGAGTACCCCCGCATCCCAGACTCATGTCTGTTGTATATTTAGGACATTCTGTCATAAATCTTCCAGTCTCACTGCCGTGGCAGCATTTATTTCCAGTGAATAGATATGGTTTAGAATCAGAATGAGACAAATGCAGATGTAACAAGTTCACAACCTTACGCTAGGTTAGGGAACGTCTCATGATGTCGGATATAAGATTTGATTACATTTGTTAATTTTGTTTGGGGGTTGGGGGAACATAGCCAGGCTCATCTGGCATGAGACGTCAATATTTTATGCTTCCAAATTTTTGACCCCGCACTTGGAAAAATAAATTCCACAATTTCATTTCACGTTGTCATGTAATTTTAATAGTCTTGATTACCCAGGCCCCGCAAGTGCAACCCAATGAAGCTATCTGAGGAAGCGTGGAAGACGTTAACATTCCCATATACGTGTGCTGATACACCTGTATGACGTTTAGACAAAGGATAGAGAAATGACGTAGGTCGCCTGATAATATTAATCTAAATATCATTGTATCAATGTTTACTTTCATATGTTGGGAGTGGGGCTGAACCCAGATGAAGATGTTTAGTGATATGACATCAGTTTTCAGAGATAATAATACACAGTGATAGTAACATTTATGCTTTACTCTTTGGGAAACCCAGCTCAGAGGCGCAACATACAATCATTTTTTTCTCCAAAAGGTGGCTACTGTTTCAGATTATTTAATAATTCAGGGGATTTGGTTCAAAATATTGGGTGCATGACTGCAGGTATTGAGAAATCACATTTGCTGACATTGACCCAAGAACAACATTACCAAGCAATTTAACTGTACAATAGTTAACAACATTGTTTCTTTGTTGCAAATATAATAATTCGACCAGTTCTATCTGGAATTAACTACAATTTATTTGCTTCCATCGACAGCAAGATGCCATCTTGAAATAAATAGTTAACGATCACCTTCGAAGACTCATCTCTTAACCGTGTTGTTTGCTGTCCTTACCATGTCGAACGATCCATGTAGTGACTGTTTAACCATTGTACGAATTATCACTTATTGTGTAACAGTTTTTGTTGCATATTTGCGATGATTCGGTCCACTGCCTCCTTATCAGTCACACACTGGTCATGTGACCTAGATCCACAGGTGGTGGACCGGAATGTCGCATGTTTCCGATAATAAATACTCCAAGATAAGTCATGATTCTTACAATAAAACACAAATTTGGGGCAATTAAATTTATTTTCCATATTTTAATTTAATTTCAAGATTGAATAACCGGTTGGTTTTTATGTGCCTCTGGGATTTGTTTATGAGGACATTGTTGTAAAAACTGTTCATATTATTACTTTTCATAACGGGTAGTTTGCGTGCAATTTGACATTTTTATTGGTCTTATCACAGTTCTCTGTTTAATACCTATGCCAGACATGATACGGTTTAGTGTAGAGGGATGTATGATGCAGACATTGGGGTTTGTGTCTCCATGGTGACGTGGATGTCACTCTTAATGTCTGTCCTGTCTCCTTAATTGGTGACATTAAGGAGACATCAAGAACATGCCCCTTAAATTACCCTCACCCCCAGTGCTAGTGTGGAAAGGTGAAATGAGGTAGACCCCACTGTATAGATTCTATATATATATACAGTTACACGGGCAGGTTCTTGGGTCTGAAATAAAACAGGACGCACCGGAGTTCTCTATGAGCTCTCTGAAGTAAAGGGGTATCAGGTTTAAGAATGCTGAAAAGGTCTGCCATTCAGTTTTGCAAGTTTCACAGAAGGTCAATGGTTACTGGTATATCATGTACCATAAGTGTATAAAGAAAGGTCATGGGAGAAAATGGGATATTCTGAGGTACTAAACATATACAAATTGACAGTTGGGGAAGTATTTAGTAATATATTTTTTTAATAAATATGAATGGCTCATTCCAAGAAATGTAATGAGCCATTCATAATTATTTAAAAAAAGATATTACTAAATATTTCAAGAAGTGTGATGACTTATAAATGTAATCAAAAGTGTAGTCAAATGTAACAACACAGCTTAGGTGTTTAAATAATAATAATAATATATATGTATATATATATATATATATATTATATATATATATTATATATATAATTACATATATAGTGTATAATATATGTCTATAATAATCACAAAATGCATACAGTCACTCTGTTGCAATACACTTTTGATTTAGAAAAATATTTCGTTAAATATAACTTACAGTTTTAGAAACAATCCAACCCCAAATGGACAAACGACATAAAGATGCTCCTGGCACACTGACTAAATCTAACCCACACACATACCGACCATCCCCATTGGAATAACACCAGAGAATGAACATTACCCAGGACAATATACCACCTGTTGACTGGGTGACAGGTGGCCATTGAGACGACCCCCGAGTGAGTGACGGACTGGCCATCACCACTGTCAACTGTCACATGGCACACAGCTGTCTCGGAGTTCGCCAATCATCACGTGATGGGGCAAAAGTCTGCGGTTGAGATTAGTTGGCAGTGCAGTGTGATGCCACGACAGGAGGACGGAGGTTTTTCTCGTGGGTGACGATGGTGCATCTGGCGGGCATGTACTGGACAGACATTGTTAGCGAGATAGCCACTGTCCGGTTCAGTGGATCCGTGAGATATGTTGTTGTGTCTGGGCGCATATATACAGCGGTAGCCGGCGGTGTCGATGCTGGACGTCTGGTGGACGGAGGGGCGGACATGGGAGGGTGTCACCCTGACGGAGATGAAGGTTGATTCAGAGTCAGACGGTGGAGTGGATTGTGACGGGACGTGCGGCGGCGTTCGTGGGCGTGTGACGCGTATGTACATGCGTGCATGTCCACGGCGGTCGTGCATGTGCCCGCACATGGCGTGGCACACACACGCAAGGAGGCTACAACAGCGGTAGGGTGGATAGGGGTAAACGTGCATGCATGTTGGGTGTAGTTTCTCATGTCATACAGGTGTCTCTGAGTGTTGATGGTTGTTCACTGAGGTACTCACAGAACAGGTGTGTGTGAAATATTTACGATCACTACTGCTATTGATAGGTTCAGGGTCATAAAAGACCCAGTGCCTGAACATTTGTCAAGAATATGTGGGCCTAGAAGGTTCTTTGGCATCGCTTAACGATGATCGTGTCCGACAGCTGGAATTTCAGTGTAACCTGATAAAGCAGAGGTTTTTAACCGCATTCTTGCACTCTATTTGTGGTCAATTTTACACAACATGAAGTGACAGTTATCTAGTGCACATATGCTAATGTAATGGTGAGTTGAGAGGTAGAGTACGAGGTCTTCATTATTTCTGTCTAGTGTAAGAGTATGATGATGTAGTTAGTATAATTGCCACAGTTACACTTTTTCTTTGACATTGCTAACAATTTCAGGTATATTCGTACTTCATAGAGGTAGCCAGATCTCACAGGCCCCCCCCCCCCTAGTCTAGATAGTTGACTTACTTCATCGTCACGCATAATACAGATGAAAAGGCTATGACAGGTCATTTATATCACGTCAGGTAGATACATCAACGTCAAAGAGAAGAAAGTGAAGTATGTTAAGGGTACAAGCAGAACTTTTTGCTTAGGTTATAGACTTAGTAGGTGGGTCAAAGCATATTTAGTTGGGTTAATAACTACCAAAGGCCAAGACCAATAGTAGTTTGTGGTAGGCATTTGGCTGGCCACTTGATACTGATTGTAATGCTGTATTATTTGTTTTATATTTATTATATTATGTTATATCAAACAGTTAATATTAACTATTCTAGAAAAGAAAAACTGGTATAGACTAATTGGTCTAATCTGAAGAAATATCAGCATTAATAAAACAGTTGGGGTAATCTAAAAAAAAAAAAAAAAACTCAGAAAATGCTTTTATTTGTATTTTTTTATAATTTGAAAATGTTTTGTTTAGGTTTAAGTGACAAAATAATTGCTTAGCTTTGTAAACTTGTTGCATTCAGGGTTCTGTTATGCTTTTCTATTGAAATAATTATTTCATAAGGTCACTCACAAGTTGAAATATGTATACATAAACAAATGCTAGTTTTTTTTATATACAAATACATATGCATAGTATATATTATAATAGATGAAAAAATTCAATATAACTGAATGACTACACAGGGAGTAACTAATTGTCAGTGTTTTCTGAAGTTCCTGTTTGAATCAGGACAGACAGTAATGTGAGTTGACAGTGATGCTAAACACTGCCTGAAACCACCAGCCAACCCTGGGCAGATGGGGCGGGTGGGTGAGATAGTGGGGTTTTATCATTGTTCCCTGGGTGTTAATAAATTACGTCTATGAGGCAGCCAGTGGCCCAGCCCATGGCCTGGCCCCAGACCTGTCTGGCCCGATCTTCTTGGGAGGCAGCTAAAGGCAGGTGGCTGCTTTCAGCCTAGAAACATCCAAAGTTCAACTGCAACATGTTTGTACAAGATTAGACTGCTGGGATTGGAAGTGGCCACGTTTACACAAGCTCTGGACTCTGTGTGATTAGCTGTCGAACTTTGTCTCTGCCCCTTGTCATGTTTCCGTTCGTCCTGTCCGGAAGATAACGCAGCAAAATATAGAAGCAATTAAGTGATATTTCGGCTTGGCACTCCATATGGGTTTTAAAATAATGTGTCATATGGGACCGTGTGTATTTCGGATGGGTAGGTTAGATTTATAAAAAGGTAAAGCGGAAAATGTTGTTTTCTGTGGTAACCATATTGAAATATATGTTGAAATGTTAGTGTATTATTAATTATGTAATCCTTCATTAATTAGAAATGACAGTACGTGTCATTGTTACTCTTAGATCTGTTCATTTGCAAATGGGGAATGAATAGCATAATTTTTTATTCATTTTATTCATGAATAACGTTATAAAGTATACTTGTTGAGAATTATGAGTTTATTTATGGATGTGAGTTCATTACATATTGGAGCCAGATTCTAAATAACTAGTTACCGTACTTTCACCTTTCACAATGTCCATCATTAAATACGATACCTCAGATGAGTCACTATCGCTTTCAGTTTATACCCAAACTACAAAGCCAGTCGTTTTTTAGTCGCTAGTGCGAGTTGCGTTATTTCGGTTGGAGCACAACTGAGTTGGCACTTCCACTGTAGGGTGCTGGCAATTGCATGCCACACATAATTAGTGTTTGTGGGCGCCAGTGACAGAGAGACCAGCAGTGGTGGTGACCCACCACCACTCCAAGCGGGGACACCCCATGTGTGTCAATGGTGATTACTAGTGAGACCTGAGTGCCTCTTGCTTGCTGTGAGGCTCTCCGCTCCAGTGCCAGATTCAGAGAAAACTACTACAGAAATGTTTGTTTTACTAAAGTTAATCTTGCTGGTGAGTACACAGTACTACACAGTACACAGTACTACACACGCCAATTAATTAACACACGTGGCAGAGTAATATAGAACACATCACTATGTTCGTTTCCGGACCAGATTCATGGAAATCTACTGTGTGATTGTTTGTTTTACTAAATTTAATCATGCGACTGAGTACACATGGTGATTAGTTAAAACAATTACATAACAAGGAATAAATCTGACTATGTTTTTGTCGGTGTCGGATTAAGAGAAAAGGTCTATATAATTGTTTGTTTACTGAACTTACAGTACTTAAAATAGACATGGTTGGTAATTAATATAAATGCTTGATTAGGATAGAATATATGGCAGGATTGAGTATGCTATAGAACAGCTTCAATTTTTATTTAATTTATGTACAGGCTTCTTGTTAGTGCTACATAACGTTTGATTAAGAGAAGACTACTTTGTAAATGTTTGTCTTCCAAACCTACACCTAATGCTGGGAATATACAGTGATTAATTAGCATACTTGATGAGTGTAGAACATACACTGCTGTAGGGCGTGACATATGTTAGGCGGTTGTAACATGGTGTCTGTTTGGGGGTGTCGTTGAGGTCCATCCGTCGGATGTTGCGTGTCACATGACCCTGAACCGATCGGGACAATGTGGTATCTGTTTCCACCAGGTGGCCGCGATGCCATTGTTAGTGCAGCCACAACAGGATGTTTGATATTTCCCACCGTGGTTGATGTGGAACATGGTTCACACAGCCTGTGGAGAGAGAGACATGGTTGTGGCAGTGGTTGTGTAGTGGGCAGGAGGCCTCGTTATTGCCAGTGGGGGTAGTTTTAGAGTGTAGTTAAACTTGTGTAGCTGGGGGGTGTTAAGTGAAGGCACTGGAGGGAGTTTTATGTACAGTTATTTAGATGTATATAGCCTCTGTAGTGATACTCGTCCATTTCAAGGGACAGATGGTGTGCTGGTATAATGTGTAGTGAGATGTTTCAGTGTGTTCAGTTACGTTTGGTTAATGTTAGTGTCTGAAGGTTTGAGGGTCAGTAGAAATGTTGTTTGTGTTAGTGTTTGTGGTTTAATTAATTAATATATGTTTTGGCAAGTTAAAAAAATCAAGAATGTTTGAGGGTCAATATAATTTTTGTTGTTGTTAGTGTTTTAATTAATTAATTAATTAATTAATTAATATCAGTTTTGGAAAGTTAAAAAAATCTGGAATAATTGTGTTTTCATTAATTGTATATTGAAGTAATTGTTTTAATAATAACAACTTAACAGTTATTGTTCATATGAGCAACTGCCTGTAGGTTGTTTCAATAAGTTTTATTCTCAAAAAATTGCACATAAAAAGCCATAATAAACATAATAACTTGATCAAACAATAATATTTAATCGTAGTTCCTCTGAAACCTTATATTTAATAATTATATTTAATAACTGTGTAGCTAATGAAAAACGGTATAGGAAGATTTAGGGTGGGTGTAGCCAGCCTACTTAGTGATCTGCACAGTTGACACTTGGAAGAAGGGTGATGTTTCAATGGTGTAGATCACTTGTAAACACCTGCTAGAACAGTGTCAACAGCCATGATGCCCAATGACACTGTGCTGACAGTTACGTTGCCAGCAAATAGCACCATTAATAACTGTACCCCCCAGCTAAGATGATGCATGACATTAGGCAAGGAAGGGGTGTGTGACTTAGCCACTGAGGGTCAGAGGTAGAATGTAGGTCTTAGTGCCAGGGTGCTTAGTGCGTTTGCTGACGTGCCAGGCATCTGATTTATCATGCAGTAAACCAACGTGCAGGCCAAGGCCGATTCAAATGAAGTCATTTTACCTGGCCCAGTTTTCTAATTCGGCACGCGTTTGCCCGTAGTTTCACGTATTCATTGGATACGGTGTGTTCTACATATCTAGGTGTGTGGTTGTGGCCTGAATAATGGAACAGGATGAGAAACTATTGCCACTGTGCTGTCATTGGGGGGGGGGGGGGGGGTGCAACAGTGTCTGTGATTATTTGTAACCTACACATTGTTGGAATGTCTACTTTAGCATGTTCTAGGAGTTTTGGTCGTTTGCACTTTTGGGCTTGGGCACTGGTTTTGGGGCATGGGCACTTGTGTTATTGGCACAGGCACTTGTGTTTGGGCATGGGCATTTGCGTTTGGGCATGGGCATTTCTTTTTGGGCATGGGTACATGTGTTTTGGGCATGACTACTTGCATTTGAGGGTGGACACTGGCGTTTGGGCTCAGGCACTTGGGTTTGGGCATGGGCACTTGGGTTTGGGTGTGGGCACTTGTGTTTGGGCATGGGCACTTGTGTTATTGGCACAGGCATTTATGTTTGGGCGTGGGCATTTGCATTTGTGTTTTGGGCATGACTACTTGCATTTGAGGGTGGACACTTGCGTTTGGGCTCAGGCACTTGCATTTGGGATGGGCACTTGTGTTTGGGGCATGGGCGTTGTGTTTTGTTTTCAGTGTTGCTTGCGTTGTGTTGCGTTGTTTGCTGTGTCTCAGTGGCCGGGGCAGTGGAGAGAGTTTTATCTCATCGAGACATTCGCAACCGGTGAGATTCAACTCCTCCAACTGCCTCTGTACTGACCTTTCTGCACTGACCACCATTGCGTCCCAGAATGCACCTCACCACCTAGATGCCGCCATGGCTGATGCACTGCACTTGTTCGTTCGTCGATTTGCGACTTCTATTTACACTCGATTGTGTTGTTGTTTGTGTTTATTTTGCATGTGTTTGATGGATACGTGTTGTTATTGACTGTGCCATGCAGTGCCACGCAGTGAATAATATGTGGTGGTACTTTGAACCTTAAGAAAGAAAATTGCACGTACTTATGTAATAATACACCCAGACACCTCGTTGAAGCTTAGTAGCGACTGTTGGTCGGTTTAGACGGGTGTTTTTGTCCCTGTCAGGCCATAGGAACGCAGCTTTTGTGACTTTAGCTGTGACGCTTTATGCTTTGAAGCACATGTAGTGTACAGACGTGCGTGTGGCAGTTTATCACAGACACTGGGGGGGGGGGGTGATGTTCTTGCAGCTGGCTGCCTGCTGACAGATAGTGTTGTCAATTTTGGCAGGTGGAAAGATTGATGCACCACAGGGTCACAACGTTATCTCGTTATGGAAGGTTTGACTGAAAACTTGAGGTGTTACCTTGACTGTAGGGATAACCCTTTTAGAAAGGGTTACATCAGAAACAGGTGTATTTTAGGGTTAGAAGAAGTGGCTGTGGGAAGTGTGAGGGAGTCTGGGTGAACGTTAGCCCTATTCACATGGGTCCATC
>OZ024863.1:46439363-46691863 GCA_964017155.1 Oasisia sp. SBJ-2009 | reverse complement strand
TTACTTGTTGACGTAACTATAAAAATGACAACCTACAGCTGCCAAGCTTTTCACTTACCTTATATACATGTACACATACAGGGTGTATTACGTTATAATATAAAATCATTTACATTACTAAAATAAATAAAATTCACAAAACAAATTCTTGCAAAACTCGCCGGCAACTCAACATCATCGACGGCGCCTACATATAGATCTGTGATTACAGTAATATCAGTACTGTATCGAGACATTGATTGTTAGCAATGTAGGGTTAAAGAACAAAAAAATGGTACGGCTTCGTGTCATACACCTAATAGAGTTTATACAAAGTAACAATTTCCACATATACTCAATTTTTTAACGTCAGCGGTTTACTCAGAATGTGACTTTAAAGTCTAAAATTCTAACGAAATCCACGATGGTCTAGACGCCGCCATAGGTGAAGGGTTAATTTGGCTTGGCCATTTGGCGCGCGGCATTCTATATCTCGGTCAGCTTCCGACGACGCTGTTAAGGGTCAACAACTTCGAGTCTTCGACAGTTCGTTCAGTAGGCGTGACATCTAGCAGCTGCTTATAGACGTATATCTAAATCTGTGGTTAACTCTAGGGTAAACTTTAGTAATTATGCCTTCGTGTTCGGCATACGGTTGCAATAATAGTTGAAACAACTGGTAGTATTGAAGCAATGGATTCACATTGGTGATTTGCGGGCGTACTGTTTGGCACTTTGCTCGGTCCATTTTGAGGAGAAATGCTTTGATGTAGACATGTATCATCAGTTGATGGGATGATTTCAGCGATAACAATAATAGACAACTTTATATTTACCGTCATCAGCATGTTACGCGTGTTGCTGAGTTGCAGCCATTTCATGACAACAGCCAAACCATATGCAGGGAATCTACGTGGAGAGCGCCTCGATCACCGTCGTGACGTCATTCTTCGTCTAAGATGGGGTAGCGCATAGAATTTGGATGGCTGGGTGTTAAAAAATATTTTTCTGGTAAACCGCTGGCGTAAAAAAATTGAGTATATGTGGAAATTGTTACTTTATATTAACTCTATTAGGTGTATGCCACGTAAAAGTTAACTTTGTTTGTCCTTTAAATATTACGATTTAGACTAAGCTTATAGTTAGATAGGGCTGATCACAACATCATTGTGATTATATCAGACATTTATATGATAATTCAGTTAACTATGTGTAATTGTTTTTGTGCATATCGCAATTTTAAAGAAAGAAATTTTCAGGTATAGCAGAAGAATTATGTTGTTTCAGATGGCCATAATCCACCGAAATATCAATGGCTTTAATAAATCACCGAATATGTTTTTGATACTAGTAAAACTATTACGTATATATAAATGTCTAGAAAATGGACATTTGATGCGTCACTGCAGCACCAAGGTCAAAGAGGCTATATATATAAACGTTATTAGTCAGTGTGTCAACTCTTGGATATGTACGCCTCTATCTTCATTTATCACAATCCAAATGTTACATTGGAACGATCCTCATGTGCCAGGGGGCACTGCAGTGTAGTCAACCTCTGGTCATGTGATGTAATATTTTGGGTGATTTCAGCCATACAGTGGCTGTCCTATTTCCCGTGTTTCTCTTTGAACTGGTCTTGTTAAAGAGCCAATTCCTCTTCTTTTAGGAGCTTCTTCTGTGATCTTAAATGATCCATCCGTCATGTGACCAGTTTCCTAGCAAAAACTCCCTGATGTGATAACAATGACGCTGAAAGTGAAAGTGTGGTGTGTTTATGCATTTTATCAGATGGAATTCTTTATAACAGAAACACAAAGTAAAGTGTTTTAAGTGACAAACCTCTTCACTTTCCAGAAAATGTGATAGAGTCATACCACAACAGAAGTATAGTTCATGTATATTATAATTGTCAACTTTATTGGCAAAGGCCTAGCTTGACAGACGTCATTAGCCTAATATTGATCGTAATGTAAGTAATCTGTGAAATACTGGATGAATCAGTTGTTGATGTTTAGAGTTTTAGAGCCAGAATTTGTTTGTATAATAATGTGGAGTCAGGTGACCTTCTTACTAGGACGAAGATGATTTGTTACCCAGTGATTCTGAGTCATGCAAAGTAAAAACAGTTTTTTTTAGTTCATACAACCAACGCATGACTTTGAATATATTGATACAAATCACAAAACAATTAAAACTGAATTGCAAGCGATGAAGTTCAGATCATAGGTTCAAGTCCCATAGTAATTAACTTTGTTTTTGATACCTTATATTTTTGATATGACTGTTAGCAACGTGATTCTGCAGGTATAATATCATGTCATGTATTTTAATTATCTGCATAAATACAGCCTTGTTTGCTGAAATTCAGTGATGCCATCTGATGGTAATTGTCTCACGGGTCTCAGATGAGAGTTGGAATAGCAAGGCTAGTTGATATACCATTATCAAATTTTGTGACTTTCAGTTTGGTGTGGTGCTTAGCATTGTACAATAAATGGACTAACAAGTGCTCATTGGTGTTAGGAATATGTTCTTAGTACCAAAAGGGAATATAAACAAGGCTTTAACTCAAATTAATTTTCATGTATAAATAACGATTAAGCATGTCTGTAACATTTGACAACATTAATAAAGTAAATAAAAATACAGTTATAGTATAAATCCGGTTTTTAAGCCCGTCAGCATAGTGATTCCCGTGGAAATCTGAATGTTAATTAGCAAGGTGATCACGTGGTATCGTATATTTATTATATATTTCTAAATTTAAATTATTGTTGCTACACATGAAAACAAATTGTGATATATTTTGATAAACAAAATTTAGAAATACACATTGTCGTTATATACAGGTCACATATTTTTATTTTTGTAGCATATAAATAATTACTTTAAAAATAAAACAAATTCAAGCAGTAGTCTAGATCATTGCCTTATGAATCGATTTATAATTATTATTTTGTGAAAAGTGTGGAATTTCTAATTCGTTGATTTTTTGCTTGGTGGGTATGGAAATATATATAGAAGGATGCAATATAATACGAATTTGAGCATTAGGTGTTGTTATTCCCTGTAACAAGTATATGATTGTCTTTCAGATGTACCCAACAGACCTGGGCTGTATCTCCACCCTGCTTACCTTTGAACATCTTAGTCTACTCTGCAAGTCTGACTTACCATGGTGAGTTCTTTACCAGTAAAACTTACCATGGTGAGTTCCTTACCAGTCAAACTTACCATGGTGAGTTCTTTACCAGTCAAACTTACCATGGTGAGTTCTTTACCAGTCAAACTTACCATGGTGAGTTCTTTACCAGTCAAACTTACCATGGTGAGTTCTTTACCAGTCAAACTTACCATGGTTAGTTCTTTACCAGTCAAACTTACCATGGTGAGTTCTTTACCAGTTAAACGTATCAACCAGGTGAGTTCTCTATAAGAGTCATATTTTTGTTGTATATGTTTCACTTATCAAGGTAAGTTATGCCGGTCAAGCAGTCACACTTACCATGGTGAGATCTTTCATTCACACTTACCAATGTGAATGCTTTATCTCAGGCAGACTTGCCAAAGTTTGTCCTCAGTAATAATAATAATAATAATAATAATAATAATAATAAAACAAAATAAAACAAATATTCTGTAACAGGCATGAGGACAGCTTGATTACGTAACGCTTCCTTATGTTTGTAAATGGTTTCTCTCCTTGTGGTTGTGGTTGTAAACAAATTAACTGGTACAAAAATGGCAACATGCATGTTTGTTATTCCTATGTGGTTTTCCTTTACCCACATATAAAAACAAAATTCAAAATATGGATTGCTCACTTGACTTAACAGTTCTCCACAGAGGTGGGCAGTGACGTAAACTTGCAGGGAAGGTGTTAACTTCCCCTTGAAGAGCTTCGAACTCTTGACTAACAGAACCTGGTTTCGAATCCCGTGCTTCTGCGTTTGTACCTTGGGCAAGTTTGTTCACTCTACATTGCTCCAGTTTACTCAGCTATATGAATGAGTACCTAGCTATAGACAGTGGTGGATCTTTAGTAGGAAATGCTTCCCAGAGAAGTCAAGATGGTGTTCAATTGCCATGGAGTGTAGTGTGAGTGCCTTGGTACTGCATTTACCTTTAATAATAATAATAATAATAATAAAGCTTTATTGCCATATTCAACATTACATGATGAATTGGAATGTAGTCTGGTGTCTCATGTAGTGCCTATAAGATATACATTGTACATCATTTGTTCTTTAAAATGAAAACATTATTTTAATATAAATAAATAAAGACAAAATTAAAATAATAGATGATCTATTTAACAATAATTGTGGTGTAAACTAGTTAATAAATAAATAAATAAATAAATATATAAAATGTCCTTTAATTTTTTTTAAATATATATATATATATATATATACATACATGTATATATATATATATATATATATATATATATATAAATTATCTTATAAAAATATAATTTAAATTAGTAGACATACATTATAAGAGGACTAAAATATCATTAAAAATTATATTTACAATTGAAACTTTTATTTTACTTTCTCTCGCCTGTCTTTGTAGTTCGAAGCCCCTCCTCGACCTGAGCGACCTCACGGAGAGTTTCCAGCAGGCGAGTCCCCAGGATGCTCCGTCTCCGCAGCAGACGGCCATCCGCTCTGTGCCCTTCGCCTTCGACCTCCTCAGTCTCCTCTCTAAGTGCCAGCAAGTCGAGCTGCTCTTCTCAACCTGCATACAAGGTAACTACAGCTCCCACATGGCGTAGACAGGGAGCATACCAGTGGTTTATGAACATGTATTTTATTAATTAAATATTTATATATTTTTTTACTATTGTATATTAATGATAATAATAATGTTGTAGACAGTAAGCATACCAATGATTTTATGAACATGTATTTTATTAAATAAATATATATATATATATATATATATATATATTTATTTACTATTGTATATTAATGATAATAATAATGTTGTAGACCGTGAGCATACCAATGGTTTTATGAACATGTACTTTTTTAATTAAATATTTTATATAATTGTTTGTATATTAATGATAATACTCATTATACTGTAACTATTTAAGAAATTATATTACTTTTTATGAATCATGTTATACTCCTAAATTGCTTAGTATATATATATATATATATATATATATATATATATATATTTTTTTTTTTTTTTCGATCAGAAAAATATTGTTAAAAGTAGTCATAATCAAAAACGAGCATACCAATGGATTTATGAACATGTATTTTATTTATTAAATATTTATATACTTTTTTTTAAATATATTATGGATAATAGTAATGTTTTATTGTTTAATATACTGTAACTATTTAAGTAATTTATTTCTTTATATAAATTATATTGTGCTCCTTAATTGCTTAGTATATATATTTAAAATAATTGTCTATCAGAAAAGATATTGTTAAAAGGTAGTCATAATCAAAAACGGGCATTTCAGATCCACATGAAGCGTCGCACACAAAGAGACACCGGCGCCAGTCGACAACAAGTGGCAGCACGGCTCACAACATCTCCATGGACGTGAGCCACCCCAACAGCAAGCTGTTCTCACTGCTACTGGACAGCCTGCGTGGAATACACGACCGCGAGATCCAACTGACCAATGACCAGTGCGGGCAGCTTATTGACCTGATCACACGACGCGACAGAGACGTTGAGAGTCATCCACTCCCGATCGGCCGTGTCCGATCCAGGCAGCCCTCTAGTGGTGAAACGGGTCAGTCGGTGGACGAAAGTTCTGCCTCGACCAGCTTCTCGGCCATGAGCATGAAATCGTTGTTGAAAACCGGCCAATCGGACAACGTCTCGCAAAGCGACTCGTCGAAACATCGCGGCGCTCCGAGAACGCCCCTGGCGAGTCCACGGGCGAAGGTCAAAGGTCAGGACGATCGTGCCTCATCGGATAAACCGGCGGAGAAGGTGAGCCGGTGCGCAAAGGTCAGGTCGAAGATGTCACATGACAGGGACTTAAATTCGGCCACCAGGTGGAGCTGCTTTGTCAAGTCGGTGAACGGATCGCATATGATCTTCAGTTTCATTCCGTCCAGTTACGAGGATTTGTGTGCGTTGACCGACGCCCAGCGACAGGACTGTCCGAGGCACGATTCATTGGAGAAGGACGAGGCAAGGACAGTCGGACCAACGTCCAGTCCCTGTGCGTCCAGTCCCGGTGTGTCCAGAACTGAGGGTGACCACGTGACGAGAGACGCCCAAGAAGACGACGTAGACGTGGCGCTGGCAGCCATCTGCTCGTGTCCTGCCATCCCCCGCGGCCACGTGTCCGTGCCACTGCCACTCTACACCTACAACTGTCCAGGGAATGTCCTCTCTGACCAGCTGGTCAACCACTGGACATACACGAGACCCCCGGACATCTATGAGGACCTCACGTTCAAGGTAAGAGCAACCTTTGTGAAGGTATAGTTAAATTTAGATAACATTTTATATAATAAAATTCAATAAATTAAAATTAAGTAAATTAAAATTAAATAAATTAAAATTAATAAATTAAAATTAAATAAATTAAATTACAGTTTAAAAAATTAATAAAATAAAGCTTCATTTACCATTTTCAGCATTCAAGTACATTTCATGTCAAATAGGAATGTGTTTTGGAATTAAATTTGCACTTGTTTTTATTTTTAAGCTCCAAAAATGTCTGCATGGGTGTTATCTGTCCATTCGAATGTTTACCTGTCCAAAGTTAAGTTTTCCCATCCAAAAGATGGACGGTCGGGTGATACATGTCTCAAGCGAAATCTATGCTAGATCTCGTTTGGTTTCTTATAATTTAATGTTTTTGTGTATCGTATGATTTAACTTACTTTGGAGCATAAATTTGCCAATGAGTACGACGTTTTGACCCGTCAGCTACAGGCCTTGTTCACGTACTGGTGTCACATGTGTTGTAACTGAGGGATGAAACGTCGTACTCATCGACAAATTTATGCCCCAAAGTATGTTAAATCATACGATAAGCCATTCTTGGAGCCATGAACAATCTATTCAATATCCTTTTTGTGTATCATGGTAAACAATTATTAGATTACCTGCAATTGTATTTAAGCACATATTTTAATGGTTTTCACGTTATTGTTATATGGCATTTTCAATGACAACTCTGAAGACAATGTGACTGTTGTGAGAGAAACTGAACTCTGCCCCAGATTGACGAGCTCCACTCATCCCTGCTTGAGTCGTGTCCGAGTCACAAGCGGGGTCACGGTGCCCAGGAGGGGTGTGAACCCACCAGCCCAGGGGGTGGTGGGGAGCGGCGGCGGTGGAGCGAGGGAGACAGGAGGGCCCGGCTGTGGACGGAGCGGGAGAGAGAGGAGGGAGGCGGGGAGGACGTCTACGGGGACCAGCTCGACCTGAGGACACACTGCCGCCAGCTCTCAGACACCTTCCTACGCTGCTTCGTCACCGGTCAGTACTAGCGTCCACTCAGTGGTCAGTGGTAGTGTCCACTCACTGGTCAGTGGTAGTGTCCACTCACTGGTCAGTGGTAGTGTCCACTCACTGGTCAGTGGTAGTGTTCACTCACTGGTCAGTACTAGTGTCCAGTCACTGGTCAGTGAGTGTCTCGTCTGTGAGTATCCACTCACTGGTCAGTGGTAGTGTCCACTCACTTGTCAGTCAGTGGTAGTGTCCACTCACTGGTCAGTGGTAGTGTTCACTCACTGGTCAGTACTAGTGTCCAGTCACTGGTCAGTGAGTGTCTCGTCTGTGAGTATCCACTCACTGGTCAGTGGTAGTGTCCACTCACTTGTCAGTCAGTGGTAGTGTCCACTCACTGGTCAGTGGTAGTGTTCACTCACTGGTCAGTACTAGTGTCCAGTCACTGGTCAGTGAGTGTCTCGTCTGTGAGTATCCACTCACTGGTCAGTGGTAGTGTCCACTCACTTGTCAGTCAGTGGTAGTGTCCACTCACTTGTCAGTCAGTGGTAGTCTCCACTCACTGGTCAGTACTAGTGTCCACTCACTGGTCAGTACTAGTGTCCACTCACTGGTCATTGGTTGTGTCCACTCATGGATCAGTGTTAGTGTCCATTCACTGGTCAGTGGTAGCATCCACTCACTGGTCAGTGGTAGCGTCCACTCACTGGTCAGTACTAGTGTCCACTCACTGGTCAGTGATAGTGTCCACTCACTGGTCAGTACTAGTGTCCACTCACTGGTCAGTGATAGTGTCCACTCACTGGTCAGTGATAGTGTCCACTCACTGGTCAGGGATAGTGTCCACTCACTGGTCAGTGATAGTGTCCACTCACTGGTCAGGGATAGTGTCCACTCACTGGTCAATGATAGTGTCCACTCACTGGTCAGTGATAGTGTCCACTAACTGGTCAGGGATAGTGTCCACTCACTGGTCAGTACTAGTGTCCACTCACTGGTCAGTGACAGTGTCCACTCACTGGTCAGGGATAGTGTCCACTCACTGGTCAGTGACAGTGTCCACTCACTGGTCAGTGGCAGTGTCCACTCACTGGTCAGTGGTAGTGTCCACTCACTGGTCAGTGGCGGTGTCCACTCAGTGGTAGTGTCCACTCACTGGTCAGTGGTAGTGTCCACTCACTGGTCAGTGGTGGTGTCCACTCGCTGGTCAGTTGTCGTGTCCACTCACTGGTCAGTTGTAGTGTCCACTCATTGGTCAGTGGTAGTGTCCACTCACTGGTCAGTGGTAGTGTCCACTCACTGGTCAGTGGTAGTGTCCACACACTGGTCAGTGGTAGTGTCCACTCACTGGTCAGTGGTAGTGTCCACTCACTGGTCAGTGGTAGTGTCCACTCACTGGACAGTGGTAGTGTCCACTCACTGGTCAGTGATAGTGTCCACTCACTGGTCAGTACTAGTGTCCACTCACTGGGCAGTACTAGTGTCCACTCACTGATCAGTACTAGTGTCCACTCACTGGTTAGTGATAATGTCCACTCACTTGTCAGTGATAATGTCCATTCATGGGTCAGTGTTAGTGTCCACTCGCTGGTTGTATGTTTGCTAGTCTGCAAGTGTCCACTCACTGGTCAGTACTAGTGTCCACTCACAGGTCAGTGCTACTGTCCAATCTCTGGTCAGTGGTTGTATCCACTTGCTCATTAATAGTAGCATTCACTCACTGATGAGTATTAGTGTTCACCCGCTGGTCACTCACGTATATATGCTAGTACATGTGTAAGTTGTAATGTGTGTGTTCCATGCAGCTGTCTTCACAAGTCTCCAGCACGGCTGTGACATTGACTGCCACGACATTGAGGCGGCCATCAACAACATCTGCGAGGAGTCGACGCCGCTCGAGATCGACGTCACCCGCTTCGTGTACAGCGTGTGTGGACACGTGAGGCAGCGCATCGAGAGGCTGAACCGCGCCCGCATCGCTCATGAGGACAACGAGGACATCAGGAAGACAATCCCCAAGTCAGTGTCGAAGGACGACGACACGAACACAGTCACCGACGAGGCCAGTCACACGGAGTAAGCGTCACAGTGGGGCAGAGTGGGTGTTACTTTATGCTGATACCTGTCCGCCTGTCATTTGGACGGGTAAAATCCAGTCATGGACGGGTAGAAATATTGGTGCACAGGTGGTGTGGTGGGTGAAAAAGAATGAGCAAAAAAATTTAAATAATTTAAATAGTGTGTGTGCGTGTGCATGCATGCGTGCATGTGGTGCGTGCGTACGTGCATGCGTGCGCGAGAAAGAGGGAGAGAGAGCGAGAGAGCGAGAGAGAGAGCGAAAGAAAGAGAGCGAGAGCGAGAGAGCGAGAGAGAGCGAGAGAGAGCGAGAGAGAGAGCAAGAGAGAGAGCGAGAGAGAGAGAGAGCGAGAGAGAGAGAGCGAGAGAGAGCGAGAGAGAGAGAGCGAGAGAGAGAGAGAGAGAGCGAGAGAGAGAGAGAGCGAGAGAGAGAGAGCGAGAGAGAGAGAGCGAGAGAGAGATCGAGAGAGCGAGTGATAGAGCGAGAGAGCGAGAGAGCGAGAGAGAGAGAGAGAGAGAGAGCGAGAGAGCGAGAGAGCGAGAAAGAGAGAGCGAGAGAGAGAGCGAGAGAGCGAGAGAGAGAGCGAGAGAGAGAGCGAGAGAGAGAGCGAGAGAGCGAGCGAGAGAGCGAGTGATAGAGCGAGAGAGAGCGAGAGAGAGAGAGAGAGAGAGAGCGAGAGAGAGAGCGAGAGAGAGAGCGAGAGAGAGAGCGAGAGAGAGAGCGAGAGAGCGAGAGAGAGAGAGAGAGAGAGAGAGAGAGCGAGAGAGCGAGAGAGCGAGAGAGCGAGAGAGCGAGAGAGAGAGAGAGAGAGAGAGCGAGAGAGCGAGAGAGCGAGAGAGAGAGAAGGTGTGTGTAGTTTATTTCAGGTCATGAAACTTATCTTAACTGGCTTGCATATTTATGAGCTAACATCCACGTGGCCACCACCAAAAAGTGTGACTGGCAAAAAATGTATCCTTTATTTTTTATGTCCAGGGACCTTGGGTCAGTGGGCAGTCAGACGACAGAACTGACCAGTGCCACAGTGCTCCAGTTCCCTCTAGCCCTGCTCCAGGGCACGGAGTCAGACTGTCAGGCTGTGGTGGGTCTACACGCACTCATACGGGACAAGTTCGATGCGATCATGGCGAAAAGTTTCAAGCCAGTACCATCCAACCCCGACTTCTTCTTTTACTGTCTACCAACGTCCTGCGAGAAACAGGTATCGTGTTACAGGAACTGAAACCTCGATTTTTTTTAGATTACTAAATTCATGTTAGTTTGTTTACTAGAGGGTTACTGTTGTTCACTGCAATGTATCTACATTGGACTCACTTCTTGATTGATCATTTTACAAACTGGTATTTTATGAATGAATGAAATTATTATTATTAATTTTATAATAATTGTAATATTTTAGTTTTTAATATACCAAAATTATTTACATAATGTTCTTAATATTTTTGAAACTATGTTGTGTGTTAAGTACTTAATTTATAGTCTTTTATTTACTGTAATATACATTAGACACATTACATAAAAAATTATTCCATGTACATTTTATAATGTGTATGTTTACATGCCTATGAATGATCAGGTTCCTGAGATTCGGCACTTTAGAAAAACTAGTTATAATAATTGTTAGAGTGTAGTTGGCAGGAAGTATTTTACCATCATCTAAAAACTTGTCTTCTTAAATTTCATATCATCCTTAACTTCTTAGCAATTCCATCCACCTGTTTACATCATATCCACTATGCCTGTCATCAAGAATGCTTATTCCATTAGTTTTGCTGCGCCATTGAGCTGCGGATTTTCTGACGATATTGGCACTACGGATGTTATTTTATTATTTTTATTATTATACTTGGCAGACGTTATACTATAATTGTAATTTTTGCCTTTCCGGTATTCATTAATAAAACCTAAAAAAATAGCTGTGATATAGAGAAGGCACCTTAAGTGTCACATATAAATTGACACCACTCGCTCCAGGGTAAGCTTTGACTACATTCTAGTGCCATGACGGTGTTTTGCCTGTTCTTCTAGCGGAGCTCAGAATCTGAAAAAGTGGCCTCGGATGAGCTGGAGACTGGTGAGTTCTGGGGTGAACTAAATCAATTCTTAGCACTGCTCTTATGAGTAATTTCCTGCGACATGTTCAGTGATGTCAGCTGGCTGCACAACCACACATCTTTACATCTTTTCTCTTTGCGGTATAAGACAATGATATGAACCATCTCAGGTCTAAACTGTATGTGAGAATACAGTTCATAACTCAATTTCACAATTTTCCAACTTAGCCCACTTTATTGTATGTATGATTTAACTTACTTTGGAGTATAATAATTGTCGATGAGTACGATGTTTAGACCTACGTCAGCTATGGGCCTTGTTCACATGCTGGTGTCATGTGTGTTGACTCAGATTTTGGCTCACATACATAGGTGAAACCAAGTGAACACTCAGCCAGAGATTCAAAGATCATACAAACCTGGATAAACCAACAGGAGTAGGAGATCATTGCCGGGCCACAGGACACTTAGTGTCCATGAAGAACGCTAAAGTACTGACCCATGAATCCAACTGGCACAAGAGAAAAGTGAAGGAGGCTATATGTATATATATATATATATATATATATATTATATATATATATATATATATCAAACAGAGAGCCCCTTCCATGAACAGACACAAGGGATACCGATACCATCTGTCTGCCAAATTATCACACCAAAATCTGAGCCAACACATTTGACACCAGTATAAATAAGGCCCGTAGCTGACGGGTCGAAACGTCGTACTCATCGACAATTATGCTCCAAAGTAAGTTAAATCATACATACAATAAACCATTCTTGAAGCCATGAAAAGTATATTCAATATTAGCCCACTTTGATGGGTAACATGATTAACTAATCACGGACTCGTGTTTCTAGACCAGAAGCCGCCGACCTCGGATGAGAACGAGGTGTTTATAGGGGACTACATGGATGAGGGGGAGGATGAGCTCAGTGAACACTTCTCCAACCTCTCCAACCACGACAGTGGCACCCTGGACGACGTCGATGACTTTGCAGAGGCCAACGATGACGGCAACGATGACGTGCCGCCGCTGTTCCTCTATCTGACGTGTTCCGTGCGTTCAAAGCGACGCTCTCTTAAGAGTATCCCCATGAGGAACCTGCCCATATGTCTCGGTAGGTATTAACGTATATCTGTATAATATATATATATATATATATGAAACAATTGGTACCATTGGAAAGAGCACGGTCTCAGCTTTCAGGTGATGTATCATGTAAGAAGATGCGTCAATTATAAGTGACGTTGTGGCTCACCAAACGTGTGGGGTAGACACCTTCAAACTGAGAAAACTGCCTTCAAGGTTTCAACAACTTTTTATCATGTTTCATGAAATGTACCTTAGTTTCCATGGGCAGATCTTACTGAAATTCGGAACATGAATAGATAATAGCATGCTGAAGACATTCTGTTAAATAGACGGTACCAATAGTGAAAACTGATAAAATGAATATTAATGAAGGGAAAATATAAAAAAATTGGAATGGCAATTTTTTCACAATAACAGCATTTATGGAAAATCAGATTTACCAACATCCTACTCATTTCGTTAAGATGTGTCACAATATATTTGAATATAATTATACACATTTCAGTCGCTGATGTAAAAGTATAAATAGTGTTGTTCTTTGGGTATTCAAATGAATTGAATTCTAATTGTGAAAAGTTTGTTATGTATATTAAAACAGAAAAATCATACAGAATCTAAATTTGAAATTCTTCTGTAATAAAACATAAACTGATCGCAATAGAAATAATTGTTAAACAATACATTTAAAGTGCAAAATTAAGAATAAGTGACCCTTAAGACTCTAATTAATTGCTTTCATCGGAACCAATCTATGTTTATTTACATAGAAACCTACTTCATTGAAAGGTCTTATTGTAGCTGTTAATTGTTGGTAATATTTGCGTGTTATTGCATTAAAATATTCAACATTACTGGATAAGCAGATTTTGTCATTTGTTTTCTAAATATGATAAAAATTATTTACACAACATAAACACTTTTTACATGTATGGTTCAGAAAAGGTTTTATTGATACTATCCAAGGTCCCTACGGGCCTTGGAAACCTTGAAAAGCCTTGAATTTGATTGGACCAAATTCAAGGCCTTGAAATCCTTGAATTTTGTAAAGTAGTCTTGAGAAGTCTTGAATTTAATTGTGGTCAATAAAATAGTGTTTTGACTCAATTGTTGTGACGAATAGCAGCCAGAAAAGGAAAAGCCTATGCACAAAAATAAATTATGTGCACATTGGGCAATCAGCATTTCATTGTGGTCAGCGCCATTGTTTTCTTAATTGAGTAAAAATGTTAATGTTAACTATATTTACTGCGCTTAAAAGTACATATGTTGTTAAAACAATCTTGAATTTCTTTTTCAAATAGCCTTGAAAATTCTTGAATAGCCTTGAATTTCAAATATCCAGGTGTGTACGGACCCTGACTATCATAAAATGTCGCAGGCGAACTGAAGGAGTGCCTCAGTGACCTCACCTCAGAGGTCAACCTCAGTGACCTTCAGATCACCTTGGACATCATCTGTCTGATGTTGCCGCCGGAGACGGACGTGACGGAGACGAGTGGTCGGCCATGTTACTACCGCATGACATCACACATGAGTCAGGTGTCATACACGAGTACGTCACCGCCAGCGAGTGATGTCCTGGGTGAAACTGATGACTTGGCAAGTCTGCCGACAACCACGGATGCTGGGTGAGTGGCTCGGATGTTATGTGATCAATCTATGGTGGCAATCTTGTTTTTCTCCAATTACGTTGACTGAAAGGGTGTATGTTTTAGCAGTTTTCTTTAATATACAACTGTAAGGAAACGTTTTGATGTGAGTTTGATTTTTCATAGTTTTATATTAAGAATATTCAATGCTAAGTTTAGTAATATTTCCAAGAAGGTCGTATGTTTCTAATGTGGCGTTGCAAGTTGAAGTATTTATCGGCTTTTCCAGAACAGTTTCTTTCGTTTTTGTAGAAATGTTTGTATCGTTACGCACTAACTGACAGCTAACTGTGGGGTAATAGTGGCGTCATCTGTGGAATGACTGAACACTCAATTTGTTCACTAAAATATAAAGAATCCTAAATAACTATCTTTGAGTTTTAACATGGTTAAGTTGGTCGCTAGGTGGCGTAAGGTGGTACATGTTTCTATTTCACTGCTCGTTCAAATTTACATTTTTAATCTAAATTCTGCATTTTTGTGTTCGACATTACTGCAGTTATAAGACCAACACACTACTTTATTTGGACACGCAGAAATGTTTATAAATTACACCAGTTACGCCGCTAAAATTAATCATTTACAACATAGTGGGCGATAATACGGATAGTCAACTTTTCGCGCTTCGGTACGGTCTTACATTACAAATAACATACAAAGACAGGGGTAGCCCTTTTAAACTGTTAACTAACAGGCCTTTTCATAAGACGTTCCTTTACACCCAGTATCGCCCTGGGGGTGAAGACCGCTACGTTTCATCTGCACGGGCACTAAACGTCTTATTACTGCACTGGCTTTGCCGAGTGCGAAGATTTAAACGATCTGTATTTAGCCTTTTAAACTGATTTGTTAAACTGATTTGTATTTAGCCTTTTACAAACTCATTCTACATTTAGCATTTTACAGACTTATTTAGCATTTTACAAACTCATTTGAAACTACTGATTTAGTTTATTAATAATTTTAAATACCACTTGATTATGTCTATGTAATATTTATTTTATAACACATTATTTATTTATTTATTTTTCTCGCTAGATTTATTAGTCTTACATGTGAGAAACTACTGTAATTTTAGATTTAGTGTGATCTTATACTCTCATATACTTATTTATTACATGTTATTTATTAAGTTTTGGTGCTGTTGACCCATGCCAAACATTTACATTATTTTAGAACGTCTGGCCACTCTCAGTCACTAATTATTTTATGATACATTAATTTTATCACTTGAGCAGATTTTGTCAAATGTCACCATTGTTCTCACTGTGTGTTTTATTTGTATCCTGTTCTGCAGCTTCTAGAAGCCATGATTTCACCTTGTGTAACACACTGGCACAATGGTCGGATGTAATTTCAACACCTTCCAAATACATGACCACACAAGAATCCTTGACATACTTACACAGTCTGCCATGCCTTAATCTGTGTTTCAACCGAAAATTACTACCTATACCCCGTTCCAGGCCAACATTTAAATTGGCCTTGATCTTACTGCTAGCGGGAGATGTTAGTCTTAATCCTGGACCTGTGGTCAGGCATAACATCCGCCTGGCCACCACTAACATTCGTTCAATTCGTGAAAAAACTGCCTCTATCACTGATCTTATAATTTCCAAAACAATAGACATTCTCGCTGTGACTGAGACCTGGCTCAGACCGCATGACACAGATGCATGTATTGCCGACATCTCCCCTCCTGGCTATACCTTCCACCATCGACCACGTCCAGTTGGACGAGGCGGAGGTGTCGGTTTCCTTATTTCAAAACTATTTAACGTAACCCCGTACACCAGCCCGGACTATACCACATTTGAATCTATTTGTCTTAACATATCTAATTCGTGCTTCTGTGGGGTTTTCATTTGTATTTATCGCCCTCCAGGTCATCCAGCTAACTTCTTTGAAGAATTCCAGGATCTTTTGGAAAATGTTGCAACCATGCACACAGAATTTTACATTTTGGGCGATTTTAATCTTCACCTGGATACACCATCTGCAACAACTATCACGTTTAATGATATCCTGGCATCATTTGACACAAAACAACATGTCAATTTCCCAACACACATACATGGACATTGGCTTGACATCTTGATAACTCGTTCCTCTTGTAAAAACATTCAGACACCCACAGTTGTAGATGGCTTATCGGACCATAACACAGTAATTGCAGATCTTAAAGTTCCTTTAGCCCCAGCCGTGTCCAAACACAACATGTTCTACAGAGCCATTCACAGTATAAACATTGCATCATTTATGACTGATATAATTACATCCGACCTTGTCACACATCCTAAAGAACATGTATCAGACCTATACAAACAGTACCGTCAAATGCTGAAGACATTGCTTGATAAACATGCACCCGCTAAATCCAAATCTGTGTCACAAAAGCCGCCAGCTCCTTGGATGACCCCGGAAATAATCCAATCTAAACGGCGCCGTCGCTATCTGGAACGTGTTTGGCGTAAATCTCGGTCATCCTTAGACAGGTCACGCTACACACGGCAATGTCATCTATGTAACCAACAAATGTCAAAAGCAAAGTCGTATTATTACGAAAACATGGTCGCAAATAACTCCGCTACACCAAAACAACTATGGAAATGCATCAATCAGATTTTACACAGGCGGCCTGCTCCTTCTCTACCAACCCATGCATCAATCAAGTCACTGTGTAACTCTTTCTCAAGTCATTTTAAAGACAAAATCAGCCTGATACATTCAGCCTTCACAGATCACACCTCAGACACTATAAATGCCGACTCTCCACAACTAAATTCTAAACTCACATCGTTTGAACCAGCCACAACTACTGAAGTGAAAAAATAATCATGTCATCCCCAAATAAATCCTGTGATCTTGACCCACTTCCGACCATACTACTGAAAGCATGCCTTGACGTTTTAATTAAACCAATAACAGATATAATAAATGCATCACTCTGCTCCGGCTTATTCCCTGAAGACTTTAAATGTGCACACGTAAATCCAATTCTTAAGAAGACAACTCTGTCAAAAGAAGATCTAAACAGCTACAGGCCTATTTCTAACCTTAGCTTCATTTCCAAAATACTCGAAAAGGTTGTTGCAAATCGACTTACTTCTCACATCAACATAAATGGTTTAACCAATGCATCACAGTCTGCGTACAAACAATTTCACTCAACAGAAACTGCTCTTTTAAAAGTACACAATGACATAAACCTTAACATTGATAATGGCAAAGTTACTGCACTGACCCTGCTTGACCTATCCGCCGCTTTCGACACCATTGACCACGACATTCTCATTACACGCTTATCAACGTGGTACGGGATATCTGGCACAGCCTTGAGCTGGTTTACTTCATACCTTACTGACAGACGGCAAGCCATTAAAATAGGTAACTGCTTCTCAGACATGCTGCCCACCTCTTGTGGGTTCTGTTTTGGGTCCGTTGCTTTTCACTCTGTACACAACACCATTAAGCTCAGTTATCCAGAGTCATAACCTGGATCATCACCTTTATGCAGATGACACACAAATCTATGTTTCTCTGACTACACCAGATACTTGTCGCTCCCTAAACCAGCTCAGGGATTGTCTCCAAGATGTCTCCCTCTGGATGAAAAATAGTAAATTAAAACTAAATGCAGATAAGACTGAATTTCTCATCATTGGTACCTCAACGCAGCGGGCAAAACTCAATGGCTTTTTCCCGACACATATTCTGAGTCAGAGTATCACACCAGCCACCTCAGTTTTAAATCTCGGAGTAACGTTTGATGAAAACTTCAATTTCAAAAAACATATCTCGAAAACATGCCGTTGCTGTTTTTACCATATCTGTGATCTTCGCCGTATCCGCCGGTTTTTATCACTTTCCGTTGCTAAAACCATCGCCACAGCTCTAGTAAGCAGCAGACTCGACTATTGCAATTCCCTCCTTTACAATACCGCAAACAAGGACATAGCGAAACTTCAGCGTGTCCAAAATTGTTTAGCAAGGGTAGTCACGCGTTCTCCACGTTTTTCTCGCTCAGTGCCGCTTCTAAAATCACTGCATTGGCTACCTGTGCACTATCGCATCATTTTTAAAATGTGTACAATAGCCTATCAAGCACTCTCATCTACACAACCAGCATATCTAAATTCAATGCTAACTCCAACAAGAAATTCCAGACAGCTACGCTCAACCAGTAGTAACCCTCTTCACATCCCTCGGGTGAAAACGAAAGCCGGGACCCGAGCTTTCTCGGTTGCCGCACCAACGGTGTGGAATTCGCTTCCTGCCAGTGTTAAATCACAAGGTAATATAGTTTCATTCCGCCGACATCTAAAAACCTATCTCTTTAATGCTGCCTATCCTCCTTAGCCTCCTAGCTTTTCCATCCATCCGTTGACGACTCACGCATTGCTTTCGATTATGAGATTGATTAATCCCCTGGTTTTGTCGCGCCACTGAGCTTGATTTTCAAGGATATGGGCGCAAAAGAAGTTACTATTATTATTATTATATACATCGCCAGTTGGTAAAGCAGACACCAATGGTCCAAGGTAGCAAATGTTGAATCCCCTTTAGATGGGTAAAACCCGTTTTAGACGGGTATAAATATGACTGGACAGGTTGTGGACAGGTAGAAAGAGGAGAAACAGTTCTTAAAACATCATAGATATTTGCAGTTATGCTTTGATAAGAGCTGTCACATGTGTTTGTAGTTCATTTCAGGTCATGTCACACACCTCGACTGCCTGGTGTGTGTGTCAGTTAATATGCATGTGTCTACCATAAAAATGTGGTTGGCAAAAATTTTATCCAGCACAAAACCCTGGTCCTTGGCACCAGGGAAGGGATATACTTACAGTGCTCCAAAGTCAGCGTGTCAATGTGTAACTGGTAATTTCACGTGCTGTACAATACAATACAATAAACCTTTATTGTCCTGGACCGTGAAATTAATTTTGCAGCGTTCGTCATCATAAAAATATAAAATACAGAGTAGAGAAATAAAAATATAAATAAATTCATTATTAAAACAGTATGTAAACATTAATCATAATAAAATACAAGACAAATCTATAATATAATTTTAAAACTAAAGTTATAATTGTAATTGTGGTCTACCTTTTACAAATAAAAAATAAAAGAAATAAAATACAACATACACACATCATTTATCGTTTAGAAGTCGTACGGACATTGGACTGAACAAGGCTCACTTTCTATTTGTTTTGGATATGATAGTTCTGTACTCATTATATAGAATGTGTTTGCTGTCATTAATTATTTTATTGGTGTGTCCCACCAGGTACACGAGGGAGAACTTGACCGATCCCCTGAGCTGTCTCCACAGTCGCCATCAGCAGGCCGTGATGAGCTGCAAAGATCAGGTAGGGTACGGAGGCGAGGGCAGAAATTAATATTCAACAACTCGAGCTTGTGCACACCCTGTTGTCATGATGTCAGAAGCTCGGGATGGATGGGGGTGCTGTTGAAGAATTGTCAAGGCAATGTTATAAATATTATCGAGATTCAATAACTTTGTTGTCTGTTTAGAGCAGTTTAAAAATGGATGTTTGTTTAGAGCAATTTAAAAATGGATGTTTGTTCACAGATACAAGTTTACACAGAAATGTAGTCAGTCACATTGTAAAGAGGACGCAAATAAATATATCAATAAGAAATCATTTTACACATAGTATATCATGATATTGCATTGCAAATACCAAGCAACATTGCCACAGTTACGATACTTTTAAACTCACTTGTAACAATCACATGCTGGGCTGTGGCACAACCACATAGCAGTGCATCCCAGAATGCCCTGCTACAGCTTCACTTCCTGTTGTCAGATCCTGTGGCTGCTACAAGATGAGATAGCGTCAGCCTCCCGTCTCATCCTGCCCGTGGCCGCAGAGACACTGGAGATGGTGGCAGACCACGTCAAGAGGAGTGAGCTGAGACCTATGTGCTTGTACGAGCGGGTGCCCCTGCACTTTGTCTACGGCCCAGACAACAGTCTCACTCAGTTCAAAGAGGTGAGTCCAAATAACAGTCTCACTCAGTTCAGAGAGGTGAGTCCAGATAATAGTCTTACTCAGTTCACTGAGGTAAATTCAAATACCAGTCTCACTCAGTTCACTGAGTTGAGTCCAAATAACAATCTCACTCAGTTTACTTAGGTAAATACAAATAACTGTCTCACTGAGTTCACTGAGGTAAATTGAATTAACAGTCTCACTCAGTTCACTGAGGTAAATTCAAATAGCAGTCTCACTCAGTTCACCGAGGTAAATTCAAATACCAGTCTCACTCAGTTCACTGAGATAAATTCAAATAACAGTCTCACTCAGTTCACCGAGGTAAATTCAAATAATAGTCTCACTCAGTTCACTGAGGTAAATTCAGATAACAGTCTCACCCAGTTCACCGAGGTAAATTCAAATACCAGTCTCACTCAGTTCACTGAGGTAAATTCAAATAACAGCCTCACTCAGTTCACTGAGGACAAATTCAAATAACAGTCTCACTCAATTCACTGAGGTAAATTCAAATGACAGTCTCACTCAGTTCACTGAAGTGAGTCCAAATAACAGTTTCACCCAGTTCACTGAGGTAAATTCAAATAACAGTTTCACTCAGTTCACTGAGGTAAATTCAAATAACAGTTTCACTCAGTTCACTGAGGTAAATTCAAATAACAGTCTCACTCAGTTCACTGAGATTAGTAGTCATGATCTCAAAGGACAAGAACAACAGCTATAATACAATTAGGGGGAGTTCGACTACACCAAAAATAAAATATATTTCAGAGTAGTGCCATTTCAGTTGACACCAAAGGGTCTCAGGTGTAATACATATTATTGTAAAATGTCTGTATACTATGTGTATTGTGTGCCAGCAGGTCTAACATGTTTGTATGTGTGTATACTATGTACTGACATACACACTTTGTGTGCCAGGACTTTGAGAGAATGCACCTGCCTGGCTACTATCTGAACAAGGAGGGTGCCTACTACTACCTCTACCTCAACCGAATGCATGCTCACATGCAGTTAGCGATTAGCTCCAAGCTGGAGGAACACCTTGAGGTGAAGTCTACGGCCCACGTCTGCTCAGAGGCAGCTTCTGGCACAGTGCCAGAGGCCAGTAACACAGCACCGCAGAAATTGGTGTCAGAAGCGGGATGTATGGTGGAGCCTGCAGCTGAAGACACTGCAACTGTGCAGAGTGGGGGTGGAGATGAGGTGTTAGCTGCTGGGGCTGGTGCAGAGGAGTTGTTGACGGATATAGACACATGTGATAGTGTCTTGGGAGGATCAGTTGTGTTTGAGGATCTTGTTAAAGACTCGGCGGAGGATCATTCTGTAGGTCAAACAACTGTCGTGGTGAAGGAGGATCTTGTTGAAACCGGTGAAAAACTGGAAGCGGTTGAAGCTGGTGGAATAGACACACAACTGTCAGAGGCCAGTACTGGACTTGGTGCCGGGCAAACAGTGTCTGTGTCAGAGGTCACCGGTGGTAAAGATATTGCAACCGACGAGCAGAAGGCGACACTGCAGGGTAAAGACATCAAGATCTCAATAATTCGGCCCAGTCCTGTTCGACAGGTGCCAAAGAAAGGTGTCGACAACCCGACACCATCCAGTGACGCGTCATCGACACAGGCCACCAACCATAAAGACGTCGTCGTTGACGCTGACGCTGCATCAGTAAAAGCAGACAAACCCATCGACGAAGATGAGTCGATTAAGAATATCGCAAAAACCGTAGTGCTGCCACCTGTGGTCCTTCGAAGGCGGCACCGATCGGGCGAGCCCGTCAGTCAGACGCCGCCGGTGCGTGAGCTGAATTTGTTGGAGCGACGAGCGACACTAGATGGCAGCAGCATGGTGTGGGTGTCACGGTCACTGCAGCAGCTGCAGGTTAGCACACCGTGCAGCAGTAGCGAGACGATCGACAAGGCCGGCATGAAGCGCATGCACAGTGCTGCCACCTTGGAGAAGTATCGGCACGAAAAGTCGAGGAAGTCAACCGGCGCAGGGTTGGACACGTCCGATCCACACATCGCGGCCCGATCCCGCAACCAGTCGGGTCTACAGACTCCCAAGTCCACTTCCCTGGTTGACACCACCAGCAGCAGGAGCAGTGTCGGGGAGGAAGGTAAGGGCTTAACATCTGCTTTAATTTCTTCATAAGACTGTACATCATAATACCACATTTTTAAATCACCAGAGGTCCATAGAATAACTTTATTAACGTTTTAATTTGTTAATATAAATTTTGTTTTTATATTAACTGTTTTAAGAGAGCATACATGCCCCCCCCCAAGCGCACAAGCTTCAATTGGACTTTTAACGCCTGGAAAGGGCCCAATCCAGTATATGGAAGAAGAAGAGCGGCTGTACTGTTCCATTGGGGAGTAAATATTCGATAACTTCATTGTACAGTGCATTAAAAATGGGAAATTTACATACAGATTAAAATGCCAGTGATAAGAGTAGTACAACACATATAACAATGTTAAAGGCATTATGACAGCAATTTACCTAAGACTAGCCTTTAATAAAGTCACCCAATGGTTCAACTTATGGAACCATGTAATCTACTCAGGTTTCTTGGAGAAATAGCTTTTGAAAACGGTCAGAAATATTTGTTTATTTAAGCATATCATTCAGTAACTCAGTAGTAACTTAATTACCCTGAGCTATCACTCAAGTTTGGATTGACAGCTAGTAAGTGTACTTGGGCTTGAAACCCCAAAGTAATGTGTCTATGCACCTGTTATTTTTATATAAGTAATTTAAATTGCCAGAAATATCTGGAATTTAAAAACAAAATGTACTTAATATTGTTACACTCTGTGACTTTCAAGGATACCACCTGTGGTCCTGGTATGTGCTCTCAAATGTTAGGGTAGGTAGGACAGACGAACGATGTATTGCCTTGAGATGTCGTACAAACAGACAGCATGGGCTACATTTAACTGTGACAACTGGGCATCCAGATGTATGTATTATCCTGGAAAGCCTAAATCTTACATCTTATACTTAGGCCCAGAAAATGTTGTTTCAGGTTACGAGGGAGACTCGAGCGATATGGATGAGGAGGGGGTGATGATGTCATTCAGCGACTCCCTCGTCCCACATCGCGTGCTGCCAAACTTCTGGCTCATCATGCGCATCTACTCCGACGTGGTCGATGTCTTCTTCCATGCCAGGTAACACATCTACCCCATGGTCAAAGTTGTTCTTAAACCCCAAACACTTAACATTTCTTCTTCCACGCCAGGTAACATATCCACCCCATGGCCAATGTTTTATTTAATGCTTGATAAACACATAAATTTTACAAGCATCAGTATGGTGAGATCACTGAGATGGTATGGGCTTGTCTAATCATATTTTGGGAGGCGTTGATTTTTTAATTGTACATGGGGGAGTACAGACGTTGAGAACCACTGGCCTGGAGGCTGAATGTCACATTCACTTATTTATTGCACATATCTAGAGCCAACAAAATTTGCTGACAAACCCACATGTGACATCATGTGACACCCTATGATATCATGTGACATCATGTGAAACCCTATGATATCATGTGACATCATGTGACACCCTATGATATCATATGACATCATGTGACACCCTATGATATCATGTGACACCCTGTGATATCATGTGACACCCTGTGATATCATGTGACATCATGTGACACCCTGTGATATCATGTCAGCATGTGACACCCTATGATATCATGTGACAGCCTGTGATATCATGAGACGACACCCTATGATTTCATGTGACATCATGTGATATCATGTGACATCATGTGACAGAGACAACAGGGAGGAGGACCGCCCGGAGTACCTGCAGCAGAAGATGCTGCTGAGTGACATCATCAAGAACATCCGGGCCATCTGCCGCACCGTCAACCAGGTGGGTGGATGACGGGGACAGACCGCAACATACGGGGACAGGCCGCAACACACAGGGGACAGGCCGCAACACACGGGGGACAGGCCGCAACACACAGGGGACAGGCCGCAACACATGGGGACAGACACAACACATGGGGACAGACACAACACACAGGGGACAGGCCGCAACACATGGGGACAGACACAACACACGGGGACAGGCCGCAACACACAGGGGACAGGCCGCAACACACGGGGGACACACACAACACACGGAGACAGACACAACACACAGGGGACAGGCCGAAACACATGGGGACAGACACAACACATGGGGGACAGGCCACAACACACGGGAACAGACACAACACACAGGGGACAGGCCGCAACACACGGGGAACAGACCCAACAGACAGGGGACAGGCCGCAACACACGGGGACAGACCGCAACACACGGGGACAGACCGCAACACACGGGGAACAGGCCGCAACACACGGGGACAGGCCGCAACACACGGGGACAGACCCAACAGACAGGGGACAGACCGCAACACACGGGGACAGACCGCAACACACGGAGACAGACCGCAACACACGGGGACAGACCAGAACACAATAGGGCAGGGGATATACCGCAATCCATGGGTATATCCCAACACACGGGGATATACCACAACACACAGGGGACATACCACAACGCATAGTGGACTAGTATGACTAAGTACATAAATAATTTTTTCTATGTCATTCAGTTTGTGGCCATTGCACTATAATAAACAAACGTCATCAGTAAATCATTCGCCATGAAGTAGTGACAGAACCGTGGTCCCATGTGGCTGACTGTGTCTGTCTGTGTTCAGAGGCGACTGCTGCAGGAGCTGAACGACACTCGCATGTGTAACCTGCTCCTGGTGCCTGAGGCTGACGAGGACATTCGCTGGACACAGGACAAGTTCTACGACTTCCCACGGCACAAGAAAGGGGCAAGCGGTGGGTGGCATCTGAAAGCAGTGGGAGGGGCTTAAAAAGTAGTGGGTGTGGCTTGTGGTGGGAAGGGGTGGCTTCCAAAAATGTGGGTGTGGCTTGTGGTGGGAGGGAGGGGCTTGCAAAAATGTGGGAGTGGCTTGTGGTGGGAGGGAGTGGCTTACAAAAATGTGGGTGTGGCTTGTGGTGGGAGGGAGTGGCTTGCAAAAATGTGGGTGTGGATTGTGGTGGGAGGGAGTGGCTCGCAAAAATGGGGGTGCGGCTTGTCGTGGGAGGCGTGGTTTGCAAAAATGCGGGTGTGGCTTGTGGTGGGAGGGAGTGGCTTGCAAAAATGTGGGTGTGGCTTGTGGTGGGAGGGAGTGGCTTGCAAAAATGTGGGTGTGGCTTGTGGTGGGGGGAGTAGCTTGCAAAAATGTGGGTGTGGTTTGGTTGGGACTGGAGGGTGTGGTTTGGAAAGTTGTGATGAATGGCATGGGAATGAATGGCTTGGGGAGCCATGGAATATGCAAATAAGGGCGGGGCAGCCGTGGAAGTGATCGGGGGGATTCATTGAATAAATCATGTTTGTTGACAGTTTTTCTTTATCAGATTTATCAACATTTTAGACAAACAAGCTGCATGTGGTAAATGACAAAAGAGTCGAACCAGTTGTGTACAATAACCTTTAATAACCTTTAATAGTCCCCCATAGAGGAAATGTTTGAGTAGTGTGTCCATGTTTGATGGCTGTCATATGTTACACATTAACATGGCTTGTTCATACAACATGTTGTCTGTTGTTTCCCTCCCAGAGTCTGATGAGTCGGATGACAACTCTCCTCCCAAGAAGTACTTGGCAGACATGATGAAGTTCAAGCCCGGCCACTTTGCCTGCGAATGTGTCTGGAGGAAGTCATTCATACTTCACTCTAGGCTGAAGATGGGGCCGGGCCGCAGTGGCATCTCTAGGGGTGAGTGATGGACCAGGCTGTAGTGGCATCTCTAAGGGGCCACAGTGGCGTCTCTAGTGTAAATATCAGGCCAGGTCAGAGTTCCATCTTAAGGGTAAGTGTAAGTGTTAGACTGGGACACAGTAACATATTCACACACACACACACACACACACACACACACACACACACACACACACACACACACACACACACACACACACACACACACACACACACACACACACACACACACACACACACACACACACACACACACACACACACACACACACACACACACACACACACACACACACACACACACACACACACACACACACACACACACACACACACACACACACACACACACACACACACACACACACACACACACACACACACACACACACACACACACACACACACACACACACACACACACACACACACACACACACACACACACACACACACACACACACACACACACACACACACACACACACACACACACACACACACACACACACACACACACACACACACACACACACACACACACACACACACACACACACACACACACACACACACACACACACACACACACACACACACACACACACACACACACACACACTAGCAGATGTGTTCTGATATCAAGACAGTTGTCTACCCCTCTCTGTCCCTCTATTCAGGGTCATATCTTATATAAATCAGTGTTACATTTAGCAATTGCAACTTCATGTACAGCCTGAAAAATAAGCCGCACTCTTGCGTTCATTGTTAAAACAGGCCATATCCTCAGTGGCATTTACTGGAATATTCAGAAACACCAGTGAATATACCTAAGTCAACCACTGTTGAATGTGATACTTCACAAGAAGGTACAAGTCTTGGTCATGCGTTTGCAGGTATCCAGGCGTTACGTTCCATATTGAACAAGTTCTCTGTGAACAACCGAAAGAACATGTTTGTGTTCCGTGAGAGCAACCAGGAAGCTGTCTTCTATCTCAGGTCAGCGGATTTGTATTTAGTTATGAAATAATTACATTAACGGTTCCTCCTCTGTTCACTTTTCACTCGTCTTAAAGGTCAGAAATACAGAGGAACCTCCTATTAAAGTCATTATTGGAATATGGGCAGAAATGGAGTGAACAGGAACGTGTCTGATAGCAGTACAATGTCACATGACATTTTTTATTCCACATTTGTACAGCTTTTGATAAAATATGCAAGTCACAATAATAAACAATAATAAAGTAAAGAAATAAAATAAATACAATAGTTGACGTGACACTCTAGGTAAAACAAAGTCATAAGTAAATTTACCATTTATAGACATGAAGAAAGCAGACAGTAAAATAGTAAATAAAATATTTTTTAATTACAGTTTTATTAAGTCATTAATTTATTTATATATAATTTTTTTATTTTATGTTATTAAAGGAGTTTTAAGTAAAGCTCCTGCGAGCATTTTATCTTAAGTGTATTTGGGTGCTGTATACATACCTATATCATATATGTATAAAATGCATAGAATCAGTAGGAACAAAATAAAACAAGTTCCTGTTTGTGCCACAGACTGAATGAGTCGACGTCGGATGCAATGGGAGGAACGCCGAGTGTGGGAGACGGGCAGGAGTCGGTGCACAGCTGTGGCACTTGTAAGTAACCCCGGGGCACTTCTACGACTGCATTTGTGCTAACATGGAATTATGTGAGATTTACACTGAAAAAAGTTGTTTGATTACACTGATTGGATTGCCTGTTTATGGATTGTGTCAATATGTTGCAAGTGTGATGTTATTCTGACTTTGTCTGTAGGCAGAATTGAGCTGAACATGTGATATTGCTCTTTAGTCATATTGAATTGCACGATATTCAGTTAAGCACAGATTTACCCAAGATACTTTACTTAAAGCCAAAATGACTTAATCTATGAACAAGTAGAAGTCACATTGCCTTTGTGGTTGCACAAGTAAAAGTCACATTGCCTTTGTGGTTGCACAAGTAAAAGTCACATTGCCTTTGTGGTTGCAGCACAAAAATGTCATATCTACACAAATATTTAACTCCTGCTGGAATGTCTTGTTAGACCTAGAAAGGGAACTTACAACTCAATTAGATGTGTGTACTTCAATTGAAACCAATCCTGTACTTTAAACTTAGGGTGTCTTTCAAAACGTTTTGCTTGGTGTTGTACATTTGATTCAGGAAAGATTGAACATTTGCAAGCGGAAAATGTTTTTCAACAGCAGTGAATTTAGACGTTCTGTTGTGTTTCTTACAGTTTCACGGAGTTCGTCCATCATGTCTCTGCCAGTGAAGAAACAAACAGAACTGGACGATGAACCCTCGGTGATGGGCACTTACGTAACTGTGAGTACTAACACTGTCTGGAGGATGGAATTTCACATAAAAAGCAAGCAGAGAAAAGCTGATCTTTATCTAGCCCTTTTTATACCAGACGTCCGCCCAGAAATTATACCCATGTTACCAGCACATTTGGGAGAAAAAACGGATATGGAAAAAAAAATTACATGGTGTGTGTCAAATTTGATTTTCTCAGCAACTACATAACATATATACAAGTGTTGTATATCAAATGAAAGCTAAGAAATGCAGCTTTCCATTGATGTGCATCATATAAATAGAACTGTTTATTCAACTATGATATTATAAGTTGAAATCAGAGGAAAGTTTTTTGATTTTTTTTACAAAATGCATGACTGAACTTCAGCACAACTTTTCGACTGTTTCTTGCATGAATAGAAAGCAACTTCAATTACAAGAGTTATAGAAAAATTCAATAGCTACATTTTGCTATAAGAATTATTACTGTGTGACGGGTAGAAGGAATGTTATGAGCAATATTCATCAGGTATGTCAGTCCGAAAATATTAGTTTTGTAAGATGACAAGTAACAAGTATGGATATTATCATATTATTTCCTTCCAGCAGTCAATAACTCTGCTACTGTTTTTTGCATGAATAGAAAGCAACTTCAATTACAAGAGTTGTAGAACAATTCAATAGCTACATTTTGCTAATATACCTGTGTGACGGCTAGAAGGAATGTTATGAGCAATATTCATCAGGTATGTCAGTCCGAAAATATTAGTTTTGTAAGATGACAAGTAACAACAATGGATATTATCATATTATTTCCTTCCAGCAGTCAGTCAATACTATCTCTCCTACTGACAAAATGAGTTCCAGAAATATGTATGCTATGTGTAAACAATAAATTTATTACAAAACGACAATTAGAACTACAGAACGATCCATCGATTTACATGACAACCCTGTCTGCCAATGTTCGACTGGTTGATGTGTGCCCTCAGGCATTTCTGGTGCAGAGGCACAGAGCACTCACTACAACCATAGTTCGTGGCCTGTGCCATCCAGGGAGCAATCTGGCGCACTGACAGGGCGAAAGCGGCGAGGATCAGTCACCCAGTCGGGGTGGAAACCCTATAAATCATCCCCAGACTCGTTGGATTCGTGAAACAAATTGTCAATCCACTGCGGTTTGGTTTCGTCGCCGCCATCCTGCACTCGATCCAGGGCAGTGGGTCGACATTCTCTCCCGCTAATTCTCCTTCAAAATCCTCGTTTATAAACTTGTCAACTCCCGAAATATCACTGCCTTCGCTGTCTGAAGCACCATCGTCCGCCATTTTTAAATGCCGCGACGAACAACACAAAACAAAACTTTCCAAAAACACGTTTAAAACCACTGAAATTGCCGCAATAAAATGGCGTCTGCCTTGCAGGAAGTGTGGTGTAGCCTCGTTCTCTTCGTATGACGGAAGTGGGGGATTTTAATTTATTCAATATGGCCACAACATGGCCGCATGGGCGGACACGTTGGTAAATACGCACCGATGCGTATTTGGTAAGATGCGGCAACTACGCATCGGTGCGTATCTGGTATAAAAAGGGCTAGAGAACATGCTTTATCTCTCTGTTTCGCTCATCGGTTGTTCATTTGAGAGAATGTAACTCTGAATTGGCATTTGTAAAAAGGTGTAATGAGATTTTATTCTGAGATACATTACAAATATATGGCTTGATCAGCCAGTACCAGGATTTTACATGTTGACGCCTGTACCATGTGTTGGGTAAGGTGCCAATGATTCCCTTTTTAAGAAGTAGCCCTAAAACAACTATAATTCAGCTACATTTAGATTTGATCTTATGACTTCACACAAAATTGATGTCCAATAGCCACAGCCTATGCATTTCAATTATTGGCAAGTGCAACTTTGTATTTTCTGCTACCTAATATCTCTGGTCCCTTTGCAGCGGTCACGCCGACTGTCCAGTGCTGACCACGATGGAGAGCTGAGTGGCCTGATGTCCCCATCCAGTCGGTCAGCCACCTACGCCCATCGCCGGGACGATGTCATCTTGCTGTCTGCTTATGGCATCTGTCCAGTCAGTAAGTACAAATAATCGCTGCTCCCGCTGTAGTAATCGCAGCTCCCAGACCAAGTACACACTCCATGCTGAATGTCTAGTGTCTGTGTACTCCCAGACGAGGCCGAGATAGTCCCGCAATTGAGTGAGTGCAAATAATCGCTGCTCCCTGTGTAGTAATTACTGCTCCCTGACAAAGCATGCTCCCTATTTTTAGTGCAGCTGTCTTCAGCCTGTCTGTTTATTCTTTTAGATGATGCTGAGAAAATCATGCGATTTAGGAAGTTTAATAATAATAATACATTTTTTATATAGCGCTAATTCCCGCATGGCGGATCGATGCGCTGCACAAAAAATATACTAAATGTATATTATTAAATAAAAATTTAAATTATATAAATTAATGTAAATCATATTAATTTTTGGTTTTAAGATGCACTAGTAAATTTTTGTATGTAAATTATATAAATAAATTTAAAAAAAAAAAACACTGCTTTTAAGATGTATAGTACTAAACTTTGTATGTAAATTACATAAATTAATATAAAATTAAAACCTTTAACATTTAGTGTAAAATAACTGTCTTTCTGTATCCTGGTTCTACAAATTTGAAACTGACATGTTGCTTCGTGTTAATTAATTAATTAATTTCTTGCCAGTTCAGATCTTGCAGCGAGCTCAGGGTCACACTGTGTGTTTTAGGTGCAGAGATCAGTGGAGACCTGGTAGACGTCCTACAGAAGAAACTAAATGACGCTGTGTTAGACGTCATCACAGTCACTCTGTCTCGTAACCCCATGTGCAAGCTCAGTCCAGATGACATCCTGGTAAGTGGTCAGCTGATGGTCACGTTGTGTCAGTCGTGTCGTATGTTTAGTAATATACACAGTGTATAGTAAATTCGTTTATATATTATTGTATATCTGATCATTATTTTCCTGATTTGAAATACAGAGTAAATGCGTTGTTATTTAAATAATACATTCTTTTAAATGTTTATGATTTTTAACAGATCTTTAACACATCAATATTGCATTATTATTATTATGTAATATGCAGTAGTGTATTAAAAATTATCATTTAACAAATGTTTATATAATCTAACCCATATTATGTATTATTAAACATATGTTATATATAATAGAGACATACTGCAAGTGACATTCATGGTATTGTTTTTATTTTGGTATTTTGTATTTATTTTTTAATAATTTGACCAATAAAAAAATTCTTATTAAAGTGAGCAAGATAAAAACTATAATATTATTAATTATGCACTGCACGAAAACTGTCATTTATGCAAGGAACAACACGGACACAAGTGTAGATATGACGAGGCCAAATGGATGATTTACGAGGAAAAAAGTGCCTTTTTTGGCACACCATAATAGTTAAGCGAAAGAAATGTGGACTCAGCCTCCCAAGGCCCGGGTTATGACTGAGCACATACGAGTCTCCTGGCCTCAGGCTGCTAGAGCCCACATTTCAACATGTTATAAAGCAGTAGCAGTATTCCTAGAACAATGGAAAGGAACAACAAATAATCATGCAGAGCTTGTTATGTGTTAAGAAATTCAAAGCCAACATTTAACAAGATTTAACAAGATTGCCACCTAGAGATTCAACTCTAGATGACAGGTGGACAAGGAAGCCGTTTGGCTTATTGAGAGTCCAACCTATCTATCTAAGTATACCCCGCCCGTCTTAGGTATATGTCAATTTTATTTTTAAATATATTAACACTACTAGCACCCACACAATCAGCAGATAATCTGTTCCATTCATTTACTATTCTTTGTGAAAATGAAAACTCTAATATCTAGTCTACACTGCTTCTTTGCTAATGTAACTCCATGATTAAGTCAAAGATACCGTCACGTTGCCTGTGTTCCAGTTCATCCAGCCCCCCGGCCGGCCCGCCCACTCCCTGCGTCTCCTCATCCCCGCCAGTGCCATGCTGCAGCAGTTCGCCCTCGGCTTCTACCTGCGCCAGAACCTGCTCCAGTTCACCCACACCCCCAAGTACACGGAGCACCGCGCGGAGAACGTCTTCAAAGACTACTCCGACGAGGAACACCCCACACCCCTCCCCGACAGGGACGTCTTCATCTACAACACCCCCCAGCAGTCGCGGGGTAAAGGTAAGACATATGGGACACTCCCAGCAGTTATTGGGTAAGGGTAAGATATTTGTGACACCCCCAGCAGTTGTGTAAGAAAGTGGGTCACCCCCATCAGTACCGGGGTAAAGGTAAGATATCTGTGACACCCCCAGCATAAAGGTAAAACATATGTGACACCCCCAGCTGTCCCGGCTTAAAGGTAAGACATCTGGGACTCCCCCCATCAGTACCGGGGTAAAGGTTAGATATCTTGCACCCCCATCAGTCCCAGGGCAAAAGTAAGACATACAACAGCAGACCATGAATGGCATAGGCGAGTGTACACTGGAAGGGTGTAGTCTGCAGAAAAAGATTCAGATGTGGGCCAACTGAACTAGAGTTAGTGCATTCATTCATGACGACAGTGGAGATGAGTAGAACAGTTACAAGTAATGATCCGTAGGATCCACAGAGGCATTTAGTCACCCAGAACTGTTACAAGTAATGATCTATAGGATCCACAGTGGCATTCAGTCACTCATAACTTTATCTTGAACTATGACACATCTCTAGACCAGCAATATATATATATATTCACCCCCAAATGACTGACAGTTCCATTATATTTACCCAAAATGCATTTCTTTTGAATAACTCTATCTACTCACTGTGTATTTATTACCCCTTCACCAATTTTTTTTATCTTCATCCATAATTCCTCTAACTCAACCTGTAATTCCAATTCAAGACACACAATGCCATTGTTATTACCCACAATGCTACTATCTTTACCCACAATGCAACACTGAACCCATCAACAGTGCTACAGTTTTGACCCATAACGCAACACTGAACCCACAATGCCACTACATTGACCCCCAGTGCCACTGATGACCCCAGTGCCACTGATGACCCCCAGTGCCACTGATGACCCCCAGTGCCACTGATGACCCCCAGTGCCCCTGATGACCCCCTGTGTCTGTCTCTTCCAGGTATCGCGTGCCTCCACCTCCAGTTTGTGGATGGTCGCGGTCGACCGGTCCAGCTCCTGGGCAGTCGCAAGCCACTGCCTCTGGCCTACAAGGACCCACTGGAGAGGACCATGTTTGACAGCATGGTCTCCACCAGTGTCTACGAGCCTCAGCCTGACAGCAAGTCTCCAGGTGAGACTATCTGTCGGTCTCTAACGTTGAAAGATGTCTCCTAGACAGGAGCAAGACTCATAACAGAGGACAGGTGGATTCTTACCACAGCTACAGTTGTTAGTTGATCTGTCAAGAGGGGATTATTTTGTTGTAAATGAAATGTTGACAAATCCATGTTAATAAGAAGATACCTGAAGCTATATTATAGGATTGAGATCTTTTGAAAGCAGTGGAATACAATTACACATGTCAGAATTTTGGACATTGTTGCACTAACGATGACATTGGAGATGGTTCTTTGTGGTACTCCCACAATGAAGTCAAAAAATGTGAGCCGTACTTATATCATCATGAAAACTGTAAATAAATAAATGGAAACAAATTAAACTATCAGCTATGGGGAAAAGAAAGGTTTTTAATGGATTTAGAAATTGGTGCATCTTGAACTGTCATTGTTTTTGATGTTTGATGGCATAACGATGATGGTGATGGAAGTTATGATGAAAGTGATGATGATGGAGATGATGATGGTGAAGACAATAGCGATGATGAAGATGATGATGGTGATGACGATAGTGATGGTGATGATGGTGAAAGGAGATGATGATGTTAATGGAGATGATGGTGAATGGAGATAATGATGGAGATGATGATATTGTGGTGTTGATGGAGATGATGATGATGATATTGTGGTGGTGATGGTGACAATTGTGACTGTGATAATGATGGTGATGCTGGCTGTCCCAGGCCCCCCGGCCGTGGTCCAGATGAGCATGTGGCAGCAGGGAGATGTGGTCCTGTCTCAGCTCACTGACCGTCTCATCCTCGCCATGAAACACGCCGTGTGTGACATCATCATGGAGTACCGCCTGCTCACAGCGCCACTCTGTGAGGTGCCCGAACACTACGTGAAGGGCGTTGATTCGCCCCTCCACTCTGCCCCGCCCTCCCCTGTCTTGACACATTCCGCAGGTAGGTTCTTGCTCCAGTCAATAGTCTTGTGGCACGCTGGTTAGAACATCAGATTCTCGACTGAGAGAAACAGGGTTTGAATGATGTGTTGCTGTGTCAAACTTTGCGCAAGTTTGTTGCTGCGGTTCACCCTGCTGTGTGAATGAGTACCTGGTTATAGACAGTTTGTGTACGAATAGCATTCGTGCATTAAATGCACCGTGGCTGGGTGCTTCCCAAAGAAGTTGAAATGGTGTTCAGTTGAACAGGTCTGCCAGGGAGTAAAGTGACTGCTACTTTGATCAGTCCTGAGGACTGGATAGTACGCTATATTTAAGCTTACCGTTACTTTTTATTCTTTATATTAAAACTTACCTTTATTTTTTTACTCTTGCATTGGTGTGTGACAGGGCACATCTGAAACACTAGTATTATATGTTCTGCTATTTTGCATTGTCACAGAATAAAAATGTAAAATAATTGTGAAACGTTAAAGGTGTCATATATATGTGTTTGTACAGAGCCTTGTGTGTGTGTGTTTGTACAGAGCCGTGTTTGTGTGTTTGTACAGAGCCGTGTATGTGTGTTCGTACAGAGCAGCGTGTGTGTTCATATAGAGCCATGTATGTGTGTTTGTACAGAGCAGTGTATGTGTGTTCGTACAGAGCCATGTATGTATGTTCGTACAGAGCCGTGTATGTGTGCTCGTACAGAGCAGTGTGTGTGTGTTCATATAGAGCCATGTATGTGTGTTTGTACAGAGCCATGTATGTATGTTCGTACAGAGCCGTGTATGTGTGCTCGTACAGAGCAGTGTGTGTGTGTTCATATAGAGCCATGTATGTGTGTTTGTACAGAGCCATGTATGTATGTTCGTACAGAGCCGTGTATGTGTGCTCGTACAGAGCAGTGTGTGTGTGTTCATATAGAGCCATGTATGTGTGTTTGTACAGAGCCATGTATGTATGTTCGTACAGAGCCGTGTATGTGTGCTCGTACAGAGCAGTGTGTGTGTGTTCATATAGAGCCATGTATGTGTGTTTGTACAGAGCCATGTATGTATGTTCGTACAGAGCCGTGTATGTGTGCTCGTACAGAGCAGTGTGTGTGTGTTCATATAGAGCCATGTATGTGTGTTTGTACAGAGCCGTGTATGTGTGTTTGTACAGAGCAGTGTATGTGTGTTTGTACAGAGCCATGTATGTGTGTTTGTACAGATCAGTGTATGTGTGTTTGTACAGAGCCATGTATGTGTGTTCGTACAGAGCCGTGTATGTGTGTTTGTACAGAGCCGTGTATGTGTGTTCGTACAGAGCTGTGTATGTGTGTTTGTACACAGCCGTGTATGTATGTTTGTACAGAGCCGTGTATGTGTGTTCGTACAGAGCCATGTATGTGTGTTTGTATAGAGCCGTGTATGTGTGTTTGTTCAGAGCCATGTATGTGTGTTTGTACAGAGCCGTGTATGTGTGTTTGTACAGAGCCATGTATGTGTGTTCGTACAGAGCCGTGTATGTGTGTTTGTACAGAGCAGTGTATGTGTGTTTGTACAGAGCCGTGTATGTGTGTTTGTACAGAGCCGTGTATGTGTGTTTGTACAGAGCCGTGTATGTGTGTTTGTACAGAGCAGTGTATGTGTGTTTGTACAGAGCCGTGTATGTGTGTTTGTACAGAGCCGTATATGTGTGTTTGTACAGAGCCGTGTATGTGTGTTTGTACAGAGCCGTGTATGTGTTTGTACAGAGCCGTGTATGTGTGTTTGTACAGAGCCGTGTATGTGTTTGTACAGAGCCGTGTATGTGTTTGTACAGAGCCATGTATGTGTTTGTACAGAGCCGTGTGGAGTTGTGAGTGCTCAGATAATGAAGAAGCAGTCGGACTTGAGCGGAGGGAAGACACCGAAGGAGAAGACGTCCTTCTCCTTCCAGTCCCTCATGTCCCGGATGACCATCTCCAGCCTCGGCAAGGAGAACACCAAGGTGAGTCACTCCTAGGGGTTCACTATGGTCTGTGAGGGTCCTAGGGCCCCCCTGTGGTCTGTGAGGGTCCTAGGGCCCTGCCGTGGTCTGTGGTGTGTGAGGGGCGAGCTTGTGTGAACCCTGGGCAAGTGATTGGCAGATCCACTACATCACTGTTTGCCGATTTCCCGATCATAATCATATGTGTATCCTCTATCAAGCTAGGTCTGTAACTGCATACATAATTACATATTAACATTTTTTTCATACATTTCATCTTAAAAACTTTCTTTTATGTTTTTGTTATAGAGAAATACTTATGGTGCCAGAGTTTTAATGCTATATACAATGAAATGTGTTCGGCATCTGTTTTTATTGCTGGACCGAGCTTCTGCTTGGCAACAGGTCATGTGACTGATGGAGTGGTCAGTTGAGTTCATTGACCTGGTTCCGTTCAACAATTGTCCTTACAAAGTAGGAATTTCTGAAATGATCATTGAGGGCTTTGTGGAATTCTGGCATGGTTCCGAGTATATGTTATGGAAAAGTCACATAATCACCCAAAAAAATAGTGCCCAGTTAATTGTGTCGAAGAGACGTTTCCAAGAAAGTCTTGTGCTGCCACCTATTGGTGGTTATTAATGTTAAGTGGTGGTGACGTTACGGTGACAGTGGTGGTGACATTACGGTGACAGTGGCGGTGACGTTACGGTGACAGTGGTGGTGACGTTATGGTGACAGTGGTGGTGACATTACGGTGACAGTGGTGGTGACATTACGGTGACAGTGGTGGTGACGTTACGGTGACAGTGGTGGTGACGTTACGGTGACAGTGGTGGTGCGAGGTATGGTGGTGACCTTACGACGTTGACGTTGTAGGTGGAGATGTCGATGTCAGGTGGCGCCACCTGTTCGTCGCACACGTGGCACGAGGGGGAGCAGCAGCGTCAGAAAGAGGAGGACATCCGCCAGAAGATCTTCGAGTACGAGATCGGCAGTCGCGGCAGTCTGCAGCCGCTCTTCTGTGGCTGCCTGCAGCAGTGGCTGCAGTACTGCACCTCACTGGGTGGGTGACAGCCACACGTCACGCGTCACACTGGGTGAACTTGTGGCATCAGTTCTCTCTTTCACCATCTAGCCACGTGTCTGTCTGTTTTTTTGTTGGTCTATCTATTTATCTCTCTGTTTTTCTTTCCATCTGTCTCTGTTATTGATTATCAGCCGATTGTGTAGGTGCTAGTAGTGTTAATATATTTTAAAATAAAATCGACATATACCTAAGACGTGCGGGTTATACTTAGATAGATAGGATGGACTCTCGATAAGCCAAACGGCTTCCTTGTCCACCTGCCATCTAGAGTTGAATCTCTAGGTGGCAATCTTGTTAAATCTTGTTAAATCTATTCATTAGTCCTACCTATGTGTCTGTTTCTGTTTGTCTGTCAGTCCGTCCCTTTTTCTTACCAGCCGTCTGTAGTTCATCTATCCACCCGTCCTTCTATCTGTTTATGTGTCTCTTTTGCTGTTTTCTTTGTTCACCAGTCTGTCTAGATGTCAATCTATCCATCGAAACACTGCATAGATCTGCTTCTTTGTTTCAGTCAATCTACATCAGTCTGGCAGTCTGTCCATGTGTCTGTCAAAACCTATCTATTTTTCTGTTCGTCTGTCTGATCATCCGTCCTTACCCAATTCCATTTATCCAACCCTCCTCCTACCCTCCTCTCTCTAGTCACCCCTCTGTCCATCCGTTGTCAACCCATATTTTCCACCTTTCAGAGGCGCCCTCTGTGAGCCGGTCTGAGTACTCGCTGCACTCTCGCTTCCCGATCGACTACGTGTTGAAGGAACTCCAGACGGTGGTCACTGGCATCTGTCACGACACGGTCCCCAAGGTCTTCCGCCAGCTCGACTCATGCGTGTCCGTCGACAGCGACCTGACCTTCCTGCCCTACACACCCTCTCGCATGCCCATGTGTGTGAGTGACCTTTGACCTTTCCACGATGTGACATCACACGGAAATGTTCAGTTCTATAATTCGCAGTTCTTTGGTTTACTGAGTGTGTTGTATTTCTACTAAAATACAAATCTAGTTTAACATTTTATTTATATTAATTTGTATAATTTCTATTTCTATTTATTAATACATTTATTATATTTCTTGTACAGTGCATTGATCCACCTTGCTGGAATTATCACTATAGAAAAACATTATTATTATTATTATTATTGTTATTTTTAACTCTTTGTTTTTGTAAAATATTGTGAGAATGACAGAACATTTACTTTAAAGAGAAACGGCATGAATGAAAAATTAGTGACAAATGTGTAAGTCTTCTTTGAAATCTATGTCCATATCATTTTGTAGATGCTAATAATTTACTATACATTTGGATGGGAGTAGGACAGACTGAGTTGGTTGAAATATAACAATGTGTGCATGTCTTTATCTAGTCACAGTTTGACACAAGGTGTAATCATGTGACTGTTGTTTAGTCGCAGGACTACAAGTCGGAGTCGTCCCTCGACCTCAGTCAGTACAACTGTCTCGGAGTTCCGGGGCGCACCACCAGGTTCATCGTGGTCGGCCGCAACGTGCAGCAGTGGCAGATGAGTATCGACTACCCCTACCACGGTGTGACCTTCACCCCTGACCTCACTCACCCCAAGAGTACGCAATTGTTACTCTCTTATTCAATGTACCCTATTCGTTCTATTAATTGTACAGTTGGAACATTTTTACAGTTACAACAAATGCTTCTCACAACAATGAACACAATAAAATTGTAGTGCCATCTAGTGGCAAATGTTTGTTTTTTTAGTGCCATCTAGTGGCAAATGTTTGTTTATTTAGTGCCATCTAGTGGCAAATGTTTGTGTTTATTTAGTGCCATCTAGTGGCAAATGTTTGTGTTTGTTTAGTGCCATCTAGTGGCAAATGTTTGTGTTTATTTAGTGCCATCTAGTGGCAAATGTTTGTGTTTATGTTGTTTTCAATGTAGCCCACCAGGTGGCAAACCCAAATTCTGTGTTTTAAACTAACGTGGCACTAGGCACATCGCTTGTCACTCTGCATTGGAAAACACATTTTGTCAATTGTTTTAAATTACTGAGTGTTGAAAACTGCTTCTCAGGTGTCGGATTTTGTTGGAAAAAGGAATATATGCTAATTACGACATTAATGTTTAGTAGAATGATTACTGTATTTATTTATATTCATTTATCCATGAAGCAAATCTTTGTTATATATATATATGTGTGTATATATATATATATATATATAGACATATATAAATATATTTATATTATATATATATATATACATATATATGTATATATATATATATATATATATATATATATATATATATATAATATTAATTAATATTTATAATATTTATTTAATGATAAATGAGTTATTTGTAAGCACCATATGCGATGTGATATTACACTGCAGCACACCAATAAAAACAACGTGGTTTGTAGCAAACAAGAATTACCAGAGGTTCAAACCGTTTGAGCCGATGACTGATGCGACGTCTTCGCCAGACAAGAGTGAGAGTACGACCGCACCGTGCCGTGCCATTCCTGCGCACGCACCAGCGTGTGTGCCTCGCCAGAGGTTTCTGCTTATTGAAGTACAGGACAAAGAGGTGTGTTAACACATGCGTAACACATCTACACTGAATTACCTTTTGTTTTCATGAGTAATTAGAAATTTTTATTGGCTAAAAATAATATACATATGAAATGTGTTAGTTATATGCACATTCCCATCTTAATTTAAAACAATTTTTTAAATACAAAATAGAGCAATTCTGTTAATAACCTTTAATCCATACAATTAAAATAATTATATATATTTGTAAAATGAAATAGTATTTTTTAATATTCCCTTAAATCCTGTATTTTTTACAAGTACATCATGGTGATGGGGTCAGGATGACAAGCGAGATGTTCTTGATGCGTTGCCATAGTAACATCTGTGTGTGTGTTTCAGTTCTTGATGTACACATACAACTGGTCACAAGAGCTGAGCCTGGAGCTTGACCGGGAGCTGACCAGACAGCTGCAGTGGCAGAACGCCCGCTCCCACCTACTGACCTGCATCGTCAGTCAGAAGATGGGGCTCTTCCAGCACAACCTCTACCTCGACCCACAGCCCGACCCTAATACACAGGTTAGTGGGGCTGCACAGCCTGGCGCGACCCTAATACACAGATTAGTGAGGCCACACGGCCCAGCACGACCCAAATACACAGGTTAGTGACGCTACACCGCCTGGCGTGATCCTAATACACAGGTCAGTTGAGTCATGCATGACCCTAATACACAGGTTAGTGATGTTACACAGCCTGGCATAACCCTAATACACAGATTAGTTGGGCCATGCGGACCGACACATAGCATGACCCTAATACACAAGTCAATGGAGCTTTACAGTTTGATATGCAAAGCATGGCCCTAATGTACAGGTCATCGGAGCAATACAATCTGGTACACAGAGCCTGACCCTAATACACAGGTCAGTAGCACCACACAGCCTGGTACACATAGCATGACCCTAATACACAGGTCAGTGGGGCCATGACATACATTGGCTGACCCTAATACATAGGTCAGTGGGGTAAAACAGCCTACTACACGTAGCTTGATCCTAATACACAAATTAGTGGGACCACATGAACTGACATACGTGGATTGAGCCTAATATACAGGTCATTGGGGCTACACCACATAATGCACATCATCTGACCTTGTTACATAGGTAATTGAGGCTCAGGGGTAGAGCTTCACACTCTCGACTTTGAGAACCCGGGTTCGAATCCTGTGCTCTGGTGTTAAAACCTTGGGCAAGTTTTTTCACTCTGCATTCCTCCAGTTCACTGAGCTGTATAAATGAGTAACTGGCTATAGACAGTGGTGGATATGTGTATGATCAGCCTTTGCGCATTAATTGTAGCATATGGCTGAATGCTTCCCAGAGAAGTTGAGATGGTGTCTGAGTGAACAGGTCTGTCAGGGAAGTAAAGTGTAAAGCATTTTGAGCAGTCCTGAGGATTGGATACTGCGCTATGTAAGAACTTATCTTTTCACACATACAGGGCCTGACCCAAACACACAGTTCAACTGATCCCTTACCAGTAACTCCACCCTCTTAACCCTAACCCCCATGTATGCTCAACCACCAGGTCTTTTCTGTTACTTACAGTGTCAACAACGCCATTTTAACTGTCACATACATCGTTATCATCATTGTGCAGTCATAATGTCCCGTGGTTGGGCGAAGGCCTCAGCATGCTGCTTCCACATCTGCCTATCTTGCCCTATCCTCTGCCAGATGGTACCCTTCCAGTAGTCATCTAGTTCGTCTCTCCAATGTCTCGCCGGTCTTCCTCTTCTGACTTGTTCAATCACATCTGTGACCTTGGTCTTTTCTCTTACCGAGATGTTTGTTTTTCTGTCCCGGTATGTGATGTTTAACATACTCCTTTCCATCTTTGGAACAATCATGTTTATTTTATATATATATATATATATATAATAATAATAATAATGGCAATTTGTATAGCGCCGGTATCCGGTGGCGCTCATATATACTGTATATATATATATATATATATATATATATATATATATATATATATATATATATATATATATATATATATATATATATATATACACACACAGATATATATTACATATTGCACATTTACAACTCCTGAATATAAACCCTCTCTCTTACTAACCCTCCAGGGCATGAATCCATTCACCAACTCGACGACAATACACGACCTGGTGAAATACACGAGCATCCCTACCGTGACCTCGAAACAACTGCGCTACGGGCGGGGTCGAATCGGCAGCTCGGCCCGTCCCCAGGTGGCATTGCTGCAGCCGGGCATCATGCCCACCCCCGACGACGTGTTCCGAGACACGCGGCCCCCCGTCGCCATGCACTGTAAGACGGACTACAGGAAGATGAGAGACCCGGTCCACCGGCACGGCGCCCAGCTGCTCGAGTGTCGCAGTGTCAAGTGTAAAGGTGAGGCACTTTGAACAGGGTCCGTACGGGGCCTTCTTACAGGTTCTTACAGGTCCTTTTCTGGCTGAATGAGGCATTCCTGCCTCTTGTGCCAGCTCTGTCTTGAGCATTGTTATGGGACTGTGCGCACGCGTCTAAAGGTGACACAGTCCATAGTAGAGGTGGTGCCGTCAAAACATTTTTATAGGATGAATTTTCCATAGTTTATCAATACCTGGTTTGCATACTTGATATGTGGTCGGACAAGAGACTTAAAAACAGTAGAAAAACACTTGTCATCTAGATATTCAAAAGTGTGTCGAATTATCCCCATCATAGAATTGGCTTTATTAATTTATTCTGACATATGTGCCTCAAAGTTAATTGATGAGTCAAAAGTTACTCCAATATCCTTTACTGTTTCTGCTGTAGTAATTGTTTCTGATCTTTACCCAGTGTATATCCATCATTTCTTATGGAGGAATGTCCAATTCGCATGTTACAACATTTATCAGGATGAAATTTCAATAGTGATGTTTCTGACCATTTCTGGCCTTGAAAGTCTTGAAAAGCCAGCAGATTGCACCAAATTCAAGGCCTTGAAATCCTTGAATTTTACAAAGTAGTCTTGAAAAGTCTTGAATTTAATTGTGGTCAGTAAAATATTGTTTTGACTCAATTGTTGTGATAAATAACAGCCGGAAATGGAAAAGCCTAAGCACAAAAATAACTGACGTGTACATTGGGCAGTCGGCATTTCATTGTGGTCAGTGCCATTTTTTTGGTTAGTCGAGTAAAATTTGTAATGTTAACTTAATTTACTGCGTTTGAAAGTACACATGTCATTAAAACAGTCTTGAATTTCGTTTTGAAATAGCCTTGAAAAGTTTTGAATAGCCTTGGATTTGATATGTCCAGATGTATATGGACCCTGTTTGAAGAGGATTGTGGGAAATCTGGACGTTTTAACATTAGACATCGTAAATGTTTTAACATTAGGCGTGTCAATTTTTTTAATAATTGTGTTATTGTATTCATTGTATTTTAACTGTTTCAAATGTATTCATTGTATTTTAACTGTTTAATTAAATTAACGACTAATTGTTGTTTTGTTTTTAAATTATTTATTTGAAGATTTTAATGTACTAAATATTTGCCTGTAGATTTAGTATTACGTTCTGTTTTAAATCTCTTAATTTATTCATGGATTCGGTTTACAAAAGATTTATTTGCAATTTATTTGTCTATCTCTGTAGTACTGCCGCTAAAGTTCGTTTTGAAATTGGATGTTAGTTTAGTATTTGAACACGTTTTGGTTTGCTGTTCTCTTGAAATCCTTCTCATCAAGGGGTAGGTTGACCATTGTTCAGTTAATCGTCTTTTTCCCTCTTTGTTTTCCCAATCTTCCCTCACTACATTCTGTATAAACAGTCCCGAAATCCCCCTATCTTTTGACGTTGTTCTCCATTCTTCTCCCACTCTTTTTAGATCCATTAAGACCGTTATATAAATAAATAACTAGAAACCTTGCCGTAATATTAATACATAATTAGAAACCTTGAAACAAACTGCCTGGTTTTAAGATATTGTTGTATGTTTTTGCGTAAGACTTATTGCGACTGTTTGTGTTGTTTCAGAGAGTGAGAGGCGGACACGACTGGAGAAGTTGTACTGCATCTGGCAGCAGCGAATGGGACCCTCTCAGATGCCAATCGCCGTCAGTGTCAAACGCCATCACAACTTACTCTTGCATTAGCTCTTCAAGTAGTCACTGCTAAAAAGTTATATTTCACTATCCTGCAGTTGTAACGTGACTGCGTGCTAAAGTAATAAGTTAATAAAATAAATATGATAGATAAATACAATTAAATGTACATTAAGTGTATATTAAAACGATGAATAAATAAATAAAATAAATAGATAAATAAATTATTTGTACATTAAATTTCATTGTCATGCACTGTAAAGGATACGACACTGTGAGCTAAAATAATCAGTTAATAAAATATTAGAATAAATAGATCAATAAAATTATTAGTACATTAAAATAAAAAATAAAAAGTCCAGGATTACACTAAAACAATCTACTATAATGTCAATGTATAAATGATTGGGATGCTTTGTTAGATTAATATTCAGTTTCAGCCATTTCCTGCAGAATATCACATTTTAGTTACTGACTACTAATATCTAAAATTGCTATATCAATATGGGACTGTTTCATGAAGATATCATTAAATATTAATTGAATGTCATTAAATTTAAGCATTTTCAAAAAACAACATGGCCGCCGCTGTATCACTGAGGAAACTATTTCAATGACACACCAGTGAAAGGATCCAGTTGGCTCATCCCTGTATCACAGGATCAGATCAGAGCAAAATCTGTTTTGAAGAGTAAAATTTGACTTATGAGATCATAAGAATGTTAGTTAAACATTTGTTTGCAGTTTTAAAGTTGGCATCCTGAAACAGAATCAAATGGTCAAAAACTGTCAGTTTCAAAACAAGCTTATTTTCAATATCACAGAGTTGGTCAGTGTCAACAGCAGTAGCCTTTGATTGTCAATGATGTTGCATTTTCACACATTCTACACATTATAAATTACTCCACCATCTAATTCTGAGTAGAATAGACTGGGTTCGTCTTTGTCTTCATACAAATTTTGTGACGTAATCATTCGTACACATTGTCCGTTAAATCATCTGTTTCAAAACATCTTTGTGTTCATAAAACTAAGCTCAATATTGGCAAACATGCTTTCTCTATAGCTGCGCCAACAATCTGGTATCAACTCCCTGTTACAATTAAATCTTTTGAATATTAACCACCTGTCATAAAAAAACTTTAAAACATTTGTTTGAAACTGCATTTTCCAATTCCCACCGTGCATTTTTGGCAGTTCCATGCGCAAGTGATGACTCTTGTCTGCACCCGTTTACAAATATGTTTTGTTTGTGTGCGTCTGATCTTAAATGTACAAGGATATAGGTGATGTACGACCACAATAAGGTGTTCATCTGCCATTACCCGACCAAAGAGTACCCTATAAAAACAGCATTATGCAGGTTGTCTGAATTTCTGTGAGCACATATGTAGTGTGGAGTGAGTAGGAATTGTTTTTGTGCAGTGTGACATCAGAGCTGTCACATTACGACAGCTGTCAGTCGGTGCATTTCTGCGTATTAATACAGTTGTCATTTTGCTTGGTGATGTAATCAGGGGCAATCCGTGGGAGGTTCAAGCAGAAATGGAGGAGTGTAAGGTTTTTTAGAAGTTTGTGGGAGCCTGAGGTTTAAAAGTTCACAAATTTCTATGAATGGTAAATATGCTGTGAAATTGTCAATAACAGATCTCATCAAGATTAGTAGGAAATGAAGGAAACATTATAATGGTCACCTATGGAAAATGCAAATGTGGTCTGACTTCAGGTGCTATATAAGTGTAACAATTACTGTTGCAGGAGAATGATTTGAAGCTGCTCAAAGATTCGTCTCGTCTCATCCATAACGTCGCAACTCCGCTGCTCTTCAATGCCCAGTGGAGGAGGAAGCTTCTGAATATTCCGGAAGTGAAGAAACGACATGACAGTCAGAACTCAACCGACAAGCCTGTGAGTAGGCCGTGTTCACTGCATATACTGTATTTGTTCTGTTAGGTGTTCATGCCCTAATTAGTATACACCCCTTTTAAACAACATAAAAGACAAGTTCTTATATCCAGTCCTCAGGACCGTTCAATGCACTTTACACTTTACTTCCCTGACAGACCTGTTCACTCAGACACCATCTCGGATTCTCTTGGAAGCATCCAGCCATATGCTACAATTAATGAGCGAAGGCTGCTGATACATATATCCACCACTGTCTATAGTCAGGTATTCAGTTATACAGCTGAGTGACCTGGAGCAATGTAGAGTGAAAAAACATGCCCAAGGTTTTAACGCCGCAGCCAGGATTCGAACCCGGGTTCTCGTAGTCGAGAGTCCGAAGCTCTACCCCTGAGTCACTATGCTCTACATATCATTACAAGGTTAATCTTAACTACTGAATTAACCATTGTAATTTTATTTCTGCCAATGTCACTGTATTTTCAAAGGTGAGTGATGAAAAACTATCAAAGTCAGCCCAGATTAGCAGACTTTGTAGTGTTCAAATGTCCATTTGTACAAACATGTATGCATACATGTATGCATAATCCCTTGTCAATTATGTTTGCAGTACTTAGAAAACAGAAATAAAATAAAAAGTGTAAGAACTGATATAGTTTAAATAAATATGCCAAAATAGGATCACCATTTCATAACATAAATATTATATTAATTTTAACCACCAAGTCCACATCGGCCTGTTTAAATTTCACAAACATCATTGTCAATGTTAGACACCCAATATTTCCACCACCACCACCACAATAAAGTATTACATAACGAGTCACTTTGACCTTAACAGAGGTCGCGCAACAGCTCCGGCACAAGCATCAAGAGTCGGAGGTCAGAGACGGCTGACCTCCGCAAGAAGTCGGTCGGCTTCGAGTCGCCAGACGCCCTCTCGAAGCAGATGCACTCGACCTATGAGGAGGCGTGGCTGGACAGCATGAAGCAGAGCTTCCTCACCCAGTACATCCAGTACCTCCAGTCACTCAGCTTCGTCCAGGTCCAGACTCGACCTCACTCACCCAAGAAACTGTACGTACCAAATACACCTGGGTCATTTCAGTAATGTTGTTAAGAGTATAAGCCCGATGTTGTACTTTAAAGTAAGTTTTGATCCTTAACAGTGATCTTGAAAACATGAAAATGTTAACACCAAGATGGCTGACAGGATGTTGTCACTAGTGTGTCATGGAAATAGTGTCCTTTGTAATATGGCAATGGGTATTTGCGTTTAAACAAAGTCGTTTAATTTATTTAATTTAGCATATTAGAATAAAATAGATGCTTCATGTTCATGGCTCTTAGTGTTTGATAGACTACAAATGTACAGTTACCAGGTACTTAGGAGCATTGTTATTCATTGTGTGATAAAAGTCCACAGTTGGCGGACCAAAATGTTGCTCAAAAGTAACCGTAATTTTTTTTACAGAATTGCATACACTGAGCCTAATATTCAAACTGACAATATGGCATTATTACTAACACAATACAACGACAAGATAATTTAAGTAAATCATAGATTCTGAAGCTACAGCAGAACAGAACGATAAAAGACTTGCAAACATTTTAACAATATTTGTTATTTCATGTGTGTTTGTCCTTTTATTTGTTTATCTCTTATTATAATTTATTTATATTTTTAATTTTTACTTGTATAGACTTGTTCTGAAATATGAACATATTTGTGCTATTATTATGTGTGTTTGCAGTACTCGTGGCAACAGCATGGACCAATCATTCGAGCGGCCTCAGAAACTCATCAACCCGAGCTACATGTATCTCCAGAAGACGCTACCAGGGGGCATCATGCTCATCGAACTTGGCTTCAGAGACGTGTACTTCTGCGTGAATGTCTACGCCTTCGAGTGCTCCCGGCTGCCAGTCGGCAAGACAGTCAATCGACAGGTTCGTTGAGGTGGAGGCATCTCGGACTCTTTGATTACGTTGGATATTTTTACTATACTACTAATATTATTACTTGTAGAATATCCTCAAAATCGAACTAATTTAAAACAGTGAAAAGTTATAAAGTATTACACATTACTAAATGTAGATATATCAGTTGTAAAGTTGCTGCAGAATGTTGTGAAGAAGGAACGATTGACACAATGTGTCATACTATGTCAGTGTTACATTTTCATAGTTTTGTCATATACATATGTGGCTCTTGTGACAGTTGCTAAAAGTTTTAAGGGTTTCTCTTTTGTCAGATGTTTTTATTATATTTTTTGACCTGTTGTATCTGGCTGTTGAGAAACTATTGCCAGCTTCTGTGGTGTGACGTTTCATTCTGTTTTTTCTCTTTATATGTAAACTATTAGTATTCTATGTGTGATGTGCACGGGCCCAATATGCAAACGAGGCAGACATTTTTGTCTTGTTCATTTGAAATACCTAACTTACAATCTCATCTGTCAACGTCAAGTTTATCTTCTCTGGCAAAAATTCAGAAAAATATTAATGCATTTACAAACCTGTGTATTTAAATACAATAAACAGTCTGTACAAAATAACCTTGTTTCCCCAAAAGTTGCTTTTTAAGTTTGCTTAAATAATTAATCACAAACTACTGATGTTTTTCGCCAACCAGTGTATTGTTTTAGCAGCGTACACACTACATCATAGGACCCTCTGGATGCTATATGTATCCACATACAATACAGTGTGTGACATCCAGTACCACATTTGTCCTTGTCACTTCAGCTGGCCGTCATCTTCACGGACGAGTGTGACAAGTTCAAGGACCTGACCCACGCCCACTCGTTCGCCCACGACTTCCACCTGCGCACCATCCAGCAGTACCTGGGCAAGCACCAGCCGCCTCGCTTCATGCACGGCTACAACCTCACTGGCTTCTTGCACGACTTCAGCCAACACTTCTCCTACGCTCCCAGCTTTGCTCAGAATCTCATCTACGAAGGTAGGTCCATGTGACTTCAGTCAACACTTCTCCTACGCTCCCAGCTTTGCTCAGAATCTCATCTACGAAGGTAGGTCCATGTGACTTCAGTCAACACTTCTCCTACGCTCCCAGCTTTGCTCAGAATCTCATCTACGAAGGTAGGTCCATGTGACTTCAGTCAACACTTCTACGCGCCCAGCTTTGCTCAGAATCTCATCTACGAAGGTAGGTCCATGTGACTTCAGTCAACACTTCTCCTACGCACCCAGCTTTGCTCAGAATCTCATCTATGAAGGTACGTCCATGTGTGAGTGGTGTGACTTCAGTCAACACTTCTTATGTATGTGGGTCAATGTTGTGACTTTACTCACAGTTGCTAGGTCCATGTGTCAGAGGTGTGACTTCATTTAACACTTGTTAGGTCCGTGTGTCAGCAGTGTGAAATCATCCAACACTTCGTAGGTCCGTGTGTTAACAATGTTACTTCAGTCAACATTTCGTAGGTCCATATGTCAGTGGTGTTATTTCAGTCAATACTTCTTAGGTCCATGTGTCAGTGGTGTTACTTCAGTCAACACATCTTAGGTCCATGTGTCAGTGGTGTTACTTCAGTCAACACATCTTAGGTCCATGTGTCATTGGTGTTATAACTGTTACTTCAGTCAACACTTCTTAGGTCCATGTGTCAGTGGTGTTACTTCAGTCAACACTTCTTAGGTCCATGTGTCATTGGTGTTATAACTGTTATTTCAGTCAACACGTCTTAGGTCCATGTGTCAGTGGTGTTACTTCAGTCAACACATCTTAGGTCCATGTGTCAGTGGTGTTACTTCAGTCAACACATCTTAGGTCCATGTGTCAGTGGTGTTATTTCAGTCAACACATCTTAGGTCCATGTGTCAGTGGTGTTATTTCAGTCAACATTTCTTAGATCCATGTGTCAGTGGTGTTACTTCAGTCAACACATCTTAGGTCCATGTGTCAGTGGTGTTATTTCAGTCAACACTTCTTAGGTCCATGTGTCAATGGTGTTACTTCAGTCAACACTTCTTAGTTCGATGTGTCAGTGGTGTTACTTCAGTCAACACATCTTAGGCCCATGTGTCAGTGGTGTTACTTCAGTCAACACTTCTTAGGTCCATGTGTCAGTGGTGTTACTTCAGTCAACACTTCTTAGGTCCATGTGTCATTGGTGTTATAACTGTTATTTCAGTCAACACTTCTTAGGTCCATGTGTCAGTGGTGTTACTTCAGTCAACACATCTTAGGTCCATGTGTCAGTGGTGTTACTTCAGTCACCACATCTTAGGTCCATGTGTCAGTGGTGTTATTTCAGTCAACACATCTTAGGTCCATGTGTCAGTGGTGTTATTTCAGTCAACATTTCTTAGGTCCATGTGTCAGTGGTGTTATTTCAGTCAACACATCTTAGATCCATGTGTCAGTGATGTTATTTCAGTCAACATTTCTTAGGTCCATGTGTCAGTGGTGTTATTTCAGTCAACACATCTTCTTAGGTCCATGTGTCAGTGCTGTTATTTCAGTCAACACTTCTTAGGTCCATGTGTCAGTGCTGTTATTTCAGTCAACATTTCTTAGGTCCATGTGTCAGTGGTGTTACTTCAGTCAACACTTCTTAGGTCCATGTGTCAGTGGTGTTATTTCAGTCAACATTTCTTAAGTCCATGTGTCAGTGCTGTTATTTCAGTCAACACATCTTCGGTCCATGTATCAGTGGTGTTATTTCAGTCAACACTTCTTAGGTCGATGTGTCAGTGGTGTTACTTCAGCCAACACTTCTTACGTCCATGTGTCAGTGGTGTTATTTCAGCCAACACTTCTTACGTCCATGTGTCAGTGATGTTACTTCAGTCAACACTTCTTAGGTCCGTGTCAACACTTATTTATATGTGTGTCAGTGGGTTGACTTCAGTCAACACGTTGTAGGTCCACGAATTGGTGGTGTGACTTCAGTCATATATTTTAGGTCCATGTGTCAGTCTTGTGACATCTGCCAACACTTAGGTCTGTGTTGTTTTTGTCAGTCACAAATTGACTGCTACTAAGACTATGTTCCACAGGTTGTACAGTGATGCTCTCATTTCAGGCACTGTCACCATCGATGAGACGAACAGCTCTGGGCACCAGTTGTTTGAGTACATGCTGCAGCCGGAGCATGCCGAGCTCTACAACATGCGGCGGCTACACATGCAGGGCGGAGTCAACGACGACCTCGAGATGGTGAGTGTTCTAGGGCAAGTGTGTTCTGTGAACATAGCTGTACGGCACTCAACTGTGTTCTAAGATGAGTGTGTTCTATGAATATAGTTGTATGGCACTTGCTTGTGTTCTGGGATGAGTGGATTCTGTGAACATAGCTGTATGGCACTTGCTTGTGTTCTAGGATGAGTGTGTTCTATGAACATAGCTGTATGGCACTCACCTGTGTTCTAAGACAAGTGTGTTCTATTAACATAGCTGTATGGCACTCACTTGTGTTCTAAGACAAGTGTGTTATATTAACATAGCTGTATGGCACTCACCTGTGTTCTAGGATGAGTGTGTTCTATGACCATGACTATATGATACTCGCCTATGTTCTAAGACAAGTGTGTTCTATGAACACACCTGTATGGCACTCACCTGTGTTCTAGGATGAGTGTGTTCTATGAACATAGCTGTATGGCACTCGCCTGTGTTCTAAGACAAGTGTGTTCTATGAACATAGCTGTATGGCACTCACTTGTGTTCTAGGACGAGGATGCTCTGTGCACACAACTGCCGTGCAGTGGTCTGGACGACCTGGAGGGGATGAGCATCAAGTCAGACGTGTACGACATTGGCCTGGTCATATCACATGACACGTCGACCACTGACCAACAGCGGGGTGCGGGCAGTCTTGACCAGATGTCTCTGCGGCTCCGCTACTGGGTCATCATGACCCACCGCAGGGAGATCTTTCCCCGACTCAAGCTGGAGCGGAAGACGAGGATGGCCCAGCCCGACAACATCACCTCGTACCCAGCCAGTAAGTACCACACACGTCTGTAAATTAACTTTGGAAAGTGTTTCTTTAAAAATATTAATTGTAGTGCTTCACAGCGTGGTTAAAACACCTGAAAGTTAAATGCCTAAATATTTATTTAAACGATTGTGAATCAAATATTTAAAAATGTAAAATAAAAATAAAAATATATTGTCACTGGTACAGGAAGTGTGTTTGCATCAACAGTGTGTCTTGTCATCCTTGCCACAGTTAATATTGTTCACTTGTCTTGTGTGTGTGTGTGTGTGTGTGTGTGTGCATGTGTATATATGTTGGTTGATCATCATATTATGTTCATTTTTTGGGTCTATAAACACTTCTGATATATATATATATATATATATATATATATATATATATATATATATATGTATATATATATATATGTTATACATATATACACTGTATATTGTTGCCAATGTCTGAATTAAAACGTTCATTTATCAAGATTGGAAATGGCAGTGGAATAAATGTTTTTTTTAAGAGTCTTCTGAAAGACTGCTATTGTTTGTGCCTACTGAACATATTTTGGCGAATCATTCAGTTGATACTTCTGCCATAAATAAGTACCGTACGAAGTAAAATTTTCGTTTAGACTTTATGATTAGATTATTGTACAGTATAGTTGTGGACAAGAAATGTGATTATGGCAGTAAATGTCTAATGTAAATATAATTGTTCTTATTATTTTATTATTGTAAATAGAGCCTTGCTCATAACTTGTTATATACACTCTGCTGGTCTGCACTTTGGCTTGTGTACTACAAGTACTTGCTGTACCTAAGCCAGCTATTTACTCGCCCATCTATATTGATATCCCTATCTCATTAAGTACTTCCTACACTGCAAGTGAGCCTGTCTACCTTTTCCAATAGTTTGTGCCGTGGAATGTTGAGTCTTCACAATTGTCTCGTTAAATGCGCTTTTTAGCTTTCAGCTTTTCCTGTGTAAATGAATGCCACCAAACTGTGAACAGAACATTTCCAGAACAAGTTTCTGCTTCTACAATTCAATGTTTTTGTTTATCTAATTTATTTGTTAATTTGCAAGAACGTAGGTCTGTGTGACAGTGAGTTTCACGTGCTGGTCTATTGGTATAAATGCCTGTTTTGTTTTATGAAATAAAAATTATGGAGTCAAAGTAAAGTTAAAAAGGTTGTGGAAAATGCCAAAGGTGGCTTTGCCTCAGTCAGTAGATCACAATATTATGGATGTTAATACTTTGATCAGTACATCAATAATCACAAATAATCTGATGTGCCAATCAAAGTTTCAAATGTTTTCTTGTGGTTGTAAAACAGTTTGCTGTCTTTTATAAAACTAATTGCTTAGATTTAAACTATGCACAGACATGATTAAAAATGAGCCCAATGAATGGTGGAAGCAGCTGTAGTTATTTGCTGTGATATGTTCTGTTCTGTTCTGTTCCGTTCTGTTCGTCTTAATACGCGGCCTGTCACTCCTATCTGTTGTGTCTTGCCATAATGAAACACTGAATGCAAGACGCATACATTCGCCAACAGGAAGTGTCTTGAAATGCGACCGGCAGATGAGACAGTAATAGTTGTTGCTTGGCTTGGTTTGTAGCAGGGCATATGATGTCGACATCGTTAGGCAGTGAAGCAGGTAAGATCTGTGCTCATCGGATGGTTTTAGTGTCAGACACTTTCTGTTGTATTAAGATAAACGCTGTGTGCTCAGCTGGTTCTGCAAAATGTCCATTGACCGTAGAATTCTCCTACTAATCCATCTTTGGTTGTACATATTCGCTCGATGGCTGGTAAGTGTTGGTTGATGCAAGGACAGTATATAAGGTGTTCTTTTCACGTACATTTGGGTGTGGTAATTAATAAAGTAATTCGGCACTTAACCACGTGTATTCCAAACTCACTGTGGTGTTTACATGTGTGTGTACATTTGTTGTGTTAACATTTGTTAAGAACGTTAAGAGTTGAAATTTGACAGGCCCAATGCTCTCTTAACATTTGGTTTAGGAAATGTATCTGGTGTGTTTTGTGCAGTGAAAAACACACTTCTAGTCATTTTGTTTTGTGTTGTTTCATATGAAAAAATTGGTGTGTGGTGGGGATTTTTAAATGTTTTACCTGAAATAATATCTTGCAAACACTAATCACTTTGGTGTGTGTGTGTGTGTGTGCGTGCGTGCGTGCGTGCGTGCGTGCGTGCGTGCGTGCGTGCGGGCGGGCGGGCGGGTGGGTGTGAGAGAGAGAGAGAGAGAGAGTGAGAGAGGCCGAGAGATGGGGAAAGATGGGGAAGAGAGAGAGACCGCAAGATAGGGAGCGACAGGGAGAGATGGGGTGAGAGACAGAGACAGCTAGAGGGGGAGAGAGGGGGTGAGAGAGGGAGAGATGGGGTGGGAGACAGAGACAGCTAGAGGGGGAGAGAGGGGGTGAGAGAGGGAGAGATGGGGTGGGAGACAGAGACAGCTAGAGGGGGAGAGAGGGGGTGAGAGGGGGAGAGAGCTGTACCACCGTTATTAATAAAAAATTATCTTATGAAATATAGCAATTGTTCAAGGTTTAGAGACCTAAGCTTAACTTTAAATGTTGTGAACATTGAGTGGCTCATGATGTAAAATATACTCCACAAACCATAGGAACTACAAAAAAACAGAAACTAGCAAATCATTTGTAAAAATATTCATCAAGTTGGAACAATACTGTATTAAATATTCCTTATTATACAACTAATATTAGTTGTGTAATAAGCAATCTTGTTGTAATGTAGAAAAACATGGCTACAACTAGAATTAGGAACATAATAAACAGTATCCGTGAAAATGAATGGGTAATGTTGATGACAGTGGGAGTTTCTTCACTGTAGAGAACAAATAGAATGTTCAAGGTAAGACTGGGCACGGAAGAGAAGAGACTGCACTCTCCTGACGACTGTAGTTGTAGTGTTAATGGCATGGTGTCTTTCACTAATGTATACAAGTAGATCCCTTGTTTCAGTAGCTGTGGGGTAGTTGTAGGGTAGTTCTCCACTGTGTACAGTTCTGCTCAGAACACAGTCATCCTAGCACCCAAGGCTGGTTCCTTGTGTGCACAGAGGCGACATGTCCTAGAATGTAGCTCATAATCATCTTGTGGATATAACTTTGCATGCAGCTGTAGTACCAGGGGTAGCTGTGAATATGAAATATCAGGATGATTTGGATGCATATTTTCAGTTGCAGGTGATGTAGTTAGTGCTGTACTATAAGTAATAGCAATAAATTATTAATCAAGTGACACACAGAAGAATTTGAGTGTTTGTAAATTACATTTGTTACAATGTTAATTTGAACAGTGTTTTAGCAGTAATGCAAAGGTACATAAAACGTACTCGAAACCAGGAAGAACCCTTAACCTTACTTTTCTTCCAAAGCGTAGGTTATTTCCTGAAAGTTTGGTGCTAAAGATGCACTATGGCAGCTATACGTAGTTCTACATATCTTCATAACACATCAGAGTTGTGAATTTGATGAAACATTCTGATTGATGCCGTTTCCTTAATCAATTAATAATTTTCAGTAAATTGTATACACTTTGTTTGGCACAGCTATGACGTTAACTTATTTTGTTCATTGTCAGATTAAGTTTTTCACTTATTGAATTAGGAAGGCACGACAAGCATTGCTTGTCAAAACATACCAAGTTCTCTGCAAAGATTCCTCAAGAAAAAATTACAAATGTGAGGAAGACGATTTTCCACAAACTTAATTTGACACACATCGAGATGATGGTGACACTTGCCAGATCTCTTCCATCCCATAATCCCAGTCCTTTTCTTCCCACGCAGACTTTGGCATGTGGCTAGACGGAGCAAATGATGCTGGAAACTCATCAGAAGTGTCGGAAACGATTGAGGGAATCGCTACGTCGAAAACCGCTTCGATACGACAAGCAAGCATTAACTACCTCGGTTACTCAAATGTTCACCAGGTGCCGATGTACGCCCTGCTTCGACAGGAAGCAGACAGAGCCAGGTGGGTGGTCAAGGAACCGACTGTAAACGTGGGATTCTTGGGATCAATGAGAGCTAGAAACAAGTGACTCAATTCCGAGTCACGTTTTTAAACAATGGCGATAAAAGTTTAAAATATTTGTAAATATCTAAAAGGTGTTCGCGATGAACATAATACATGTTATCACAAATTATTTGTTTATGTTAGATAATATTGTTAGTTTGTCTAGTAAGTTTCTTTGCCATTGTACATCTGGTAATCTATTAATTTATTATCATGTACATCGGCATTGTGATGGCATCAAATTAAGTTCCATTAGATTTCATTGCCATCATCGCCATGCTATTTTGAGATAATGCGTGTTGCATTGTCCTCGGCCAGATGATGCGCTTCCAGTACTCATCTAGTTCATTTCCCCGTCATCTCACTGGTCATCCTATAGATTGTTTCCCTTTGTAAGATTTCCAGGTTGTGATATCTGAAGTCCATCAGCTATCTCATGTTATAATGATATGTCCTACCCAGGTCCACTTCTGTCTTCTGATTTGTTCAATCCCATCTATGATTTTTGTCTTCTCTGTTACTCAGATGTTTGTTTTTCTGTCCTCGTTTCCATCTGTGTGTTTGTAACTGGTAGGTTGTTGTTTGCCTGGTTGGTGCGTGTCCAAGTTCCTGTGTCATAAGTCATTGCTGAGTTGTAGACTTGTCTCTTCAATCAAGTTCCAAAGTCACCTTGAAGATGATTAATTGCACTCAGCCGTACAAATGAAAACTGGCTATAGACAGTGGTGGATATTTGTAAAAGAATTTATTTTGTGTAATAATTCCCATGTGGCTGAATGTGTCTCAGAAACAGAAGTAGCAGTGGTATTTGAGTGTTAAGTTAAAACCGAGTGACCAGTCATCATTACTGTTTGGCTGTGTTTCACCTTCCTCCCAGTTGCCTTTCTCCATCTGGTATGGTGCTGATCGTCCCGTCGGTTGACACCCATCAGACTCTAGTCTCCCAACAAGAGTCCTGTCAGGTTTTCCTTGACCTGTCAATGGGAGCTGTCCCGTCTACCCCTTGCTTCATACAACCTTTTACCAAGTCCATGTATTCCTTTCACTCTATAAATCCACACCACATCACCCTACTTTTTAAAACATCTGCAAACTTCTCTACGCCCACTCTTCTAAGTTCTACACTCTTTCTGTCACTGACATCTAACAAAACAGACAGGTCCTACACAACAGGACAAATGACAGGTCGTAAACGAAGACAGTTTTCTTGCAGAGACATGCTGAAGGTGATGGTGGAGAGCTCCATGGCGCAGTGTCGCCGGGACTTCCTGTGGAACCGAATGCTCATTGGCATCCACGAGGAGGGAGAGGGGAGGCGGAAACACCGCAGCGAGCCTTCAGAGGAAGCCAGGGTTCCCGTGAGTCTACAAGTCTTGTTACAGCGTAGAGAGCATGATACAGTTGTTGTTAGCACATCAGCTAGACATGCCAGTGCCCTGATTTCAAAACCCGGACACATGGTATATATGGTGTAACAACCTTGCAGGACCCTGAAAGATTAACATATGTTAATAAAAACATAAATTTTCAATCATTAGATGATTTCAAATTAATGTTGTTTTAATTCACATGCATCTGGCCTATTTCTACATATTTCTAAGCAGTGACTAACATTGTGAAGACACATGTACCAATGAATGTTTGTGGCTTGAACTTCGGACATTCAACTACGAGAATCCGGGTTCGAATGATGTGCTGCTGTGTCAAACATTGGGCAGGTTTTTTCACTCTGTATTGCTCCAGTTCACTCAGCTGCATGAATGAGTACCTGGCTATAGACAGTGGTGGATATTTCTGGATGAATAATCTTTGCACATTAATTGCAGCTTCATTGCATGCTTCCCTGAGAAGTTGCGATGATGTTTGATTGAACAGGTCTGCCAGGGAGTAAAGTGTGAAGTGTTTTGAGCACTTCTGTATAAGAACTTACCCTTATATTTGTATGATGTTTTACAATTCTGACGACTTGTATAAACTCACCGTTTCCGCTGTTGCTTGTCCTCGCAGCTGCTCACAAAGCTCACATTCGTCGAGTTCGAAGAACTGCTCAGCTTTGTGACAAAGGTCAGTCTGAGTGACATTGACCCGACCTTGACCCCGCTACAAAACATGAGTGTGGCGTGGTACCAGAGTCTACTGGTGCTACTGCGCAAGGAGTACACTGAGACCCACCGCTACTACGTCAGTGCCAACAACCTGCAGTACATGGTGAGTCACGGACCGTCTTATCCTTCTCCTCCTCCTCCTCCTCCTCCTCCTCCTCCTCCTCATTCTCCTCCTCATTCTCCTCCTTCTCCTTCTCCTCCTTCGCCTCCTCCTTCACCTTCACCTCCTTCTTCTCCTCCTCCTCCTCCTCCTCGTTCTTTTCCTTCTCCTTCTCCTTCTCCTCCTTCTCCTTCTCCTTCTCCTTCTCCTTCTCCTTCTCCTTCTCCTTCTCCTTCTCCTTCTCCTTCTCCTTCTCCTTCTCCTTCTCCTTCTCCTTCTCCTTCTCCTTCTCCTTCTCCTTCTCCTTCTCCTTCTCCTTCTCCTTCTCCTTCTCCTCCTCCTCCTCCTCCTCCTCCTCCTCCTCCTCCTCCTCCTCCTCCTCCTCCTCCTTCTTCTTCTTTGTCTTCTCCTTCTTCTCCTTCTCCTCCTCCTCCTCCTCCTCCTCCTCCTCCTCCTCCTCCTCCTTCTCCTTCTCCTTCTCCTTCTCCTTCTCCTTCTCCTTCTCCTTCTCCTTCTCCTCCTTTTCCTTTTCATTTTCCTTCTCCTCCTTCTTTCCCTTCTTCTTCCTCTTCTCCTTCTTCTTTTCTTCACCTCGTCTTCCTCCTTCTCCTCCTCCTCCTTCTCCTTCCTCCTCCTTCTCCTTGTCCTTCTCCTCCTCCTTCCGAAAGTGAGTGAGTGGGTGGGTGGGTGGGTGGGTGGGTGGGTGGGTGGGTGGGTTGGAGGGTGGGTGAGTGGGTGAGTGAATTGAGTATGTTATATTACTTGTTTGATTTAGCTGGCTACCAACCAGATATAAATTTACACTGATCTGCATACGTTTACTTACTTTATACTTTCAAAATGTGGTCATTTTCATCATAGAATAATGTTATGGTTTGGACCCTTACTATATATAGGTTGGCATTTTACCATACAATTATGTGTTATTATTTTTGACATGTTCTGTTAATGTGGATGTTACTAACATATTATATTTTGCCACCTGCCAGCCATGTTTATTTTCCATTACAAAAATCACTAACGTATTAGTTTCTTTATTTCGTGATTCAGGTGGTACTCAACCCAAATGTCAACAGTTTCATGATGTTGGCCATCGACACAAAGTCTATGAAAACGGTGCGTCATCAATCGACACTGTAGGATACGTAGCATCTTAGGTTTTACAAATTCAAGATGGTGACTTATTGACAATTAAACAGGACATAACACTGTTTATTGTGATGGAAATACCCAAATTGTCAAATATAGCTCAGCTTTACACAAGTGACTAAAATGTATTTTTATGCCTAGCCATGCTGCTGAATTTCCGTGATAAAAGATCGTATGAATTTAATTCATGTTGCAATCAGCTAAGTCAAGTAATGAACATATGTGTGTTCGTATGGAAATGGCAATATGATGAATATAGTTACACCAGGTTAGCTTCAGTCTAAATGCTTGTTTTGTGTATATTTTCTCAATCCCCTACCGTTTATGTTCATTTTGCATTTAAATGTATTGGTTAATAATTCAAAAATTTGCATTTATATTTATTAACATATTAACAATGCATGCTTTTCTAGGGCAGATTAATATAATATAATATAAACTGCTCTTGCTCAGAGCATTGCATTCGGCCATGAGTGACTGTTCTTCTCTGTGCCTGCAGGAGTTGTGTGCGGTCTACCGCGACCCAACACTACGTGCTGTGTCTGACTCCCCGAGCAAGCAGAATCCTCAAGCACACGACCTGCATAAACACTTTGAGGACTTTGTCAATGTCTGCTGCTACCATCTCTGGTCAGGAATCCTTGTCTGAGGAAATAACTGCCGGACAGGAACCTGAAGTCACAGTGTGCGGCCATGTGTGACAGTGAATCCTGGCCTGAGGAAATAACTGCAGGATAGGAGAGCCAAAGCCACAGTGTGCGGCCATGTGTGACAGTGATTCCTCAGCTGAAGAAAGAACTGCAGGATTAGAGGGCCAAAGTCACAGTGTGCGGCCATGTGTGACAGTGAATCCTGGCCAGAGGAAATAACTACAGGACAGGAGAGCCAAAGTCACAGTGTGCGGCCATGTGTGACAGTAAATCCTGGCATGAGGAAAGAATTGTAAGACTAGAGAGAGCCAAATTCAGTGTGCAATCATGTGTGATAGCGAATCCTCAGCTGAAGAAAGAACTGCAGGAGTAGAGAGCCAAAGTCACTGTGTGCGGCCATGTGTAACAGTATTCCTCTGTATCTGCATAATATATACACTGTAGCTGGCAATGCTATTATAATGTATGCTGAAGCTTGGTAGCTGGGATCAATTTAGTGATTGCATGTGCTCAACATTATATTTGTGATATCAAGTGTACATTTACGATTACTTAACAATTTGGTCAAGAAATTATATTTTCAATTTTATATCAATTACCACCTAGTACTTGATATGGGATTGCCGTAGTTGGAAGATGTGTCCCCAAATTAGGATCCAGTAACAACTACATGTTCATCTTGGACCAGATGTGGATCTGTAAAACAGTGTTCCATCTGGCAGGGGTGATACAACAGCATTGACAACCCTGTTAAGTGCAATATCTTTAGCAGAACATTCTCCGAAACTCACCTCTTTCTCCCTCTAGCGTTGCATTTAGCTATTATTTCCTTCCTATGGTTTCTCATGTTTTTGTTTTCCCGTTGCTTCTCTATCTTGAACTAACAAAATTGCCTTTGAATCTTGTCTCATCTTGGTTTTTTAATACTGTTACTGGAATATGTTGCAGCTATTATTTCTGACTATTGCATAACAGACGGAACAATTTGCTGGTTCATGGTTAATCTCCAAACCAAAATCTATGACAGATGTCTTGGTAGGGCAGTCCATTGATTTGTAAAAAGATTACCCCGTACCTGTATTTGTATGTATTGGCAGTATAGATAATAATATGTTAAGGACTTATGGTTTAGTCAATGTGGTTAACCAAAACCTCTACATCCAGGAGTTTATATATATATACACATATCCAAAGAAATGATTACAAATCTGTTATATATGATGCATGTCATTTGTGGGCAGTCTGCAAGGGTAATTGTGTAAATTTTCAAAACAGAAACATTCTGTGTTCTAACTGTATATGAATACATACACACATGGAATAATTTGGTTAATTAACCCAAATTACATATTTCATTGTTTCTATTTATTGTACGTTGGTTTTCCATGAAACACCATTAATTTGTTGTAGAAACAAAATGATAACTAAAGATGGTCATTATTTTGCAGCATATTTAAACAGAGATATGCTATGTTTTAGAGGGTTTATATTGTGGTAAATGATGTGCTAAGAAATGGTAAAAACAGCTTTCGTCCTAATAGTTAGAACTCTTGTAGCTGAAAAGATGTGTTGGTTTGTAAAGGTTACCTCGACTTGTGTGAATCAGAGAATATTTTAATCACAAAGTGATTGCAGATATTCTCGTACTTTTACTAAGTATTGTTATCACTCTGCTCAATATTTTCATGACAAAGGAATTACGTGAATTTGATTCATGTACATATTTTGTTGTACAGGGACAGTATATATCGTTGGATCATGAATGAAAATATGTTGTATATAGTTATGAAATGTGGAGGGACTACAGTTGGGTAATGAACTTAATGTGACATTTATTGAGTTATAAAAAATAATAAGTTATAAAATGCAATGTATCATCAAAGAGGGAATATAAAATGTGGAGGGATTACAGTTGGATTATGTATTTAACCATGTTTACCGAAGTATAAATATTAACAACACTTGTAAAATGCAATGTATCATCAAAGATGGAATAAGTTAAATTTAGCCAGATTATGATATTTGAGTTATAAAATACAATGTTTTATTATCAGGTGTATGAAAAATGGTAAATGCAGCTGAATTATGAATTTGTAAATGTTGTAGGAGAGTGAATGATGTAATCATGTGTATATTACATACAGAAAGATCAGGTTGTGCATAATTTAATTATCATCAGTGTTGGACAATTTGTTACTTTTATATGATACTTTACAAATTGCTCAAGTAGTGTAATACTACGACAATGTGTGTTGAATAGAAGAAATTGCCAAGGAATTATACACATGTACAGAATCAAAGATGTGTTGTTTTATTTGCAAGTTTATGGTATTTTGATAAATCAAGTTGAGCACGCAATGGAATAATGGATCACACTGCATGTTTGGAGATTGCCAATTTACACAACAGTGCAAGTGCTTACAAGGAATTTTCAGTACATTGCATTCAACATGCAAAAGAAAACAGAAAGTATATATAAACACCTGTTTTCATACAGACAAACATTTTCATACCACAGTCAATTTATAGCTGTGCAGATGAACAGTTTTAGCAATGATGTTTTTTCTGACACAAAATGAACTAAACTTCGAAGAGGTCAATGTGTTTTGTAATTGGGTTCTTGGCGACCAGATATGTTTGAACATATGCCATAATTAATAAACAAAGTTTATTATAACAGGCTGTGCAACCAATCTTTTTTGTAACCAGATGTAGTGTATCAGAATATCATTTGAACATTTACAGCTGGAGCAGAAAAAATATGGTTTCAATGGGGAAGTGAAAAAGACTGGGTTTTACACTATCTAAATGATAACAATAAATACTGACAAAAACATGATTAAGGTTAATTTAGGTAGGCTTTAAAATGGATACATTAAAATAATATAGGAATATTAATAAAACAAAACTTTCTATAGTTGATCAACTAAAATTGTGACATATTCACACAATACAAAATGCAGCCATATTATGTATCTCGTTGCCTTTCAAACTACAACGATAAAAACTGAGATTGGTTTCAGGCAAACCTTTATTGATTTGCAAAATAAATAAAATGTATATGGACACTAATACAAATCTACACAAAACAGCATATGCATATAACACACAGTTAAACATGTATTATAAAAATGTAGTAACTTCCACTGTAAGTTGTTTTGTTTACAAACCACTGTCAACCATCACAGAGTACTGTATTTGTTTGTACCACCAGCCACCAGGTGGCATGCCTACTTCCCACGTTCCGTGTGAATTCTGTGATGTGTCGTTTATCGCACGTTGTTACTCTTTAAGTGTAGTATGGCTCATACACTGTACTTCAAAAAGTGAACATGCACGTGATATAGGATTTAAACTTTAAACAAATTTCCCAGAATTCAAGAGAACATTCTTTCGCCACCTAGAGAGAATGTCCGTAAGTGTTGATTGCAAAGCAAACAATCATGTCCACAAAAACATGTCAGTCATTGTTGACACCATCTTGGCCACAATCTGGTTGATTCAGAATGTTAATTTAAAATTGATACATCACTATTTTAAAGAACTATACAGCTGCTATGTTTATAAACTACTTCAGATTCTCTCCAAATAAGTTATGACTACCAGGTACTCATGTTTGCTCAACTTTCTGGCTCATTGAAATTTAGGAGAGCACTACCCAAATTGGATGTCATTTAAACCACAAATGTTTGCATGTGACAGTAAACATGAAGGCAGCACACAGAAGTCCCCAAACATTGCAAACACGTGACACCTGTAAAATTACCCTGACAAATACTGTTGATGTGCCCATTCCTTCATGAGATCCCTACACTGATCAAAGTGCCGAGGTACTTCAGAACGTGTCGTTGTCGCTGTTTGCCGTTTTATCAGACCGCACAGACACAGCCGCTAGTTCTTCAATCTCGAGTTGCTCACTGATCTCCGAAACGCTCTTCTCAAACGTCTCGCTGTAGTGTCCGTCCCCCTCACCAGGGGCGCTCTTCGACTTCTCCGAGCGGCGACTCCGGGCGCCCGATCGCTGCGACACAGCCGGCTGCGAACTGTGCTGTGACCGCATGGAATGCTGGGAAGACGCGTGCGATCGCTGCTGTTGCTGCGAGCGTTCCGATTGGTTGTCGGAGTGGGCGTCGTCGTGTTGAACCTGCCACCCATTGGCTGGTTTGGGAAGGGTCGGAGGTGGGCCTTGAGGGGGCGCATCCCCCTCAGCCCCTGTGGGAGCAGGGGGTGCTTTCACAGGGGGTCCTGTCAGCCCAATCTCCTGCCTGGTTTGTGAGAGTACCCCTTCGGTCTCGTTCAGACACTGCTGGTAGAGCTCGTCGAATTTCGTCGCCTTCGGACGGCCCATGTCCGACGATGTCGACGTCGTCGTCGGGTGTTGCATTGTGGGATCGCGCCCGTTCTGGAAGTTCTGTGGGAAGACGCTTGCGGGAATGTAGGAGCCGTTCGCCGCCGTGCGGGCTTGAGCAAGCTCGGATTGGAAATCTTGCGGCTTGTTCTCGCGCAATCGCTGCTCCCTGTCTTGCTCATCAACAGATGGCAGCACTGGTGACTGGATGGAGATGACCGGTGGCTGACTGGGTAGACTTGTGGCAGCTTTCGGGACAGGCTGACCGTTTGGGGGAGCATATGCGAATGGGGCAGAGGTTGCCGCTCGGGGGAAGGGCATTTTTGATTGGTCGATACCAGCCAGGTTGATCAGCTGACCCAGTCTGAAACACAGCCGCACGGATAGATTAGCAAAACTGTGCAAGTATCAGGTGACAAAAGTACACCAGAGTAAGTGAGTTTTGCATCACTATACAATACTACTAAAGTAATTGCATAATATATGTAAATATTACCATTTGAACATGGCCAAAATCAGTTTATTTTAAAAACAAGTTGAGAATATATACATTCAGAAAATTACTGTTATATAATGATAAAACTAATAATCGAGACAACTTAGGGTAGTGAGAAAATATATTACTGTTTGTACATGGCTAAAATCAATTCACCTTGAAAACGAAACTGAAAGTTTTGACGTTTAGTAGAATATTGTTTTTTAGCATGACCAGACTGTGTTGATCAGTGTCACTGACCCTGCGTCTCTGAGCATGTCGAGGAATGCGTGGAACTGTTGAAAGGACACCTCGATGCTCTCCAGCACGCTGTCATCGTCCAGGAGACTGCCGCGAGCTCGGTAGTCATCCAGACACTTCTTGAGACGACTGTTCTCTAGTGTCACCTGTCAACATAGAGATAGGTGTCACCAAACACATCTGTGTCCTATGTGTCCACTGTCACTGAATACACACAATGTCATCTCTGTCAATGTGCCAGAGCTTGCTTTCTTCAACAGCCGTGCCTGTGGAACAACCTGCCAGACAGTCTGCGTCATATAGACTCATTTGAACTTTTTAAGACGAATTTAAAGACACGTCTTTTTAAAGCCGCATTTATAAATTACTTGTAGGTTTTTTGTCACAATGAATTTATTTTAACCGATATAATAGTTTCCCAAACTATTTTTAGTGTATTGTTTTAAAATCTTATTAATATAATTATATATATATATATATATAAAATTATATATATATATATATTTATTATTTATTTATTTTATATATTTATTTATTGCTGAAAAGTTTAGGTTATACACTATGAGTTTTAGAAACTATATTTAATTAATTATTTATTATAATTTAAACAACTTGACTTTTTAATTGATTAGTCATATTTTATACATTTATATGTACAAATGTTGTATGTACGCGCCTCGGCGCTTTACAAATATTTTTTTATTATTAACAGTCGATATCCACCTGTCATCTGTCATATGTGCATGTCATTCATCAATAGTTCGTTTTGGTCTGCAAATCTATGGTGTCTGTGAAAATGTAGTTTCTTTTCCAATCTTTTCAATCTCAGATTAATTTCAGTGACCTCCTCAGCATTTCTCTATCAGGTCTATTTGGTTTCCTATTAATGCAGATTTTCAATAAGCTGCCTAATTCGATGTGTAGAGAAAGTGACGTCTCACATTACCTCAATCATTCTCTCCTCTGCCTTCGAGCGAGCCGTCGTCTCTTCTCTCAATCGTCTCCGCAGCTGCTCCAGCTCCACCTGGTGGTGGCAAACAGAAAAAGTCAGGTGATACTACAATCAACAGCCACCCGTCTCTGTGCAGTCTGTAACTAAAGTTTGAATCAGCCGCACACAAATTTTATAAATCAGGTTCACAAATTTTACAATAGCACAACCTGACTATTTAACGGATGACTAAAACAAATTGAAACGAGGAAATCCTGGCACGTCTTGATTCTACCACCCTGCGGCGCCACCGACACTGACCTTGTCCTCCTTCATGCTGCGGAACTCGGTCATGATCTCGCTGTCGGACAGGTTCTTGCGTGTCCTGGTGCGTGGCTGCCCAGGCGACAGGCGTCTACCGGGCCTCGGGCTACACTCGATCCTCACGGTGGTCTCGGGCGAGGTCGTGCCCGATCCCTCCTCACTGCCCAACTCGTACATGCCCGAGTGTGGGGGGATGTTCTCGGGCGGGTAGCCCCTGAAACAACGTCAGTCGTCAGTGTGGATGTAACAGATTCAGCTACAGATGTAGTGAAGATAATGTGGATTTATTTCCGTGAAATTAATTTAGAATAAATTGAAGTGAAATAAATTAGAATGATCTAAGATGGAGAAACAGAATGGAGAGTCTAGAAATGGCAGTGCTAAGAGCCGACGGAAGACGGAGGAGGCAGAAGAGATAATCCAGCAGGTGGCACCACTTACAACATCACCACAATCTTGTATATAACTCATTGTTTTACGTTTGTCCATTAAAGGACAACAAATGGCAACGGTTTCGTGGCATACACCTAATAGAGTTAATATAAAGTAACAATTTCCACATATACTTAATTTTTTAACGCCAGCGGTTCAACAGAAAATTATTTTTGAACACCCAGCCATCAGAATACTATCAGCTACGTCATGTTAGACGAAGAATGATGTCACGAAGCTTCAGCGCTCTCGACAGATTCCCTGCATATTAGTTATTTATAATAGTTTAGGCCCGCACCTCGAAAAAAACATCAAAATGATCACCTACGATGACCAAACTTCGCAGGGCGTATCTACTACACCTGAACTACGCGTATGCACTTGTTATGTGATCAAAAAAATTATAATTAATGCCTGAAATCGATCAAAATGTGTAAGTCAATACGATCTGACCCCACGGTTTAACGCAGCAAGATGGTGGCGCCACCTGACGGAGTTTACTGTTGCAGTAGCGACTCGGCGAGGCGTTATTTACTTACACATTTTGATCGATTTCAGGCATTAATAATTTTTTTGGATCACGTGACAAGTGCATACGCATAGTACAGGTGTAGTAGATACGCCCTGCGAAGTTTGGTCATCGTAGGTGATCATTTTGATGGTTTTTTCGAGGTGCGGGCCTAAACTGCAAAAGTACCCGCAATTGTGAATCCGATGTTCAATACTACCGGTTGTTTCAACGGGAAAGAAAAAAAAGATAGATCAAAATTTCTCACGGAACTAGTACTGCAACCGTATGCCAAACAGTAAGGCATAATTGCTAAAGTTTATACCATAGATTTGACCACAGTTTGAGATACACGTCTAAGCAGCTGCTACATGTCACGCCAACTGAACGAAGACTTGAAGTTGTTGACCCTTAACGACGTCGCAGGAAGCTGGAATGCCGCGCCCTTATTGGCCAAGCCAAGTTGACCCGTCACCGATGGCGGCGTCTAGGCCATTGTGGATTTCGATAGAATTTTAGACTTTAAGGTCACATTCTGAGTAAACCGCTCACGTTAAAAAATTGAGTATATGTGGAAATTGTTACTTTGTATAAACACTATTAGGTGTATGACAAGAAACTTTTGCCATTTTTTGTCCTTTAACAATATAAGCCAAAATGAAATTTAAAAAAAAAGATTTTTTTTGGATAATGAAAGTGTTTAGATTTAAATAATGCTGGTTTGACTGACCAGTATTTATGGTTTCAAATGTTAAAGGACTTATAAGACACAGTCGGTATGGCATAGTCAACGCAAACCACACAATAACCATGATGTTTTATAAGTCATAACCTTTTTATTTATACGGTCTTTATTATTATTTTTTTACGAATCTGCCTTGCTTTTATGTGTTAAACACTTACTTAACATCATTTACAGCATTATTCAATGTGGAACATTGAAAATTACTCCAGGAACTAGTTTTCTAGATGTGTAGTTGCAGTAATGTACGTTGCAGATGAACCAAACATGTTATATCAGTAGACTGTGTACGTTTTTATTTTGTTTTTGTTTTAAAGAGTTATAACTTGAATTAATTTAACATAGTGACGGAGCTGAAAGTCGACCTTGACCTACCTGAATCTGGCGGCCCGCATGGCGGTTCTCCAGGGCATGCCTGGACCAGGCTTGACCACTCCCGGTCCGAGGGGAGGTTGACTGACAGCTGCTCCCATGCTACGGGATCGCCTCCGACCAACACTGGCACTGATCTACAACGTACAAGTCACATGACATAGTTATGATCTACAAGACAACCGTCATGTCACATGACGCGGATATCATAATAATCTATATAAGGCAATCCATAAATCACATGACATGGATACCATAATGATCTACAAGACAACCCACATGTCACATGACATGAATACCATAAGGATTTGCAAGATTATAATCTCTTTCTCACTAGTAATGGTCCCAAGAACACGACAGATGAGAGAAACAAGCCCTCTTGTCTCCAGGTAGGCTTGGAGGATGTCCCTGGGCTGCTTCCCTTCAATTTCAAGAAATCGAGAATTATTGCAAAAAGACATTTCCATCTCTTTACTCTGCCACTGTTTATAGATCCATCCACACACACACACACACACACATGCGAGACACACACATCCATCACGCTGTAAAACCAGCAACACAGGGACAACATCCAGGATGCCGTCAGTAATTGGAGATTAACAAGGATTAATTGCAATGTTGGCAAATTGGTCGCACAAAAACACTTGATTAATAGCGTATATGGAGACATCAATTGATTGATGCCGCAGCCATCCAGGGAACGGATGTCCGGCGGGCGACGGTAACGAGGGCAAACGAGGATGCTGAGATCACTCATGTTAATTAGTCGACCTATAGAGCCCGTCTTAATGTTGTTACTTGATCGATTTCGCGAGAAAAACCGACAGGCCTATGGGGTTTGTCTTTGTGCATTAATGGATACATGCATCAGCACCATAGGCTTTGTATTTGCCTTTGTTCGCGACATGATAGTCACGACAGGACATAAGTAACAAGACCGTGGCTGAACGCTTCCCAGTTCCTGGTGGCAGTGCCTTGGGCAATGGTGGCACCACCTGGAGAGTGCTAACAAAACTATCTTAGTGAACAACTGTTTTAGTTTGTATTCTCAGTTTTATTTAAAACACTGTAAGGGATATGATTTATGTAATGTCATATGTAATAACTACTCATTATGTACAATGTCCAATCTAATTTACTTCAATTTCGATGTAAACATAGGGTTGTAATGTGCATTTACATAAGATGCAAACTGTAGCTCTATTTTAGACATTTCTGTGAAACAAATTGAGCAGTAAGTATTCAGTAATATTTTTATAGATCCTAGATCACATTCATTCATAAAGCTATGAACCATAATTTTCCATTATAAATAGTGTTACCAAGTTGTCCATTATAAATCCATGATCAGATTGTAGTGCAAATTATAATCATATCCTAAATGAGTGCGATACAATTTCAAATGTGAATGTTTTATCGGAAATGTCAGACACTTGAAATGGTTTGAAGACATGTAACATTTCAGATTTTTACTTGATATATGAACGAGCTGTGTACAACTGCCATTTTCAATTTGCGATAATAAAGATGTTATTACTGTTATTATTAAAACAAGCGTGTGATGTTGGGGCTCACCTTAATGGTCGTCTTCTTGCCGAAGCTGCACTGCAGTGTCTTTGTGCGCCGTCTCCTCTGTTTCGTCTTGTTTGCGCCGTCTTGAAGAGGCGGTGCCTTGATCCACTTGTACTGAAACAACAACTCAACAGTCAGAAACAGAGCGCTAAGATAGGCTTCTCAGAATGAGTCAGCTGTATGGTATTGAGGAGAAGGACACAAAATGATAACAATGATTAATTAAGTGAAATAAAATGTATTATTAATTCAGTTAGACGCCTTGCACCAGAGAACTATATAATTCAGATGTGAACAGCACATCTTCAATTTCAAATTGATGTTGATGATGGCCATCGTAAATTTTTATTCTTTAATACTAATGGAAAAAAGTGGCAATCTAGTCTAAATACTAATAACTCATCATTCACATAAAAAGTGTTAATATTTGGGTCTAATTTTGGTTGTTATATTAAATATAGCAATAAATCCAGTAACAGAATTAACCTTTGACTGTTAAATTAGTTTTGAAAAAGAGTGGCGGGGACACTACTGAACTTAGTATGAACACAGCGATAATTCTGAGTGTGCCAACACTATGAACTATGGACTAGTTCTTGCATCAATCTTTCAACACTGACTTCATGAGACCTGGCACATACCACCACTCAGCACGATCCAACAATACAGGAAAAAACTAACTGCAAAACTAACCAGGCCATACGAAAAACACTCTTAAGAATTAATGCCTCTAGTAACCACAACCCATTTATGTAGACACGAGGGATTTCACTGTCTGGAGGTGGTCTTGGAATCAATGTGGACATTCTCAGTGGTTGCCACCATCCGACTGACAGTTGGCATTAGGGCCCCAGGGGCAGTTACCTGGCTGTCCTGGCCATTGCTGTTGATGACAACTTGCTCCATGATACTGCGCAGAATCTCAGCGTCTGAAACAAATGATGGTAAGTTCTTATAGCATAGCTGTTAAGCCACTACTAAGGATGGGACGAATATTCGATTCGTATTCAAAATTTCAAATATTCGGATGTTTTGTTGCTATTTGTTTCGAAATTCAAAAATTTGCAGCTATTTAAGAGAATATTGCTTGAATATTTTCCTTCATGTCCTCCGCTCAAAATCGCTCCCTGGCGATCTTTTATTTTCTGAAGTAACTATGAAAAAACTACAACTGCCAAACTACTCCTCACATATCTCATATGTGTATGTATACACACACTAGGTTACAAAATAAAATCACTAATATTACTTAAACGAATACAAGTAACATGTATAAATAAATACATACAAGTTGCCAGTAAGGACTAAAAGTTATTTTTTGACATAATCAAAACTGGCGGAATCACTCAGTCATGCACCAATTATTACATGAAGTTTTCGTTCACATATGCCACTGTTTATAACCGGAAGCCACATAGCAAAATAGTCAGTTATACAGCCGAGTGAACTGGGGCGATGTGGTGTAGACAAAATATGTTCCCTAGACTGTTCTGACAACTATGCTACTTATTAAGGTCTATTCAGGCAAAATATCAATATCTGTATTTCATATTCATAAGCTAGATGAAGTTTTTTATAAAACAATATTAATTTATCCGCAACTAATTGCACTGGACTTTGACATAAAACAAGGTAATCTGAACAATTGATACACTGATTGAGAGAAATCAATGTCTACACAAGCCTGTAATTACGAGTGGAATTACTGATTACTTAGTAATTGTTGTTTATTCTGGCTTAGGCAGCCCTCCTTTTCATCTTATCTAAGACAACAATAATTGTTGTAAGTAGCCATATAATGATTAATCAATACGTGACATACTGCTAATGGACGTACAGAATGTCACACTGTCTTGAGAACTCAAATCAGTTAATCTGTCACTATTTGAAAATGAGAAGTATCAGAAACTGTAACTGCATTGTAATTAAAAGGTCAATTTGCAAAAAATAAATGCGAAAAGTGAAAACAAGATTGCTAGCATAGCATAATGTCCCACAAAAATCACTTTTGAAAATTGCTATAACTGTATCGCTAAAATATTTAAACTGGGAAAATTACCATAAGGTTTGTTAAAATGATAACACCCTATGAGGATGGACTGACAGAACGGACGAGTAGACACAAGCAATGTCCAGACCAAGGCGTAGTCCGAGTCACTTCTGGACATTAAGCAGAGAATATGATGGTCTCCTATGCCACAGAAATGGATTATGTGCACTAATGACTAGATGGCTGTCGGATTAGCGGGCGGCCATTCGCAACGCCAACTGGCGAGCGATAAGACGTGGACTCGGGGGACGGCAACTGGAACGACTCTGACGGCACCTATGGCAGTCTGACCCATCAGTTCGGCCACAGAATAAAAAGTGAAAAGGTCACTGCAACTGTCTGTGTGGACAAGTGCATGTGCCAATAGGTCTGACTCCTGATAATAATCACAAAGGGCAACTGTCAAAATAAATCTAAAGAATCTGATTTAAACCAAATTTAATCAACAATAGCCATAATTTTTGTTTCTTCTTTCTTTAGTACCTAAACTATTCCTACAAATGAGTACACGACACGAGAGCACCAACCTGGATGTACATGAAATGGCTGCCTGGATATTACATGAAATGGCTGCCTTCTTCATGATGTGTGACCAACGTCAACATTCTAACATTGCCTAAGTGGTCCACAATGTGTGTGCCAAGTATTAAGTTGTTATTAATGGCTCAGGCTGGTGGCTTATTGGGCAAACATCTGCAGTTGCTCCACTAACCTGTGCTTAAGAGAGGCCTACCAGCCATTTTGATAGATAGATTTTTCCTCTTATTAGTTTCCTGGAGGAAATATTATTCACGAAAACAGGAACTAAATGTTTTCTTGGTAGCTTGTTTTTTGGCATAGATGCCTCCCAGAATATTATTAAACCAACATAGAAAAACATACTTGTGATGTTTTGACAATGAGATTTGATAAAGGGGTCGCTCATACAACTAGAAACAAATACTAATTTTGAAGTTCTGCCTTGTTATGTTAAGTAATAAGTATGGTATTGTAATTAATAACACCTGATACAATTTTTGCTAGCGCCATATATATTTGACATTAGCAAAAACAATTAAAATCTCCATACAACCAGCTGTTAGTGCTGAAATCATAAATACAGGTTTGACCGACATATGACTGGACTCGGTGGGAACCTACCTATCATTGGGTTCTGTCGGACGTCCAGTACAACGATTGTGGTGTTGTACTTGAGCACGTCCAGCAGGGCATTGGCCCCCTTGTTGGTCAAGCCACTCTGTTGCAGGTCCAGAGCTGGTCACAAGAAAGCACTGGTCAGTCATTCATAAGTGGACACTGGGGAATGCAGTAATCTCATAGGCGCTTAACATGGACATTGTTTACAACTGATCAGCATTTATAGGTGTTAATGGAGCATGTCACTATTATATTGTCATCTTTATAATGCTTCCATCATAATTATATTTAAAATTACATTAACATTAAAATAAATAAATACTTGCTTTCTTAACGTAATCATTTTATAATGTATGAAGTTTTAGCTGGTATTATAAGATTTGTAATTAAAACAAAGAAATGAAAACATGCAGAACAATTGGCACACAACACACAACATGTTCAGAATGACATTCTGTGAATAAATATATGTGAATAAATCTACTTTAACTATAAATCCCAAAACACGAAATACAATTTAAATATATTTTTATATTGCCACATTCAGGTAGTTCGGTCTTTTTAAAAAATAACACAATCCCAACAGCTCCCAGGTCAATCAATAAAAATCGCTGAGCGAAGACACATGAGTAGACAGTGACCTTTGAGCCAGAGGTCGTCCTTGAGGGCCTCAGCGAGTCGAGCTGCCCCCTGGTCACCGATCATCGGGTTGCTGTTGATAGTGATTCGTCGGACGCCAGACATGCGGTCAAGATCGGGTCGGCGATATCGCAGACTGTCCTGCCACGCCTCGTTGTGACGCTTCATGGCCTGGTGCTGAAAAACCAACGACACAGACGTCACGCCGACGCTGGACAGGTCAAAATCATGTTGAAACAAGCGTGCCAATGTAATGCAAAAACCGTGACAAATCTCCCATTTGATCCAAATTGCAACGGGTTTTCTGCAAAACTAATTCACGGTTTTAATAACGACAAAACAAAGCCGTTTGTTTCATAATCCCACAGCGACATCGGATGCTGAAAAAGTTCAATTATTCAGTGAAATATGAACAAAAACCGCCTTCTTTCTTGTAAACATTTGCGTTCACAACCAATAGCTCATGTAATGAACTGACAGAACATGCCACTGCCATTGATAGCTTAATTTACGATAGTAACATGAATTATCAAACAAAATAGAATTAGTCACGCGAAGATGACAAACGCTTGTCTGAAACAAGACCAGTTTTAATGGACGTCTGACAAGGATACGTGATAAGGGATTGCAGCCTTGACTTTGATCTACAAATGGGAAGTTAATCCAGTGAGAATGCTTTTAACCTTAACTGTTTAATGTGCCTGATATTACTTGTAGCTGTACTTTACTCTGACGTGTCGTTCTGACATACACTGGTCTCAGGAGACACTCACGCCACCAAACATAATCACTCACCAGACACAGGGACGGTCCTGTTAGGCCGCATCATTCCTGCCTTGATGTCATAGCTCTCAGACTAGACCACCTCGGTGTGTGTGTGTGTGTGTGTGTGTGTGTGTGCGTGTGCGCGTGCGCGTGTGCGTGTGCGTGTGCGTGTGCATGTGCATGTGTGTATATATTATTCAAGTGCATGTGTGGGCGTGTTTGCGAAGGCGCATGCATGTTTTTATTATAGTACATACAACTGTTAACTGGGAACTATTTTGTGCAAGTGCAGCAGCGTAATCTATTTTTGGAAACATCGCAACAATTAAATTGTACATCAATCAACTTGGGTTACGATAAGTGTTGACAGAAATAACCGAACTTAACAATGATCTGCAAGCTTTTTAACTTGCTGGGTCTAAAAATGTCACGCCTTCTGCAGCAATACTTCACAATCTTCTGAAACGATAATTACCTTTCCTATGAAAAATCAAGACATTATTTGTTCAAAACTGACAATTTATTTGTTCTAAGCCATGTGTCTATATCAAATCATAACTAATCCCGAAGTAATTTGCTCTAATTATTTAATTAGTACTATAATCATTGAGTGAACTGAACAACATAAAACTTCAGTGAGAATCGGAAAACATCCAGTAATGACTTAACAGATGAAAAAACATTTACGAAGCTGGGAGAGATACCCAATACGTCGCACATTATCTCAGATTGGTTTGCACCGTGACTGTCTGTTTTTAACGGAGCCGCCACAACTTCTCATTCGATGAGGTAACGCTGCTCATTCCATCTGCCGCCTGCTCACGGGAGAGTGGAACTCAATCACGCGTCTCTCTCATGGTTATTTATGAAACAGTAAAGTGCCAATAAATGGCACAACATCTCATATCGCGGGACGTTACTACGCACGCACACAACATCGAGATGTGATAGCGCTCGTTTTGGACTCGTGAGTTATTGTCCGAAATGATTCACCTCGTAAAAGTTATACTTTTTGCAATAACGGTTTCCACAGTAGCAAATGAATGCTGAGCAACAACCAGACATCAGCGCAAAAGACCGTGGAAGGGAACTCTGATTGTGAAATACAAAAAGATAAATCATCTGAATCAACCAGACTGATGAATATCTTCAAATATAAACAAACTCGTTAACTGCCAGTGTGAGGTAATAGCTAATGTAGTAGCATCTATATCCTCTGGAAGCAGAACTAACACGAAGAAAAGACTCACTAAGCACCTACATTATACACTCTAGAGACAGTTGCCAAGCCTATAAGGCAAAAACAAAGTCTTTGAATATTTAAGTCACTTTAAGGTAAAATGATACATACGTAAAAACACCACTAAATTAATAAAAATCTGGTTACAAATTGGTACAATGAAATGTGCTTCAAAAAAAAAAATCCACCCTTTTAATAAACAAACTACCATACTCCCATTAGAAGGGGGGACTTAAAAAAGACTAAAACCCAATCCATCATGTGAACCATGGGGGGCTTAATGAGTCTGCACTGGTAATCATGAGCCATCAGATATTGAGGTGGTACCATGGGGGGTAAAATGTCTCCGAGCATAAGGTTGATACTGGTAATTAGCTACACGAAATTACATCCCAAAATCAATAAAGCAATCCGCTGAAGCCCGAGAGAAACACAACACAACCCATGGAAGGATATACCTGGGCCCAACAGCTGCGATGACTAGATCGGTGGCTGGGCATGTAGCAGGGTTTGAGGTTAGCAACAACAACCTTCTTACACGATGTAATTGTTTATTTTTTTATCCAGGTGCCACATTACATGATTTGTTCCGCTCCGATGACGGGTCATGTCCATTTAGCATGATCCTAGACTTTTCCTCTTTATGCTTCTCCGTTCTGAAATCTTTTCAGCATCATCATTCTCCTCCCATTTTCTTTGGTTGGGGTGTGGGACATCACGTGACATTTATTCTACCACCTGAACAAGTTGTCTCCATCTATATTGTTTCACTTTCAGTTTCTCCTACCGGTTGCAACATCAAGTACTCCAGCCTTTCTATGTGAGTCTTAACATCATCTCTTCACCTCCATCTTCTTACTCTTCATCCCTGTCATGTGAGGGGTAAATTGCTAAATCTGTTCGGCCATTTTCGAGGAGTTACCTCCACTTATCGTAATCCGATATCATTGAGATAGGAAGAAAGTGGAGAGGACTGTCCTTGTGGCAGACAAGTCTACTCGCTCATCCCCCCCCCCCCCCTCACTGGGACAACTGTATAAGGATCTAACCTTAAATTAGCCAAAACCAAGCACAGGTGATGAACACCACCCTATGGTTCATCTGCTCCAGTCCTGCCTTCGGGAAAGTGCCTCGGCTCAGCACACAGTGAAGATAGAGACATTGAATGAGGTTCTTACATAGAGATTTCTCTTCACAACACCCAGTGACTGCTGACACTGACGACATCCAGTCTGTATCTGCAGTCAGCATAAGTGTATTGTGTATGTAAGTGTTCCTTATTGTAATACTTAATTTTTGTTTTATTCACTCATAACCTCATATCTTTTCCTTACTTCTTCCCATCAAAATTGTTCACGACCGAAATGCTTATGATTACGATTTGTAACAAGTGTTTCGTGATTGGTTCATGTGACATATTACTTTCTCATATACTTATGAGAAAACAGGTAAGTTATCACATAGCATAATATCCAGTGCTAAGGACTGTTCAATGTGCTTCTCACACTGTGCCTGGCAGACTTGTTCAAGCCAACACGGGTCTCAACGTCTCCTGAATTCATTCAGCCACGCTGCAGTTAATAAGTGAACACTGTTCGTACACAAATACCCACTTGTATCTACAGCCAGGTACTCAATCATGTTGCTGAGTAAACTAGAGCTAAGCAGAGTCAACAAACTTCCCAGGGTTTGACTTAGCAGCAGCAAACCCAGGTTTTCTCAACTGAGAGTCTGGTGCTTCAGCTGCTGTGCACACATCACAAAAGACCCTGATGTAAAAAGAAATCCTATTTAAGAACCAATCAAAATTATGTTGTTATTACACCCCATTCTTGGCTTTCTACCCCTGTCTTCTAGATATCAGCTTCAACTATCCCCATTTCCCCACTCTTCTCCCTTCAATTCCCTTTGTATTCCACACTCTTTTGTCTTTCCCACTTGTTCCCTGTACATGCCATCCCTATCTCTGTCTGCTCCAAACTGCTTTCAATTTTACTTTACATTTTCGGGTGTTTTAATGCCAGTCTCAAATATCTTTAAAAAATTCACCTTCTTCCTTCAATTTTTTCACCTTACACATTCCCCAAAACCAGTTCTTCTAAGCTACCTTTGGATGTTCCAGGGTAGTCCATTATGTACATCTTGAATTGTTCAGATATCAGCGAAAACAATTAACATTTGCAATGTTCACATAAAGACACATTGATGGATGGAACACATTTCAAGACTAACCATTTCACTACACACTAGCCAATTACAACAACAACTGAAAAGAAGAAATTTTATTCTAACCTCTCATTAGTGGACGTTTTATAATCAAATACACATACCAGGTATTATTTGATTACAGTGTTACAATTGGGTTCATGGAAAAGCTGGGTAAGAAATGTGATTACTGGCAAAGGACATATTTGGCGTGAGTAAACTAGGTTATGGTACGAAGGTGCCAAGTGTTTCTGCTGCAAAGTGTTTCCTTCTGACCAGGTCTCAGGTTAATGAACCAATACTCTGTTTTATATTGGATTCATATTTTAATGTGTTTCCCAAATGAAAGTAAAACCATATATCTGGTATATAATTATCTTAAGAAAACAATGCTTTATTTTAACATAGAAACAGTAATTTGCTTTGATGATGGTATCTATTCTTATGGTGTAAATTGTTTATTTATAAATTTTACATGTTATGAACATTAATGGATATATGGCTGCACAATATACACATTAACGGCCATCTATTACTACTAGATATTTAAAACAGAATACAGTGTACATGTCACTGTCTTCAAGTGAGGCCATCTCACTACTGAAGATCGATTTTGAATTTGCCAAAACGGGACATCACCTAAAAAATGTAAATAGACAGCCAATATCCCTGCATAGAATTCAAAAACATCTACACTGGGAAGAAGTTGAACAAACTAATGCCTTCAGTGTACTGCTCCACACTCAAATGGAAATGGCGATTTTTTTAGACGCCGCTAAATGCGAGTGCGAGGCCATTAGACTAATCCGCCGAGAAATTGATTTACATGTTATCTCTGGGGGGAGAAGAAATTCCATTTAGACATCTTCGCGGATGTGCTGTGGTCAGTTGTATGTAGGTGTGTAAGCAGATTGATGTGTTTGATGATAGTGGCTTGTTTATTTCTCGAGAGCACGACTTGTCACGTGGCCCTGTGGGACACATTACTGGTGACAGGTCATAGCTTCCCGGAGGAAAAACGTGCAACTCTGTGTGGGGAGTCGCAATAACTTATCAAAAAAGATGACATTTCACTGCCAAGATCACATATTTTATAAAGAGGTTTGGACACTGATGTAGTGTTCATCGACCATCAACGACGTCAAAATGCCAGCTGATCAATTTTCATAAAGACCACATTTCACAAAAGGCCAACATTAACTGACTGCATATACACAAGTGTCATATGATGTTTTCTTCAATGTCAAGTTTGTGACATCAATGCACAAGCAATCTTTCATTGTCTTCTTTGTGATGTTTTACTCCCCAACTCTCCCCCACTGACTTTTTCGGAGATTGCCAATTTTCCCAACAGCTCATGTATGAACATGGAATTGTGGCGACACCAGCACTGGACATGTCAATGTACGCCGCAGAACGTCTGGCAAAAACTGTTTGTTAGCGTCATGACTTGACTGCCAGTTTATGTAATGTATTTACGTGCTGCTTGTGCAATGTTAAACCGAATTTGTCACTGGTCAGTTAAACGACGAACGCAATTTTATCCAGGATACTTTGCACTGAGGTGAGGTCGGCTTCTGTTGTGCGTTCTCTCTAGTTCCGCCATTTCCCTTCAGTGTTGTCTTTTCCAATCAAGTATGTCTCATAATGTAGTATTTTTCATGCATACAGCCAGTTTTGTCCTAAACACTGTGGAATGCTTTTGTTGTTGAAAAAATGCTGTTTGAAAACAGAAATATTGATTTTGGCAACTCACACAGTGCCTATAAAGGATAAGAACAAAAGGACTTACATACTGTGGCTGGCTGGCAGCAGATTTAAATAAGGTTGGCAGAAGTTAATCACAAGTTGAATCCTTCGGCAACGAAAACAAATCCACAGGTGCCATCGAAGTGACAAGGTCAATAGAGGTCACCACCAGGTGGTAATCTGCAGTGATTTAGAAAACCACTGCTGTGATGAATAAGTCAGACTGGGCAATCGGCGCTGGCGAATTCACTGATAAACTCCTCATTTTAGACGTCAGGCAGAAAATCAGAGATAAAGTCGGATGTTGATAATTCGGTCGACTGGTGTTCGGCGAGCTTGCTTGTGACAACTACTGTCAAGTGTGACGTTGACGGCTTTACAATAGCCGTGTGCTTCGCGGGAACGAATGAGACAAATTAAATGGGGTACACAGTCATGTTAGCTGGCCATCCAAGCTGAAGCCAACACTGTAGTCATTTGGAAACATGTCGCTGGTGAACATCAGCATGACGTGTTCTAGATGATATCGTGACTGAAGGGATATACACGCTGGCCATGGTGCCCATTTGGTGGTCTGATTGATATTATGTCTGGCCTCCATATAAGATACGGTGGACCAAAGTTAATTCTAATAGGCTCTAGATGAGACCAGCCTGGATATGGGACAATGATGTCCTCCAATCATCTGGATAGGACAGAGAAGGCCTTCTAGGCCAGATAAGGCCTTCTAGGACAGAGAAGGCCTTCTATGACAGAGAAGGCTTTATATGACAGAAAAGGCTTTCTAAGACAGAGAAGGTCTAAGACAGAGAAGGCCTTCTAGGACAGAGAAGGCCTTCTAGGACAGAGAAGGCCTTCTATGACAGAGAAGGCCTTCTATGACAGAGAAGGCTTTATATGACAGAAAAGGCTTTCTAGGGCAGAGAAGGCCTTCTAGGACAGAGAAGGCCTTCTAGGACAGAGAAGGCCTTCAATGTTTGGGGTAATAACACCCTTGAATTGTAAAAATACAAAAGAAAAGGTCCAAATTATGTCAAGACTGAGCAACTGGAAATCCTACATCAAATTAGGACAAAACCAAAATCGCTAGAGCTGTTTTTGTGGGAAGTCAAAAACTTCTTTGTCCGGATGACAAAAGGCTGGTTTGTGGAACGACGGTTTGTGGAAAGCTTATATTATTGCAATGCGCAATAGCACTCACTTAAAAGGAATTGCATCACATCCTTACCTGGAAAAAAACATGGGCCCTACAAGAATAAAAAGCATTTCTATTCCCCACCGCGATGAATCCACTTCAACGTAGATAATCCAATAACCTTCTGACTGGTGCCCGCAATCACTCTGACCTTCAGCGCCATCAACGAAATCAGCGAAACGCAACCCTTCGACTGCCTCTAGGAACACCAATAAAATCAGCCGGCCAATTTCCTGCGAGTCTTGAGTTTACGGAACGTGGAATACCACGCAGCGAGCCGCGAGGATGTGTTTGCCAATACGGGCAGCTTTGTTACGGGCGCTTATCGCATTACCCCACACAGCTGGAAATCACCGCCGCTGTGGAGATCATCGGCGACTAATTTAACAAAGCAAAAGTGGATTTGGCTTCGCCGCGGATTCACAGTGTGACGGGACGTATCAAAATAGTCCTTCGCTTAATGAAATCACTCCTTCGGGATTCTCGTCGTCTCCAAGTCGGTGACTGTATTGACACAGACTTCTAGAGTTCACTGTGCATGGTCCAATTGGCGTTATCAAACTAAAGCATCTGCTACTGTATGTACATTGTACAATACACAATATCGACTACAAGCATAATTGCAGCATCCTAAAAATTTCAGGTTGTTCATATAAAAATGTGTATGTATTTCTAGTGCTTTGTGAGCAGTTGACTCAATATGTTAATTAAATACTATCACTACCAAGGGGTGGGGGGGGGGTACTCTACATTTATCAAATGCCCACATCCTACTGTGGATGGTACTGCCCAAAACCAGTGTCTCTAGAGATGCTACTAACATATATGACTGTTCTAATGACAAAGGTGATGTCCTTCTCTCTACCTGGTTATCATTTGTCTGTCTTTTCTCTGCCACACTGCCTTCCTAATTTGTAATCGATCATGTCTCTTAAACGTCCTCACAAACCAGGGCTGGTGACTGTGAACGGACAGACACTTGCCCTGGTGCACTGTACGTGAGACAGCTGAATCTAACTCACAGCTGACTTTACACGCCACCCATGACAACGGCGCAGACCGATCCAAGCTCCTGTTCCAAGCCTGAACCCTTGACTTCTGTGAACCCCAATACAATTACCCATCTGACCATTCTGAGGGGCCACTAAGTGGCATCATGTACAGCGACGTCTACTTCCCAAACCACTGGCGATAACATAGGCTGAACTTATCGTCAGAGAGTTTTGCAAAACGCTCTGCCAGGGGCACTGACAGTCTGAGACAGACGCAATCAGGATTCTCTCCATCTACCCAATACATTTATATTGATTCCTTTTAGCAAAACTGCACCTTCTTTACACTACCGACTTCACGTTTTCTCAAGACAACAAGACACTTACAAAGACTGCAGGGATCAACGACCAAGTGCACTTTACTACAACAACCACATTACTTCACAGTCTCCGCCCTGGCTGAGCCTTACAGTGCCTATCCAGTGCACGCACTAGTGCACACGCACGCACCAGTGCACACGCAGACAGCATTAGCCAGACGCAAACAACTCACTAAAATTCAAATCAGCAATAAGCGCCATCAGCGACTCAATCTGTGGCCAGCCCAGCCTCAAATGGTAATAACATTCGTCGGCCAATAACTCCATTCTCTATCCACCCCGAGTCCAGTATAAGCTCGTTACTCCCCGCTCGAGATTATCACATTTCTCCATGATACATAAACGTGCTTAAGTGCCTCAGAATAAGCGATCTTAACTGCTTAGACGGCGATAATATCATGCCAGAACGCCGACACTGAATAATACATATGTTGGTGTTCTCCCTCGGGGAACTAGTACTGCGTGCACACTGCTGGATAAATGTGTGTGTTAATGTGACCCTAATCAACTCTGTCTTAGTAAGGGGGTGATATAGCCTCCTGGGAAGTATATACATATATATATATATATATATATATATATATATATATATATATATATATATATATATATATATATATATATATATGTATGTGTATATATATATGTATATATTTATATATCTGTGTGTGTGTATATATATATATATATATAATTATATATAGCTTGTACTGGGCATTAAACTGTGCTGCATTGTGCTGACCAGTCCAGTAAATCAGCCCTAATCCTCCCACCCATTATGCACCATTGACCACCTTCAATCTGGCCGCTTCCTGTCAAGCCAGGAACACTGGACAAAGTGTTTCTCTTTCCGCCTGTCCATTATCTGTACACTGATGAAAACACATCTCCTGGCCAGGCGGTCATCGGTCAATGTGGCCGGCGGCGGTCAAGTGGATGAAATGAAATCAGTCAGGGGGGGGGGGGAGATAAATGTGAGGCTGGAGCAGAGGGGATGGGACATGGGCAGTGTGAGATCACGGACAACACAGGCAGTGTCCGGTGACACATCCCCAGGAGTCGTGTTGTTCTCCTCTTCGCATCCCTGTTTTCAGGTGAAGTTGGCTTTTTCTTCATCTTTTCTTTCCTCGCTTTTCTCTCACTACATTCTCTATCTACAGTATTTACAGTCTCTAACTCCTTCAATTTTTTGCTGTTGTGCTCCATTCTCCTGCGACTCTTTCCAGATCTCTCTTAACGCAGTCCTCCCATCGCATTCTTGGTCTTCACTGCCTCCTTTTTTCCTCCGCCTTTTGGCATCTGATCTCTGCCAGTTTTTCATCTCCCATTCTTTCCACATGACCGGCCCATTTCAACCTACTCCTCACCAATTTCCTCTTAAAACTTTCCTTCACTCCAATCTCCTCTGTCAGTTCATGTATTCTTCTCTTATCTCTCTTCTCTTCTCTCCCACGATTCTTATCCAGTTGTTTTTGCCAACCTGCACTTCCTGTTATTTCTCCGTTAGTGCCATCGTCCCTAAACCACACATGTACATAATCGTCTTATTTTCCACATGGAGAAATTACATAAAAGTAAAGGTGTGGACATCAGAAAGGAGCTAGGTGTGAGTAGCATACAAGAGAAAGTCAGAGAAATGAGACTACGCTGGTATGGACACATGCAGAGAATGGAAGAAAACGAAGTGAGAGCAGTTGGTGACATGAGAGTGCCAGGAAAAAGGCCAAGGGGGAGACCAAGAGGGAGATGGATGGACGGCGTCCGAAGGGATATGCAGACACTGCGGATCACCCCAGAGGATGCACAGGACAGAACATTCTGGAAATCAAGAATTCGGGCCGCTGACCCCACCTAGTGGGAAAAGGCGAAGAAAAAGAAGAAATTACATAAAGGCACCCACTACCTGACTGTACGTACTCAGTATGCATCAGATCTGGTCACCTCCCATGAACTTCGCACAAATCATGACTGACCCTGCTCCCCCTGTACATATATTCAGTTCTGTCCGCTCCCCCTAGGGGGCACATAGTACTCATCGACCTCCCCATACTCAGTTCACATGAAGTCTGACCCCAGCAGCATGCATGTAAGCAATCGCTTCTTCCACACACAATGTGTAGATGTTCATGACATCCACACTTAATCAACCTTAGCAAAAGGTCAGGCAGTCAGCTCTCTGTCCGGTACAGGTCTATAAAAACTACACTGGATATTTATTTTCTGACATACATTCAAAGGCATCCTGACGTGGTATTTAACTAAAGGGCACCATACATTGTGTAACCAGGCACCTCACTGTCTCACACACCCAGTCCCCGGGGAGAGCAGAGTTGTACTTATGGAAAATGAATGAAAATGTGTAAATTATTAATAAGTAATTCTGGGATGGAATCAACACTTTTGTAGTCATCCACTGCGTATATGATGTTGTTATTGCAGAAAAAAACAGTAGATTGTCGACTGGAGGGACCGAAGTTCAGCTTTAAAGCCACCTCCTCCAGCCATATGTAATGACCTGTGTGATTTTGTTCAGCTGCATTGCTTAGTGTCTTTTTAAGAAGAAACATTAATGATATTGATCTCTTCTATCTGGTGAGTGTGACATGGAAAGTAAAACATGAATGTGGCCACACCGGATCATATATTATTATTACTGGTAAAAACCAGAGAAAGTCATAAACATTTTTGTCTGATCAGGAATGTTTAACTATAAACTTTAAAAAATGTAACATGCCAACCACTTTCATATCACAGTTTGTTCAGAATACATACATTTTGGCTAAGACTGGTGCTTATGATTCCAGAAGATAATCACTTTACTGGCAAATCGATCAATTGTCACCAGATTATCGACATCATAAGAGACACATTCAATCAAATTTCATGACCATGTTAGTTGCTTTAATTGGGTGTATTAATCCACTTTGACGAGTTAATATAATAATTTGTCACTCTTGATGTTTGCACTGCGACCAGAACGGTAGAAATCAACATCCTCTTTACTGGATATAAGTCAAGTCAGAGAAGCAGTTAAAATCATTACAGATGAGGCATAATGTAAAGTAGGGGCACCGAAACGAAAACAGCAAATACAGTTGGCATTTTTTAAACTGTCAATACTTACAGATGGGGTTGTCAGGAGAGGGTAGTTCCTGGGGGGTAAGTCGGACCAACAGGGCCCCTGGATGGAAGGAACTGGCACAATTCAATATGAGAGGTCTAGGAAGCTGTCATTAACTGCACACACATCTCCACTCTTGGGAGTTACACGCCCAGTGACTGTATCAAACTGATTCACAACTGATCCCTCTCACTCATGTCGCAGCTGCTTTTTCCCCACCCAGGTATTCCATTTAACAACATTGATTCAAAAGGGAGACTTTCGGAGATAAACGAGACCATAACTGCAGATCACATCTGAGGACACATGTGGACACTTTTTGTGATGTCTGTATTCCTGCCTGTCAATCATGTATATCAGTTGTCATGTATTCTATCTTGTCAGTCACTCAGGACTGTTTTTCATATATGAATTATGCACACAGTGCCATTGTATGTTGTTAACTTTCACACTGGTATAACTTCAGTTTACCTCTTGTGTTACACTCGGATACACACAATGTAAAGAGTCCACTGTGACACTTGTGTCCTAAAGATTTGCCTGTTTTGGATTCAATCACACTTTCCTTCAACTGACAGTGCTGGCGCACACACACACACACACACACACACACACACACACACACACACACACACACACACACACACACACACACACACACACACACACACACACACACACACACACACACACACACACACACACACACACACACACACACACACACACACACACACACACACACACACACACACACACACACACACACACACACACACACACACACACACACACACACACACACACACACACACACACACACACACACACACACACACACACACACACACACACACACACACACACACACACACACACACACACACACACACACACACACACACACACACACACACACACACACACACACACACACACACACACACACACACACACACACACACACACACACACACACACACACACACACACACACACACACACACACACACACACACTGGGCAGGAGACCGGTGACTTTAATTGCCTCTTCTGGGTCCAGTTTCAAAGTCGCTGTCCCACCCACTGTACTGTAACTTCAAAACAGCTTACAGAAAATGAAATAAAAATCATTGGTCCATACTGAGGAAGTCAGCATGTAACGTCCAACAAAATGTTCTACAGATAAAAGAAACATCTCAATTTGGATATGAAAATTTTAAACTTTTGATCTGAAAAAGATCTACCGGTATCCTGAGAAATGTTTAGTAATCATCAGGGCTTTATGCAGGACCAAATTATTGCCAGTCACACGTTTTGGTGGACAGTGACTGGACACATGGATGTTAACTGTTATGCCAGTTTACAAACTTTCAAATGTGTCTGATAACCTGAAATGGGCTACACAAACACACATGTGACACCATTTATACTCACTTTTGCACCACCCGTCCACCCATATTTATACCCATCCACAACGGTTTTTACTTGTCATTATGACGGGTGGACGGGTTTCTGCATGGTAATCATTGGTCTCTTCTATGAGCTCTGATTCTCTAGACTGACCACTTGACCAGCATGCCCATCTGACACTGCCCCACGGTCAGATCACACAGACACACAGTGCCTGGTCATTGTCACCATCACTTAACTGGACAAAAGAAGATTCGACATGACACCTTGCAAAAAACTAGATTGTGTCAAACAAGACGTGTGTCAATGTGACACAGTACAGACAGGTCTTTGAAGAGGCCACCTGCGACACTTATCTAGTTCCTATAAGTCACATGTATGCGTGTCACAAAGCTTCCTAGAAGCAGTGAATGTGTGAAATTGAGACCCAGGTGCAGGAGATGGAGTGGCCGAGTTGTTCACTTGTCCATAACAACTTGTCCCTGGGCAGGGGAATCACAAGGCTGGGCAGGGGAATCACAAGGCTGGGCAGGGAATCACAAGGCTGGGCAGGGGAATCACAAGGCTGGGCAGGGGAATCACAAACAAGGCTGGGCAGGGAATCACAAGGCTGGGCAGGGGAATCACAAGGCTGGGCAGGGAATCACAAGGCTGGGCAGGGAATCACAAGGCTGGGCAGGGAATCACAAGGCTGGGCAGGGGAATCACAAGGCTGGGCAGGGGAATCACAAGGCTGGGCAGGGAATCACAAGGCTGGGCAGGGGAATCACAAGGCTGGGCAGGGGAATCACAAGGCTGGGCAGGGGAATCACAAGGCTGGGCAGGGAATCACAAGGCTGGGCAGGGGAATCACAAGGCTGGGCAGGGGAATCACAAGGCTGGGCAGGGAATCACAAGGCTGGGCAGGGGAATCACAAGGCTGGGCAGGGAATCACAAGGCTGGGCAGGGGAATCACAAGGCTGGGCAGGGAATCACAAGGCAGAGCATACTTTTATTTTATTTTACTATCCCAGGAATCTGTGAGTCTGAGATAACTTCCCACCCCCGAATTAGAGATATTGGTTTAAAGTTTCTGGGTGTGGGAAAATAAAAATACCTGAGTTAAATTTGATAATTTTATCTGACTACTATTGCACATTTTCTAAAAACAGCATACTTGAAAATATTTAGGAAACTACTCAAATATGAGCATTACATAGGTATCAAGTGGACCCCCATAAGTTCATCTGAAAATGACTGCTTGCATATATAATTTATATATCACAAGCAAGAAAGTGTCTGTCAAGCTGGCCTGTAATGTCATGGGTGCACTATAGCCTCAGCCTTCCCTACATGTGTATGTTGAGGCCACACAACCAGTAACGTGATACTTGGAGTCTTTAGTACCAATCATGCGCCAGTTTTTTCCACTTTGCCAAATACTTAACCTTGTTATTGATTGGCTTTTCGAGAGACTAAATCAAATAACGTCGTTCATATCAAATTCAATTCATAATTTAATACAGCACTCAGAGAGCCAACAAGATACCAGAAGCAGACCCATTAAAATCATGGGCATAGGCAGAAAAAAACATTATCAAGCCAGAAAAACAAACAGACATTGTGAGAGAGCCATTTAACTGTCAGTCTGAATTAGTGCATGCATGCGAGATTTTAAATCACAACACAATTGATATTAAATACTTGATCAAGGTGCATTGAAAGAACAACATCCTTCCTGGATTCTACCATGTACTCTCGATCTTACATAACAATACACAAGGTCAATTTAATTAATCATCTAACAACTTCTCTCTCACAATCAGACAGGTAACACATATTCACAATAAAAACATACAAGTGTAATTTCTATAATGTTCACTCAACATCTATGTTCAACTGACACGTTAGGGGCATTTTTCATATCCCTCAGGAATACATTTTTAATATCTCATGTGGAAATTTGTCGTAACAACATTGGAGCATGAATTTTTTATGTGATATTTAAATATTGATTTTGCTAGCAGACACACGCACGCACACTCGCACGCATGCATGCATGCATCCACACACACTGACTCACACATGATAAACATGTCTCTCCTGTGTCCGTACTCAAAGCCATCTATATATGTCTATATATTTGGGAAATTCATGTTTGTAAGAATAAGATGTTCCCAAGATGTTTTTGATGTCACATGAGCATATTTTCAAATGTGACCCCCATTTGTATTGAGCAGTTTCTGTGAGAACTGGGCAGACCCATGGAACACCAGTCATCGTCAGATATTGATTACACCCTAACTGTTGACGATGTCTACAAAACAAGTACAGTGTATTGAAATTAAATCATCTAACCATCTGAAACTGCGTTACTCTTCATACACTCAACTGTGACCCATCCCCAAGTTGTCTTGCCCCACATATCACCAGCGTTTGTCTTTTTGCGATGCAGAATATCAGTTGGCATGGATCATTAGCGCCATTGTGATTACACTAATTGAAGAGCTAATTGAGTGAAGTGCAGCAGACAAGAGTACTCCAATGTGTTCTAGTGGCTACCACACCCACAGAAACACACAATTACGAGGGCGGGAGGTTACACTTTACAGTGACAACAAACAGCTATAATCCCACACACCAGAGCTAAACACAAACAAAACCTCATCCCTTCACAAAACCTCATCTCTTCACAAAACCTCATCTCTTCATAAAACCTCATCTCATCAACCAACAAACAGATTTTCCCAAGAATGCACAACACACACTATCAGTATGACCGAGTCAACACAAACAGGAGGTATTAGTGCGATGTTGTTGGTCACAAGACAGCCTCAGCTGTGCTGTTAATCCACAGACAGCCTCAGTGCCCGGCTGGTAATCCTGTAAGCTATGCTCTAAATCTACCCGCGGCGGCAGCGGCGCAAATATTAGGTAAATCATTGTGCGACGTAATCGAATACGAGACGTTGGTGTCCGCTTCCCGTATGCGCAAAACTTTATTATGATGAGCCAATCAGCGGCTCCGAGGCCCGCCCATCAATCATAGGCCTGCGACGGTCACGGCTAGTGTGTTGGGCCATTGTAGTCGCGACGAGCAAGCATGCAGTCGCGTGCGTGCACGCGGTCGTAACGGCAGCGCAGTTTCTTCTTCACTGATGCATTTTTGCTGACAACGACCGGGATGCCAGCACTAAAGTGCACTGTGTTTAGAACTGTAGAAAGCTGGAGACAAATTACGCCTCTACAAGCGGTGTCTGTTTGAGGGCCGTCGCGTGACAAGGATGTGTAATCGTGACGTGCCGTCATCATCGCGTCTTGTTAGAACACTGATGAGGCTGGTGTCATTTTGAGGAGACGTTAACAATTAGACTCACAACAGCCGTGCGGGAAAAAACAAGTGCCTGGGTAAGTGAATTTTCACCAGAGTGAAGGTCGGGCACGACATCTTTCCTGACAGTTTTGTAGTGAATATCACTTTGACATTAAGTTAACCAATCACTTCTGTACATGACATGTCTATAATGACACTCATGATGTTTCTAAAAAAATTATTACTATATTAAAAGTAAAATATAACAATCGTTGCATTTCACGTATGAAGTCCTCTATAAACCTGGCATTGATCAACCACAATAACGTATACAGACAATCTTATACATGGCATTGTTATAAATGTATTGGACTGTTTTCTAACAAACTAAGCCAAACAAAAACCTAGCTCCACCGACAATCCGTCTTCCACTGTTTCATTATTACAAATTACACCCACACAAAAAGCTAATCTTGTCCAACTAAACACTAGACAAAGCATCCGGGGGGGGGGGGGGTTGGGGGGGTCGACGCACACATCCATTTTTCTTCCGCCGGAAGCTTCGACACAGAGACGAAGATAATCATTAGACGCGTAATGGATGGTGATTTCATTTATCGTCAGCTTTGTTTGTTCAATCAATCAGGATAATCTACAAATTGGCAATTTGTGGTGGACACGAAATGCGTAATGACTGAAACGTATATGAGGTGACAATTAATTGAAAGCTGCTCGAAGGTGTCCCGAGAACACTTGAGCAGGCTTTAAACGATGACTCTAGTAGTATCTTTTAACACATATTTCCATGTTTACCACCTTAATTACTAGTTTAAACATTTTTAATGCATGGATGTCAAAAAGAGTGTGGCTTGAAATAAAAAAATATGGAAGAGGTGATTTAAAATATAAAAAAAATATTTTTCAAATACTTAATGTGACAGCTATTTTGATGGGGAATATTTTCCCAAGTCTAAATGAGTTGTAGAATAAGACAGCGCACAAAACACCCTATTTTACATAATCAAAAATACTCATTAGACATGATAAAACAGTAGTTTTTTATTGATAGGAATATGAGAAACAAGTTACCTAATGTTAACAGAGCGTTTAAAATAGATTAATTAATAAGATAATATATGGAAAAGTATTACACAACTACCCGGAACAAAACAAAAATGATGTCCTGCTAATTCCTTATTGCACCATCACAGTAATCTATTTTTACATTTTACTGACATTTCAACTGCTTAACGATATTAGGCGCCTGACGATGTCATTAATACTTAATGGAGATTTTGTAAAACATCACCATAGTGAAGACATGTGGAATTTATAGCTGTAATAAAATCTAATTCTGTGTCACATTCCAACTGACAAAACGCACCACAGTAGACATGGAGTGAAAATGCCAGAGCACGTGAAAATGCTGGCATTTTCTCACATCTGTGGCCAGCGTTTTGCTGTAGACAATTAAAAACAATATTTACAAAATGGGATGTGTATTACCAAATGTTTGACAAGGTGACAATGTCATTTGTCATGCGTAGCAGACAGTGGCAGACACCAGGCTGACACTGATGCTACCTAACTCCAGCGATTCTCTGATTATAAGAAACGTCTCCCAAGAATAAAATTCCTTTATAAATTGAATACTTCTGATAGCCTTCCAAAACACGAGACAGATGGAGCGAGATTAAAAAACAACGTGGTGTACAGACATGTACACGGACAATGAATTATTCAAAAAAACAATCATCAAAGTGGAACGCCACGTTTGAATTAACGATTACGATGTGATGTAACTCAACCAAACAATTCCTCCAGATCTCAGTGCTTTTATACAATCATCACCTCCGATCAGAAGAAACACAAAAAACGCTAATCACCCAAACAAGTGCATTAATACGCCAAGCAGCATGACGTGGGTGCACCGTTTCCCCGTCGGAAAAATGCCAACCGATACCGGCCGCAATTTGTCGGACAAGCTAATGCAGTCTCGGTCGGTTTATCATCCGGCCGACGTCCGGCATTTCCATCGAATCAATGTTTGCGCCAGCAACGCATGTGCGTGGCCAGCTGTCACCCGAGACAACAGCTTCCTGTCCTCGGTGCTGACACCTGGACAGATAAAGACCCGACGCACATTGATATGCGACAGAAGTTGGCGATCATGATTACAATTCACAGCAAAGCGCCATCGACCCCCGGTCTCGAGGCAGGAAGTGGCACGCGGAAGTGGCAAAGGTGGCAGTCAATAAACTCAAATAAAGGCCGTCTGCATCAGTCGCATCACGCACTGGACAAGACACGGTCAGATAGGTCTGAGCCGCACTTCATCTAACTCTACGCTGGACATGTCAGCTTGGTATGGTAGAGACAGGGACGCAAAGAATGGAGGTAACAGATGAAATGGAGGTGACAGGTAAGATTGATTGATAACTTAGGTGGAGATGACAGGTGATTGACAGATGACATGGGAATGATTATGAAGGTGAGTGGATATGATGGGTGAGTGGGGGTGATATCATGAAATGGAGGTGAGAATGATAGGTGAGGTGGTGATGGGGATGACAGGTGAAGTAGAGGTTGGGATGATAGATGGGTGGGGAATGGGGGTGAAATGGAGGTGGGGATGGAGGAGAAATGAAAGTGGGGATGACAGGGGAAATGAAGCTGGGGATGACAGAGGAAATAGAGGTGGGGATGACAGAGGAAATAGAGGTGGGGATGACAGGGGAAATAGAGGTGGGGATGACAGGGGAAATAGAAGTGGGGATGACAGGGGAAATAGAGGTGGGGATGACAGGGGAAATAGAGGTGGGGATGACAGGGGAAATAGAAGTGGGGATGACAGGGGAAATAGAAGTGGGGATGACAGGGGAAATAGAGGTGGGGATGACAGGGGAAATAGAGGTGGGGATGACAGGGGAAATAGAGGTGGGGATGACAGGGGAAATAGTGGTGGGGATGACAGGGGAAATAGACATGGGGATGACAGGGGAAATAGAGGTGGGGATGACAGGGGAAATAGAAGTGGGGATGACAAGGGAAATAGAAGTGGGGATGACAGGGGAAATAGAGGTGGGGATGACAGGGGAAATAGAGGTGGGGATGACAGGGGAAATAGAAGTGGGGATGACAGGGGAAATAGAGGTGGGGATGACAGGGGAAATAGAGGTGGGGATGACAGGGGAAATAGAGGTGGGGATGACAGGGGAAATAGAGGTGGGGATGACAGGGGAAATAGAGGTGGGGATGACAGGGGAAATAGACATGGGGATGACAGGGGAAATAGAGGTGGGGATGACAGGGGAAATATACATGGGGATGACAGGGGAAATAGAGGTGGGGATGACAGGGGAAATAGAAGTGGGGATGACAGGGGAAATAGAGGTGGGGATGACAGGGGAAATAGAAGTGGGGATGACAGGGGAAATAGAAGTGGGGATGACAGGGGAAATAGAGGTGGGGATGACAGGGGAAATAGAGGTGGGGATGACAGGGGAAATAGAAGTGGGGATGACAGGGGAAATAGAGGTGGGGATGACAGGTGAAATAGAGGTGGGGATGACAGGGGAAATATACATGGGGATGACAGGGGAAATAGAGGTGGGGATGACAGGGGAAATAGAGGTGGGGATGACAGGGGAAATAGACATGGGGATGACAGGGGAAATAGAGGTGGGGATGACAGGGGAAATATACATGGGGATGACAGGGGAAATAGAGGTGGGGATGACAGGGGAAATAGAAGTGGGGATGACAGGGGAAATAGAGGTGGGGATGACAGGGGAAATAGAAGTGGGGATGACAGGGGAAATAGAAGTGGGGATGACAGGGGAAATAGAGGTGGGGATGACAGGGGAAATAGAGGTGGGGATGACAGGGGAAATAGAGGTGGGGATGACAGGGGAAATAGAAGTGGGGATGACAGGGGAAATAGAGGTGGGGATGACAGGGGAAATATACATGGGGATGACAGGGGAAATAGAGGTGGGGATGACAGGGGAAATAGAGGTGGGGATGACAGGGGAAATAGAGGTGGGGATGACAGGGGAAATAGAGGTGGGGATGACAGGGGAAATATACATGGGGATGACAGGGGAAATAGAGGTGGGGATGACAGGGGAAATATACATGGGGATGACAGGGGAAATAGAGGTGGGGATGACAGGGGAAATAGAGGTGGGGATGACAGGGGAAATAGACATGGGGATGACAGGGGAAATAGAGGTGGGGATGTCAGGGGAAATAGAGGTGGGGATGACAGGTGAAATAGAGGTGGGGATGTCAGGGGAAATAGAGGTGGGGATGACAGGGGAAATAGAAGTGGGGATGTCAGGGGAAATAGAGGTGGGGATGTCAGGGGAAATAGAGGTGGGGATGACAGGGGAAATAGAGGTGGGGATGTCAGGGGAAATAGAGGTGGGGATGACAGGGGAAATAGAAGTGGGGATGTCAGGGGAAATAGAGACGGGGATGATAGATGAGATGGGGGTGGAGATGCCAGGTAAGTGGATAACAGGTGAGATGAAGGTAACACAAGACATGGGTGGGGGACGACAGATGAGAGTGACAAGTGAAGTGACTGCCCTGGTCCAACATAAACAATCACCAGAACTGTCCTGAGAGAGACCAATAAAACACAGTCTGGAAAGTTGTTCTTTCTACATTTCCCAGTCAAGTGTCGTAGTTGACGCCACCAGTCTCAGCTGTCGTAGTTGACGCCACCAGTCTCAGCTGTCGTAGTTGACGCCACCAGTCTCAGCGGTCACAGCCCTGGTGCCAAAACTCATCAACACGGCGAACACTTGTTAGTGATCTCTGACGATCGTAACACTCACTCAAAATGAACTGAGTCGACGGGTCGCGAGGCGTTAAGTCGGCCTGACGGCGGCCCTAACCACAGCGCAGGCGGGCCTTGTTAGCGACGCTTCTGCGGTTGGAGACAGAGCGGGCCGTGGTCCCAGTGCGACACCGCCAGCGACAGTGGTGACACGTCACTGTGTCATCACTGTTCATCTATTATACATGTGACGGCGGAACTGTGACAGCTGTCAAGAGTGCACTGAAGTCGCGACTGTTGGGATTTCAAACGCTGGGTGAATGCTGCTAAGACGCTATTATGTCATTCAGAGTGAGCTTCTTTGAACAATTTCAGGATGACACTGATACAAGCTTGGAATGATTTTTACAAGTTAAAATGTTGTTTTGACAATGCTACATAACTACTACATAAGCTTCTAAAGGAAATGTAATTTGACTTGTTCTTGGGTGAATGGTAGTTCAGAAAATTAAAGTTTAACCATTTCAGTACTTCAGCCCTCGTAGTCATATGCTGTGGTCACTACATTCCCAGACATGACACGAACATTTACTGCATCGCTTCAACGCAACATAATGCATTTTGCCATTAGGAACATCATATGTAGTTAGAATATATTTTATTTCATAATTGTAAACCTGACAAATACATCATTCACAATTAACATGACGAAATATACTGCCACTATTAGTTCCACGTTTGCCTCCGTTGATAATTTTGGTAAAGTCTGTTATCGCCGGCGTTATTTACTTCTTATGACCGGCTATGTCCAACAAAATTCATCATCAAAATTATAAAACAATTTGTCTAAGTAAGTTGTTTCCTGATAAATCGCCATTAATGACATAAGTCGTAACATTATCTGCCATTATTGCATTCAAAGGTTTTAACAGTTAGTTATACGAAAATGCACAAACACTTATAGTTATAGGCGATATATAACATGCAGATACTTATGCGTAAAAATGATATGAATAGGAGACATCATCAATGCCACAATAATGGCCTGTCGTACTCAAGTATGCGACCACATCAGAAGACAGAGTGAGACTGTCATACCGAAATGGTTAAATACATAACATCACAGGAGTTCCCAGCTTGGCCATGCAAGACGAAATGCTAGATGGTAACCCGAAATGAGATTGGGAACAAGAAATATTGTCAAGGTGCTAGATGGTGACACGAAATGAGATTGGGAACCAGAAATATTGTCAAGGTGACCGTGTGAAAAAACAAATTCGGAAACGACAAATTTGGAAATGCCACCTGAAATACCACCGAGATAGGACAGAACACATCTTGACATGAAACATCGTTGAGAACATTAATCTCGCACGTCACAAGTCCTCCAAGGTGTCGTTAGTGACAACTGGCGAAGACTTCAGCGGGGTGATATACAACACTGAGATCAATCTGAAACAACAGGCCATTCACTTACAGGCCCCTCACACCATTAGGGCATGCGTGACATCATTCGGGGACAATGACTGATTGAAGGGCATCGACAGTTGACAGAAGATTTACGTGAACGAGAACTGCGATAATAAATACACTGTCATCAGGGATGTAGGCGTTACATAGGGGATAGATCATTATTTCTCCTTCTGTAGGCGAACATGTTTAATTTGTTTTAGTTCCATAGGCAAAATAACAAACCAGATTCTAGCTTTATAAAATAGAGTTTAAAAACGTGACGATTCAGTACAGTGTATATATATATATATATATATATATATATACATTACTTAGTAAGTAATCTCTTCTTTCAATGTCCAGTTTATTTTCCAAATAATCCTCAAACTAAAAAATGCTTGCATTTACAAATCAACCTATTTATGCATTTACAAATCTACCTATTTATAGACGATATAAATCATAAAATCTTACGATATGTGAAATTGAAAATTATACAAAACTTAAATTGACAATTTTGCGACCAAATACCCATCTCCACATTGTCAGCAACCCACGAGAAACATTTGTCTCTCACTAGTAGGACTGCGGGACATAGATTGTCATTACACTGTCCAAAATTAGTTGTTTCTCAAACAATACAAACAAATAGAAATTTGTCAACTTGCTAAAATCATGACATTCTCCATAAAATGTGAACTTGGAAGATATAATGACTGGTCCCTGCATCACGTGAATGCTGCCTGACAGTGCATTCAGACATCACGTACGAATAAGAATAGACCCTGTCCTATCTGTTGACAACTTGACACGCCAGGATGCAGCCGGCAAACAATGATGAACACGATCTGCCGGCAACAATCCACCATCAGTCACGTCCAAACTCTCGCGTTTTCTCTGCGGTCGTTAGCCGCGACGAGACAGCAGCTGGCGGAAGGATGTCGTTACGCGTGACACGAGGAACGAACGAACGCCCCGAGCGAACATCTTCGGGGAGCGCCATCAATTCAAAAGAAAAACATTTACAGTAGTTATTTATGAGCGTGGGGGTCCAGGGAGGCACGCTAGATGCCCAGGGATTCATCAACTGCGGGAAAGTTCACACTGCGCGATCTGCCGCTGTAACAGATTACATGAGCCTCGTGTTGTAGCGTGCGTTTGGTCATGTGGTCATCACAGCCCCCTCTGGTGACTGTTTGAGTCATTCCCCGGGGCTAGCGGTGACAGTTGAAGGCTACTGCTGCTCAGCAACTGTCAAAATGCCAGTGACATTGTTTTTGTCATTTCACAAGTCGACATGATAAAATCTGCTAAAGTTGATGTATTTTCTGGTACTATTAATTATCATTAACTATAATTACATGTAATGTAAATTATAATTATCAACAAGTGTTACTTGCATCATCTAGTTAATTAGAAAGTAAACAAAACACTTCCTTCAATTTGACTTACATCCCTCTATATGTCTGGTCTGTCTTCCTCTAGTTACTTGCAAAGAATTAGCTCCATCCCTAAACTTTGTTAATAAATGCTCCGATAATAACAAAATACTAACTCAAATTGTTTTAAGGTACCGTTAACCAATATCTAAACATTTTGATGTTGTTGTTGTTGCATATGGTTCAAAACTAATTTTGACTTGTCTCGCTAGTCTATCATTGTGTCTACATCTGTCTGACACTAGTAGTCATACAGGTGTCACAGATGGTGACAGAAGGCTAAAGCTTGGTGACACGTCACCTTCTCTGACACATGGTAATCAAAGGACTGACCCATGGCAATCACCTCTGAGCACAGCAATTTGATTCTATTAAGTGGCCACTTCTCTTAGTTTAACGATTCACTTTATTACGGTGACGACATGACGTCATTCTCTCTTAGCCAATAAATACTGCTTATTCTATTAAGCAACTGATTATATTGTCTGTGGATTCCCCTAGATGTCATTTATTTCCTTCATCTGAATTGACAGGTACATGCTGGCAGTGAAAGTACAATAACAAAACCAGCAATTTTCAGAAAGGTATATTCTGGCAGATTTCTTCCCTGACAGTTCATATTATACATAACGTATTACACATTATTCTACATGCCTACACTCCTATGTTGTTCAATTTCTACAGTGCCCATCTAATAAACACTGCTCAGAGTTCTCATAAACACTGTATCAGCTTCTAATGAAGCCTTCAACCACACTGAAATTACTGCAAAAACTGTGTTCATCTTAATAATTCCACCATTGGAGTCACTTTCACAGCTGGCCTTGCCACCCAACCTAGATACAAAATAATAAAACGGAAGGATTAAACATTCTCTTGATCATGTGCAATGCTAAAGTTAACTAGTTGAGGTTCTTCATACTGCAACCTGTCTTGTCTCATAGCCTTCTACAGCCACCTATCATATCCCATGGCCACCTAGTGCCACCTATCATGTCCCATGGCCACCTAGTGCCACCTATCATGTCCCATGACATCCTAGTGCCACCTATCATGTCCCATGAACTCCAAGTGCCACCTATCATGTCCCATGACCTCCTAGTGCCACCTATCATCATGTCCCATGACCTCCTAGTGCCACCTATCATGTCCAGTGACTTCCTAGTGCCACCTATTCTGTCCCATGACCTCCTAATGTCACCTATCATGTCCCATGACCTTCTATTACCACCTATCCTGTCCCATGACCTTCTACTGCCACCTATCATATCCATGACCTTCTATTGCCACCTATCATGTCCCATGACCTTCTATTGCCACCTATCATGTCCCATGACCTTCTATTGCCACCTATCCTGTCCCATGACCTTCTATTGCCACCTATCTTGTCCCATGACCTTCTAGTGCCACCTATCCTGTCTTGTGACCTTCTAGTGCCACCTATCATGTCCCATGACCTACTATTGCCACCTATCCTGTCTTGTGACCTTTTAGTGCCACCTATCCTGTCTTGTGACCTTCTAGTGCCACCTATCATGTCCCATGACCTTCTATTGCCACCTATCATGTCCCATGACCTTCTATTGCCACCTATCATGTCCCGTGACCTTCTATTGCCACCTATCCTGTCCCGTGACCTTCTATTGCCACCTATCATGTCCCGTGACCTTCTATTGCCACCTATCCTGTCCCGTGACCTTCTATTGCCACCTATCCTGTCCCGTGACCTTCTATTGCCACCTATCCTGTCTTGTGACCTTCTAGTGCCACCTATCATGTCCCATGACCTTCTATTGCCACCTATCCTGTCCCATGACCTTCTATTGCCACCTATCATGTCCCGTGACCTTCTATTGCCACCTATACTGTCCCGTGACCTTCTATTGCCACCTATCATGTCCCGTGACCTTCTATTGCCACCTATCCTGTCTTGTGACCTTCAAGTGCCACCTATCATGTCCCATGACCTTCTATTGCCACCTATCCTGTCCCATGACCTTCTATTGCCACCTATCATGTCCCGTGACCTTCTATTGCCACCTATACTGTCCCGTGACCTTCTATTGCCACCTATCATGTCCCGTGACCTTCTATTGCCACCTATCCTGTCTTGTGACCTTCAAGTGCCACCTATCATGTCCCATGACCTTCTATTGCCACCTATCCTGTCCCATGACCTTCTATTGCCACCTAACCTGTCCCGTGACCTTCTATTGCCACCTATCATGTCCCATGACCTTCTATTGCCACCTATATCATGTCCCATGACCTTCTATTGCCACATATCCTGTCCCATGACCTTCTATTGCCACCTATCCTGTCCCGTGACCTTCTACTGCCACCTATCATGTCCCATGACCTTCTATTGCCACCTATCCTGTCCCATGACCTTATATTGTCACCTATCCTGTCTTGTGACCTTCTAGTGCCACCTATCATGTCTCATGACCTCCAAGTGCCACCTATCGTGTCCCATGACCTTCTAGTGCCACCTATCGTGTCCCATGACCTTCTAGTGCCACCTATCCTGTCTCATGACCTCCAAGTGCCACCTATCCTGTCTCATGACCTCCAAGTGCCACCTATCCTGTCCCATGACCTTCTAGTGCCACCTATCCTGTCCCATGACCTTCTAGTGCCACCTATCCTGTCTCATGACCTCCAAGTGCCACCTATCCTGTCCCATGACCTTCTAGTGCCACCTATCCTGTCCCATGACCTTCTAGTGCCACCTATCCTGTCTTGTGACCTTCTACCATCGCCAATCTGGTCCCCATCACTCTGTGCAAGCCAAACCACAAAAACCACGGCCCAATCAACCACCTCATCAACGTGCATTGGTCTGAGACAGAAATCAGCAGTCGGAGGCTCATTAATACCCTTTCATGCACTCCATAATGCCTCGGGCTTCCCTGACCCCACCGATTGGACACTGGTCAAACAAGATTGACCGCAAGTCAATGTGTGTCTAGACCTTCCTAGCCCTGTTTTCTCAGAACTGATTTCTTTGCAGTTGTTGTCAACCAAGAGTTGTCTGACCCGGTCAAATGCCTCGACCATTTGCACTCGTTGATCAAACATAATGCTGATGTTTTCGCACAATCTGAGGCGAGACGTGATTGGATCATTTATTTAGGAAGTGGCCCGTAAAAAAGATAAATAGAGTTAAGCGGTTGTCATGGACGGCGGACAAAATCGACAGCACGAGGGAAACGAATGCAAATGTCACACACTACCCGCTAATTAGTTTCTTCTGTTGCCAATCTCTTGATAAATATTATTGCAGTTGCCATGACAACGCAGCGCGGGAGTATTATGACAGAGATTGCTTCCAAAAATGACATGATACCCTGAAGTGTCAACGAAAGCCCTTGCCACTGGAGTGTGCTCAAGTAGAAGTGAATGACACACTGCATATGGCAGACAGTTAACTTTTTTAAGCCAAGTAACTGTGTCTAGTGTTTCAGGGGGCTTAAAGCCTTTTATTCTATACACAAAAACTAAACGCTTTTAAAAGTACACGTAAGCCTAAAGACCTGATTCTGTACAAACTCTGTGTGAGTTTGTGTAAATGTACTCTTGTACAAACAGCAGGACAACTACTATTTCAGAAATATAAATAACATTACATGGACATGGTGGGTGGGTTTTATGTGCAATGTCCACCATAAAACTATTTATATGTGTAGTTATTGTGTACCCTTATTAACATTGGTAGAATTGTACAAAATTGCATGTGAACACTTGTTGTGTTGGTTCTATTGTTACTATTCTATGCTGCTGGATCTGAGCTTTGTACAAACAACTCTGTACACATAACACATTTAGTATTATGGTCAATCCTTGTCTATCTAAGGTCAATCTACCAACATGTTTTCTATTTACAGTAGTCATAACGACAATAAACAGACAGAACTAAGGCCAGTCTTAAGTCACATGATCAATACAAATGCCCCAGGGAAACCTGCTTCATATCCATATAATATTGGCACATTTTACCAGTTCAGTTGCAGTCAATCTGAATCAGGTCACATTACCTGATTGTTATCCTGCTGATGATTGAATTAAAACATGCTTGTATCCCCCCCCCCCCCCCCCCACTGTATCCGTGCAATGTGATACACCACACGCTGGCACACAGGCTAAATGATTGCACCACTGCAAATTAAAACCAAGTCACTCCAGTGGATTGAGGCGGGGAAATCATCAACCATTGAGATATACTGAACTTTGTCCCAGTTGTTGTATCAACCAATGAGATGAGCTGAACTTTGTCCCAGTTGTTGTATCAACCAATGAGGTCCTCCAAACTATGGCCCATTTGCAGTACCAACCAATGAAATGCACTGAACTCTGACTAATTTTAATGTGTTGTATCAAAATCCATCGAGATGCACTGTACTTTGTCCCACTTACTTAGTATATGATGAATCCTATATAAGTGATACAATCGTTACTACTTGTTATATCAACCAATGAGAGCTTTGTCTATGTTGCTGTATCCAATTATTACACCAATAACATGTGTACATTGAAGTTAGCAGCACAAGTGGCTAAACTACAAATTATCTTGCATCTGAGATTAAATAAACTGACCGATAAAGATAAACATCCACGTATCTTATCCATGTATAGTTACTTTTCTTATAATTTCCCAAAAATATACAAAAGCCTAATTTGCTTTGAAATACAAGTTTCAATGTGATTTGTTCATAAACATTATACTAAAAAAGTAGACAACTGGTTCGCTACACTGTAATTCAAACTGATGCTTTCAAAACCAGTCATTAATTAAGCAATGCTACTAACATCAAAAACAAGCTTCTATGGCACTGGTTTAATATCAAACTGCACAACCTGAGACAACCCCTGAAGGGACATGCAACCACAACCCAAAGGGAACAACACAACATTCTACTCAGTAAACAAACCCCCAACGCCCGCACGCGCTCCGTGGACGTCGCACCGCAGTCGACAGATTGGCAACATATAACGACGTTGACAAACGAACAAAGTGGAGAACGCCGTCGAAACCGCGCCACAATTACGAATATGGATGCTTTTACAAGTTGACGATGGGGAACAGACGCGTGTGCAGATCATTTGACTAATTGTTGCCATTCAAAGCGTGGTTAAATCAACCGGGTCTTTAGAGACGTTGAAATGTGGTTTCAGTGTGCGCTGATTGATTAATGGGCCGCGATTGATTAATGGTCCGGCCCTAATTGCCTCTGTTTAACATTGTCATATCTCCGGCCAGGTCGGGCCGCGCGTTCTGGGGATATGGATAAAAGGCGACCGTGTTAATGGGTGGTTTTGCTTCGCAAGCGAGTGCGCTGCGTATAGAAATGCTACGTGTTAAATCTGGCGTCATCTCCCGGCACAGACGTGCATGCATGCCAACGCAAGCACACACACTCCACCTGCTGCGGGGATTAAATATTTACATCCACATTACAAGTTTGCCAAATACAGTATTAGGAATGATTATATGTGTAGACAGTTCTACCATTACATGTACACTTAGGCTGTGCAAACAGATACTTGTACAATTGCTGTAGAAACGACAGCCAAACCTTGCATTACTTTCTCCTTTGTAATACAGTCACCTTTGTAATACAGTCACCTTTGTAATACAGTCACCTTTGTAATACAGTCATCTTTGTAATACAGTCACCTGACAAATAATTTCTGTACATCAAGGTATAGGAAATTAATCTCACTAATGTGGACATCTTGCTATTCAGGTCTCCTTGGCCCAGTTCTGAATGCGATATTAATAATGAAGTGCAACTGTTATCGGACAAATAATGTCAATATGTTTCAGACTCAAAAACTGTGCTAAGGCAATAAATAAAATAAAGACATACACATGTTTAGGAATGTATTGTAAACATGGACAAACGAATGATTAAGATTGTTGATACGAGTTATTGATAATTATATTATTATAATTTAATCATGCGTTTCTGTGTGCTTGGCCCCAATCGACTATTCCTCAGATGTTGAAAAGCATCAATGCAGTTTGCAAATGCACTCAGTAGCATATACTCATAAACTGATACTGCAGAAAATAAACATCTCAAATGATATACTAAAAATAATGTGGTTCGAAATCTCAAAAGTATAAAGTGTGATTGTTTTAATCAGGTTACATGCGTTAGAAAAAATACACTCTATCACTATGACCAAATGTGCTTTAATGAACTACCGGTATACAGAAATTACTTTAACAGTGGTTTACTTAATGTTAACGTTGTATGTGAATAACACAGCCTCAACAGATATGGAGGCACTGTTGAGTTATTCAATCCACGCACGTTGATAACTTGTTGGGGTGGGGCAGAGGCAGAGGCAGAGGCAGCCAGGGGGGGTCTAAACACAGAAGAAAGCGGGATTGTACAGTTGCAATCTTAATTTCTTACTGCCAGATCATCCCCAAAAACAGGTCTGAAATGGGAGCTTAATCCCAAACTGGAGGGAGATTACTCACAAAATTAGTGGGAGATAAGTTAGAGCCAAAATGGGTGAGAGACAGTTTAGCCCAAAAACGGATGGGAGGTCAGCTTCAAAAATTTGGAAGATGGAAGGTTTGCCCGAAAAACATGGGGAGATTATCCATAAAATATATGGGAGATACGTTAGGATTTTGTATGTAGAGCTACAATAAATTATAATTGATAACATAAAACAGCTGGAAGGGTAATCTAAGGTGGATGCTTGGAAATGATAAGTTTAGCCCAAGTGAGTGGGAGACGACAGGTTAGCCCCTGAAACAGATGAGAAATGGGAGGTTGGCCTCTATGATAGGTGGGAGAATATGTCATGACCCCCTCCACCCTCCTCACTCACCAGTAGTACAGTCAGCCATCGCCCCCCACTCCCTGGCTGCCTGCCCCTGCCTCACGCTCCACTGAACATATTGCATTGTCATGCGACAATTTGCTGTGATGTGCATCGACTGATGAGGCTAATATAATCACTGATCGCCGTCTGTGTCTCTTGTCCACAGGGCGCAGCACCGAAACGCTCACGTCATCACTACCGTGCGTACATCGCCAGCCAGGCGAGTATAACCACTACAAAGGACTGGTCATCGAGTCGGTCAGGCCGACACGACAGTGACCGCCACATCACTTCTACAACCGACAAAGCAGTGCGTGGGGACTGTAAGTGACGCACGCGATAAAGTTGCATTATCTGTAATTACGACAAAGTCCCGCGGCCACAATCGTGGGTGGCAGACAATGAATCAATGGACCCACAAGAGAGCCGACGATCACGGTAGTGTTAGCCGAGGATTCGGTCCGTAGTCTACGCAACAGACGGCGAGACAGATCGTTTAATGCCGACCGAGTGAGGGCCAGTAAGCGATGAACGGACACTTGGGGAAGACGCCAGACAGCGGGTGGGACGCGAAGGTGAAGAAGATGAAGTACCGCCGCCACAACTACTCGACGATGTACACGCCCAACCGGACGATGTACGCCGGCCGCGACTACGCGATCGCGATGGTGCGTGACCGTGACAGCAACGGCACGGCGAACCACTCGATGTCGACGATGTACGCGAACAGCAACAACTACTTCTTCAAGAAGACCCGCATCCTCACCGACATGATGGGAGACAAGACGCAGGCGCAGTCCTTCACGATGGTCGTCGTCATCGCCAGCATTTTCTTCTTCTGCACGATCGCGCTGACCGCGGCCCTCGTCATCTTCTGCAAGAAGCGCAACAGCGTGTTCGCGCTGCAGAAGAGCGAACAAGACACGGACCCCGACTACGAGATGGACGAATACAACACCGACATGGAGTTCACGGAGACGGATTACGACAGCGAGACGGACTACCACGAGTCATTCCGCATGCGATCACCGGGCGCGACCGACAGCCCGGCGCGACAGCCGCTAGTGTCGCCCTCTATGCCGAGCAAAGTCCGCCTGGTGTGCAGTCACGGTACGCAAACAGGGGACCCGCGAGGTAAGTATCAACAAATAACATCTCCGTCGTGTGAACCCGGGGTGATGAACGACGACAATGATAGTGACAATGACGGCGTTCCGCTACGAAGCACGTACTTGAAACATCCGAATAAGACATACTACGCATTTGCTGCGGTATCGTCTTCTGATGCCAACAGCGATCAAGACGGCTGCACTAAGGAACAGCCAATGAAAACAGTTCCATGCGCTGATGGCCCTTCTAACTATAACAACAACACGGTTTCAAACGTAAATGTGGCTGCTGAAACATACACACAGCCTGAAAATAACACACCTTCTTGCTCCATCTACGTTGCAATAGAGAAAGCTTGTGTTGCACCAAACGGACTATATCCACCAGTGAACATAGCAGTTAAAGACCAGAAGATTGAAAAAGACCAAGAACTACTGGCCACCTCCCAACGTACACTACATGACACCAACTCTTGGGGTGACAGGACACCGCTAATCCACGCGTCATACGACGACACCCAACAGCCACAACTAAGTCCCTTCACCGACATCCTATCAAGCCCACTGCCAAGTCCCATGCCAGAGCTCAGCCTGAGCCCACTCACGACAAAATCGCCAACCGACATTCAGCGATCGACTCCGACAAAGTCACAGTTCAGCCTGTTCACTGCTGACGACACAGCCGTCAATGCGCAACTGTCATGTGACCAAGTCCGTCATATCGAGACAATGTCACCTCGCTCTACGACAATCCACAAGTCGGAAACAACCAGTTCAATATTCACGGCCGAACCGCGACAATATGATCAGACCAACAGAGCCTTTGTTGATTCGTCAGAGACGATGCTTCACGAAAGCGCAGATGCAACAAATACTTCTGTTGGCGTGTTCAAGGTGCCTGTGCAAATGCCCAACGTTCGCAATCACAAACTCATCTCCAGATCAGTGACTAGTCCAGTGTTGTCAATGAAGTACACAGTTTGCCAAAAGTGATTCTATTTACATTTGGGCACATGTACATAGATGTGTGCAAGGGCTGTTGGCTCCTTCACACTGAGGTCATTTTGTTGAATGATATTATATGTCATGATATGATACATCATTATAATATGAGTGACGCACTATTCTGGTTGATGACTGTAAAAAAAGCAATTGTAATAATTATGCTTATTTTAATGTACAAAACATGATGAAAATATAAGTTCACAGCTGGTGGAACACTGGCACAAGGAACGATTAGAAAGCTGCTGCAAAATGCTATTGTCTGGTGATACGACTTGCCAATTCCCTTAATTCTTGGCACAAATATTTTTCATGTCGAAAGATTATGTACGATTCTCATCGGCATTGTCTTACCTACCAAAATAATGCCAGTTAGTTCAGATAGTAATATTCAAAAGTGAATCTTAATCTCTGAACTAGATGGAGATGTATTTTGTGAGATAAGACAACGTTGGAAACATTTTCACGTTGTTTTCAAAGTGTTTTTTGTTTATCTTACAATTCTTAATATTTGAACACCATGTCTGCTACTGGTTGGATTGCAAAGCAGCATATTTGAGAATGGAATGACATGACTTATCTACTGTAACTGTGATGTAATAATTGTTGCCTTCATGTATACTTGGTTATTGTTTAGTTTAATCTCAATATCTTCTAAATCGTTGTTTAAGTATTGCAATCTGCAGAACACATTTTAAACAGTAACTATCATGTATTTGCAAATTTCCGACATTGTGTGAATCATTCCTCAGTTGTTTGGCCATCATCTCCTAGGGCGTATCAGTTTGCTCAATTTAAAGTCACATGCCAATAGCTGGCTATGATGTAGTACATGATATTACTTGTTCCAATGCCAACGTATGGATAATAAGACTTTAACAGTATAAGACAAACAAAGTACTGCTGGTTAGCATTGTACAAATGAAGTGTGATCTTTAATTAATTACCTAGGTCTACAATCTTTACAATGATGAATTTCCCAGCCTGCTGCCAGCCAGAGGTGAATCCTTTTCATAGGGCCTTCGTATGCCTTTGATACTTCAGTTTATGTGTAAATATGTTTGTACATAACATTAACATCATAAGTCTAACATTACTAAAGACTTATTCTGACTTGATTTATTAATGATGTGCACATGTATACCATTATTAAAACAACATCAAGCAACGTGTGTCCTATTCTGTACTTAGTAGTTCTACTCAGCCCTGACACAAAACAACAAGAAATATTTCTTCTGAAACCATCCATCCAAAAAATCTGTGTGTGTGTGTGTGTGTGTGTGTGCGTGCGCGCGTGCGCACACACGCGTGTGTGTGTGTGTGTGTGTGTGTGTGTGTGTGTGTATGCACGTACGCCATGCATGCATAGTGTGAATGTGTATATTCATGCTTGGGAATGCATGATTTTCCACATTCATTAAAGAACTTCTTCATATAAAATTGTCAATGTTCCTTGATGATCAATCACATTGTTTGGATGGGCAACAGAAGAACTCCAATGAGATCAATCATTATTTTTTCAGCACTACTTTTCTAATGTTTACAAGTTGCTTTGAATCAACCTATGTTGATTATCTTAATACAATTTCTATGAGAAACATTCTGAAACCATTCTGCAATTAAAGATATCAAATTGTATTACACCAGTCTTCATTGTAAGTTACCTACTTAGGTGAGTGTCAACCTGGAAAAAAGTTGTGATACAAATTTCTCAAGCATCGGAAAATAAGTAATTTCTTGTACTGTGCTGTTTCCAGTCCACAGAACTGCTCAGAAAACGTATTATGCTTTACCCCCCCCCCCCCCCCCCGGCAGACACAGTAATTCCAACACCACCTTGACTCATCCGGGAAGAATGCAGCTACACCACAATTAATACACGAATGATATATATTCATACACATATGCCACTGCGTATAGCCATTGAACAGAGGCACTGGAGAGAGAACAAAACATTTGACTGGAACAAACAACATACACACAGACACCAATGCACTGTCAATGGGAACATACAAAGCAGCTGGGATGAACAGCACAACAAAATGTGGAAGACTTTGAATAAATTGACTGTGTGAACACATCGGTTTTTGTTTGCACATTTTGGATGTGCACAATACAATGAAAGAAGGTATGAAAGTAAAACCACCTGAGCAGTTTACACCGCCCCAGGTGTTCATTCACAGGTGATAGTTTCAAGTAGACCACCCACCTTGATCACTTTGGCCAGTATGTCTGCCCCTTTCCATCCGAGGCTGCACCCCGAGAAGTCCAAGGATGTCACAGAGGTGGAATTTTTTACTCCTTTGCATATTACTGGAACAGAACATTTGGATTTTTTATTTCAATATATTCTATGTATATGAATGTACATACATATACATATATTATATATATCATCCACACTCAGAATTATCATGTGAACAAAAACATTTATTTATTTATATACACATTTTCCAGAGACTAGAAGCCTAGAAGGACAAACTGCCATATTTGTCACAGCCAAACATGTATAAAAGTAGTAAATGCCAATAGATTAAAGAGTTGCTTGGACATGGAGCAAGAAAGCACTTTATAGTTGAGCTATCTGGAGAACAAAGCACTACTAAATTCTCCCGAGTATCAGGTTCTCTAGTAAAACACAGTAATGTAATTACTAATATATATTAATATATGTAATATCAAGGACAAATAAAATTTATTTCAGAAACACATTTAATATGTTGTGAAAGGACCAAAAAAGTGGATGAACACAGGGAATGATGACTGGATCTTGATGCCTGGGAGGAGATGCACATACAGCACTCAAAGTTAGCATATTGACATAGAGATTCCCAATCATTTGTAACATCCCACTTCTCCCTGACAGTCCCCTATTGGTAGCACCATGGTTCTCTATTTCTATCCTTCCTCAACAACACAGTGGTGACACCTGGTGAATGCACCCGGTGACTATTTCATAATTGATGATTTTGAACACCACAAAGGTATGTATTGGAAAGTTGATCGGCTATGATCCTACAATATAGGTGAACTGTAACATCAAATGCAAAATATTGTTATCATACTTTATGTAAAGCAGTCATGTCAGTTCTAATGGATTTGGTCTATCATGTATTAGAAGAAGTCGAGTTGAATAAAACTTCCACTACAAATGAATCCAAAACCATTTCATATTTACAAGGGTGTCCCTGGATGTTATTCTGACCAGGTCAGGGTTGTTCTTTTTCAAAGTATTCGTATTCTTACTGATGAATTATTGACCAATATAAATCCATTACGTGAATAATTCAAAGCAATGCGTGTATTCAAACACATTTCCGTCACAAAGCGTATGCAGATGGAGGCTGAAAATATCAATATAAAAATATTTACATGACACACCGTTACGTGAATGTCTCTTTTCTGACAAATTATACTGCATGTCATTATAAAAAGACACATTTCTATCGTGAACTTTTAGCACCAATAGAAAATACAATTATCATAGAAAACTGGAAAAAAATGGGCACTGACACAAACCATCAATCTTAGGACATTTGTGTTACATTAAATATAAAGAATAAGTGATTCCCATCTACATAATCAATTGACAGCCTCTGATGTCATTCACATATAAACTGTTTTCAAAAAACTCTGACCATGTCAGGTTTATTGATTAGCAATCAGAATTTTGACAGCTGCATGCCTTAAGTTATAGCTGCAAAGCCCACAACTTACAATGTATAATAAATGTTGTTTCTTAACTTATCCTTAATGTACATTTAACATGTTGCATTTTTATGCCATTAATTTCATGTCTGCATTAATAGTCGCATCTTGAAGGTCAAGATTAATATTCACAAACAGATCAGCATAAGATTATAATAATTATTAGTTGCTGGAAAGATTTAATTTGTCAAGATATTACAAAGAAATTATCAGATAGAACAGTTTCCACCTAATATTTTCTCCATAGTATAAAAAGTACAACACAAAATATAGTTACAGTTTTATAAACATTTTATCAACAACAGTTCGAGTCAGCCAAAAATTTAGCTTATAGAAACAAACTTGGTAATGGAAATATACACACTTTCAAGACCTTCATCTGCAACCCGGCTTCCTTCAAGGGAAATGTGTTTGAGGGTACAATTCTTCATCAGGCCCTAAAACAGTTCAAACATACCTATTGATGCATGCCATATTTTGTGGTTTGTTCATGTCGTTTAAACCTTAAATGGATTCTTTGAAAAGTTTAAACTCTGTAATATATGCAAGTATTAACGAATCCTATTTACATAATTATTTAATGTACCACGCCTACATTTCATTACAATGTATAAACATTTCATTTTCACTTAAAACCCTGACAACTGGTGCAGATGACATATAGAAAACATAACTCCACATGCGTGGAGTTTCTAGTTTGGGCTTCACCTATACTATCCATATAAGGCATGGCCATGACTACCTGGTTCAGTTCACTGACAAGTTCACTGTAAACAGTCACTGCGCATGTATGAATATTCATTGTAGTTGGGCTAGATAATTAATTATTCACATAGCAGCACCATAAAAATGATTTGCGTAACCACAGTTATTTATCAGCTTTTTGCGCAGATAATACTCAAATTGTGCATGGTATTGCAAGCATATGCAAGAAATAAGTAGCTGAGGAACTACTTATAAGAAATGATCATGTTTTGATATGGTCTGTTTTGAATATATAGAGGCATACAAAAATCCCTTTCATAAATACATATATAACATTATCAACTTCAGACAGCTTAAGACAAAAAGATGTGTTTATTAACAACATGTTTGTATGTGGTGTTATCAAATCACACCAATAATAAATTTGATTATTTTACAGTTGTGAAGAAACGAAAACATACAATATGTTGAATTTAGCACTTTCAAAACGAACTAGGAGACCTTGGCAAGAGCGGTGAGGTCGCGAGATCGCAGTGGAAGGCCGTGGAGTTCAAGGGAGCTGAGAGCAGGGGTCACCCACAGGCACTCCTTGAGTGCCTTGCACAGACGATATGTGATCTCCTTTGATCTGATCGCTGGGATCTTCTTTTGTCGGAACCCTTGGCGTTCTGCAATACATGTACATTCAGTAAGAATTTAGTACCAGCAAAAAAAAATTCTTAGGGCACTGAGTGTTATGATTCCATTTGTGTGATCTTCGATGATCTATGAGTAGGTGCCATTTAGATGAACCGATTATTGGTGTATTAATAAATACAATATATATCATGCACCAAATCCACAAAAATGATTCCTTCAACACAATAACTCCATAAAAATGACAAAAACAGCATTGTAATTTATTTTGTAATCAATGATGCATTTTTCAGTGGATAACATGAAAATAGGAGCATAAATTCCAATCAAAATTACATCACAGCTTTTTCATAGCCACTTGTGGCAAGCATTCGTGGTGGACCTAAAATGGGGGGCACAACTAGGTGCTAGCTAAATGTTAACCCTAAGCTGATAGGATATGCAGGAAGGAGACAGAAGACACTGGGGACCTACCTTCATCTTCCAGTTGCTGCTGGTAGTAACTGTGCACGGAGACAGATGACAAGGTCTTGTTGATGCGCAGTGTGTTCAGGATTGGCATCCAGTCAGTCGTCCTACAACAGATAGGAACAGCAGCTCCTTAGCATCAATCAATTGTGTAAACTTACATCACATCTACACAGTCATCTGTCCATTTCTGTGAATTTAGAACGCTGACAATCACACTCATGGTCACAGACACATTGTTTCCAAAACTAGTTCTGTAGTTGGAACGAATTTGATAGACTTGAATTAAACATATCCTGCACATAATTATGTGTTTGCGTAATGAAGTAATCCACAAACATTAGGCTGCAATTGAAACGTCACTTAGGAGGATATGTGTTGTGTGCAGATCTGTCTTTGTGAAGATGAAAACAAAAACGTTAAAATGGAGAAATATTAAAGCAGTATTTTTGCGATTCTTCAATTTTTTTATTAATTTTCCTTGATTCGAAAGAAAGTGTTACATAAACATTAAATGATATCTACTAAAATGCCTGTCAGTTTCTTTCACCAACTTTGAAGAATCAATACACTTTGATTTTGTGTTTGCTCTATGGAACATGAGTTTTATATTTTCTAGAAATGGCAAAAAAATTGAATCTCACGATCAGCATTTGGAGTAGTAAACTTGTATCACTGCATCAAGCACTAGTGACTACTTAGTGTCGCTGCACACAATTTGACACACAAAATTACAAGTAAACACTGGAACTGCATAATGGGTCTTACCTCATGCGGTCGCCATTGATGTCAAGCTTTCCGCAGGACAGATGAGCCTTCACTGCAGGGATTGGACAAGAGTTCTGTAGTGCACACAGGTTGTTGTAGTGTGTCTCAAAGTCATAGGCACCACGTTGGCGCACAGCCACACTCTCAATCATTGCGAACTATCTTCCAGTTAGGCAAACCAGTCGCTGTGTATCTGCAGACAGTCAAAGTTGTGCATCAATACAGTTTCATATCACAGCAGAAATATAAGTAGCAAGACAACTTTGAAGATTTTATTGGAAAATATGTGTTTTCTTTGGGTATAGATGAATGTTATGCCAATCAATACCACTGGCTAATGTATATCACAGTCACATGGATGATCATATTAATTGATAGTATTATCTCTATAAACAACTTCTTAAGATGTTGTTCGATGTCCTACTCAATCTATATTACATATTTTTTTATTTTGCACATTATAGTAGCTGATTGCCGACATAAGCTTATAAATTATAACAATAAGTCATGGTTTTAGTAAAAAAAGAATATGCCTACACTAGAGGAAATTACAGGTCCATTATAGTACTATCATTAGGCACCTTATCAGGGATCTTGATTTCACCAGTATAACTATATTTATGTCAACATGTATTATGGAATTTTAAGATATATTTATGGTCCCGTTAGAGGAATTCTTTGTGTGGCTGAAATTCATAACAAATGCAATACATATAAATGATTAATATTATAAATATTTAATTATACCATTCTAAGTTCCAGAGAACTAAGAAGTTAAATCGATTCACCTAATCACACAACGGAAATCCGATGATCTAATAGTTTGGGAGCAAAACATAGTCGCTGAAAGATGACGCAAATATAACCACAAGAGGGAGCCAGATGATACAGTGAATACTCTCATAAAATAATGTTCTGATGGTGAAAATCCCTAAATCTACTAAACATCACACACATGGAGCATTTTGGTGTTCTACTGTGGTATATTTTGTTGAAATTCTGTCAACAAGCTTTACCTTTTACTTTATAAAGTTTTAAAAACTTAGGCAGTTTTAAAAAGTGACAACTATGCTATGCAGCCAGATTGTGTGATCTGAAAATTGTTTTGCTGTCATATTGATGTAATCTAGATATATTATTTTTTATTAATATGGACGTTATTAATATTGTTGCAAAGCTTGATGGAGGTCATGTTTAATTTTGATAGTTTTTATTGTGAATTATTGCAGTAGGAAAACAAGATAACAGTGGCTCCATCAGAGAAGTGTATTACTTACTATTGTAGCATGAGTGAACACGACTAAATTTTACAGATGACGGTATGGTAGTGGAGTAGGAGTATTACTAGTACCCCTCGCCCTCGGTAGTAGTACTAAATCTGGCAGTGATCCACGAGCGAATCCAATGATTATGATTGGGTTGGGCTTGGCTAACGCCTACTTTTTGGCTCTTAAAAAGTATGCCTGCAAATCAATTTATATAGCTCCTCACCTAAAATTCTCCTATTAGTCCTTATATAACGCACAACAAAACATACACGCCTAAGCTACTTTGACAGCGGAAGAGGGGCGCGTGACAGGCTGAGACATATTCAAACACGCGCGGCAACTTCTTGAACTACTGCAACTAGTACAGTTGGAGAACTGCGATCCATTATTTTATGATCAGACTTCAATGTGCTCTGTCCAAAGAAACATTAGTCCATCAACGTAAAAGTCAGGGGTCATCAGTCCAGATAAATTACACGATTACCCACCACTATTGCATTTGCAATCTTGTTTAGCGCGGCTTATCGTTGTAAACAAACTTTTAAGCATGTTTTAAAATGGCGCTTCGGGGAATTACCCGCCATGCTGTGCTGCTAGTTCCGGGTTGAACTGATTCTGCGCAGTAGCAAAGCAGGAACACGAGAAAGTTCTTGATTCTAGAAATTCGCAAGCCTAGTGTTGCTATAAGAAGTGGTGTGTGTGTGAGAGTGTATAAGTTTAATGAATCCAATCTGGGAAAGAAACATCCAGTGAACACCATATATTTTAAATCTACGATTTTTTTAAAGAAGAAACGGTAAGAAGTGTGCTGATCTTTAATATATAACGGCGTGATCACTTGTCTAGACTCGACTAGAGTAGAGTGGTCAATTCGGTCAGTCATTCAATGCCATTGGCCCGATTGGGCATGGATTCGGGCATAGTATTGTTGCTTGTGTACACATACCGCTACGGTCGCTAATCATGTACGTAGGGACCAATGTATTGGGTCTAAATACGGATTCCCTATAACGATTGATTACTTTGGAACACCTCCCTCAACATATTATTAATCAGAACAGCCTGTTTTAGTGTTTACATAGATTCTTATTTAACAGAATAAGGCCATAACAATAAATTGATTATGCAGACTTTGGACTTGGTAATCTTCCAGTTAACTGGCCTATGAATTATTAGGGCCTTTTCAAAATGGTTTTTACCACCATTTAATATGTCACTTCCGCAGTTATAACTTTTGTAATTGTGTTTTAGACCAAATTTAATTTTGTTGTTGAGTTGATGTAAACAAATTATGCCAATGACAATGTCACAGCTATGCGCAATCTACAGGCATCAGAACCGCAAAGGCGTACTTTTGCCATAAACTGTGTCTACAGTGCGAAGTCTGGAAAGAAATACTATGTAGTAAAGATTTATTAACATTAAAATGTCCATTGCAAAGAATATTGATATCGCCTAATTTCTGGGGAAATCTCCGGAAAATTGTAAGACACTGTCTTTTCAGTTCTATTTTGTGATGAAATATTCTGGCCAGGATTCAGAGCTAGTTTGCAGAAGACACAAGGCAAAATGTAGACAATTTATAATTTTTATTAAACCCAACATTTCGCCATGGTACAACATTTAAATGCTGCAATATCACAACAACTATGATCGCAGTACGTAGGTGTCACCCAGAGTCCAATTTAAAACATGAATATGTGCAGTTTCCATGTGAGTGAGTGGATGTAGATAGGTGCCTGCCCACTAGAATGTTTGATTTAATATTATTTGTTGTAAACTCAAGACCATTTCCCATTTATTAACTCAACTTTCACATTCAGTGCAAGGCAGCTTTTGTATAAATTTACACCACTGCCTTTTGCTACACTAGTTAGTACCTGATCATTTTGCCCCACAGTTGACATCAATATGATTTTATTGCATGCATCCACATACATTACCCCTTTGTATGATCTGTATGACTAGGTAACTGTTGACTACCATTAGGCACTCCCAAGGGTAGAAATAAAACAACATACAATCAAATTTAAACTTATGTAAATTACCAGTTAAAGTGTCTTATTGGTAAGTAATTCAGCCCCCTTATTGTGACAACAAATAATGTCCTTAGATTATCATTGTCTGAGCTTGAGGCCCATTGTGGTGGTCTGTGGTTTTAGGTTGTTTTTAGTTTCACCTCTGATTTGTGGCTGGGGATATTTTATACAAATATGCATTTAGCAAACATCTGCTAAATGTGCTCATCATATGGCAACTTAACACGGTGGTATATTTCTTGCAGTTTGTAATTTACGTTGACCCGAGATAAATATCACTTGCCAGATCTGATCAGTTCCTTCCATTTATAGCAATCATTGGTGGCATTGTATGAAATGGATTACACCTCATAGTTTTCTTTGTAGCTACTCGCCAAAGTCGAAGGGAGGCATTTCTTAATGTTACAGCCTATGTTTGTGCAGTGCTTTCCTTATATGAATGTTTTTTATACAGTGATTGCTGTGAATACAAACACAACTCCCTATTCACATTTCACAACATAGGTTGCAACAGTATAGGCTTGTATATGAGTCCATTAAAATATTGTGTAGAACAAAGGCTATGCTGTAGTCTTTGTTGTGTTCTCAAGCAACTGTCAATAATACCATGATCGCTGTATTTTGAATTGAATATATTTTGCTAGGTCTTTGAATGGTAATGTGACTGACAGTGTTAAAATAACTTTATTAATAAATCTAGTTCCATCAGCTATACTTATCAGGTAATGTTTTTGTGTTATGTACTTTTGTGAGAGTGTAAATTTAAATGTGTTCTTACAGTTTTATTCTTTCTGTTTTAAAACGTCAAATACATTGTGATGTTGAAGTTACATCCACGTGAAGTTGTACATTCATATTGCTTGAAACTGTATGACTGAGCACTTGTTGTTTGAATAGTAATTGTGTTGATTTAATAATACATGTATAAGTTTTTGTAAAATGTAAACAGTTTTGCATGTGCCGTGTTACATACATATTTGAAGTTCACCAGGGTGTGTGTGGTATCATGTGTCACACGTTTTTTGTTTCTGGTTATTTTTTCATATCAATGTGTTGGTAATAGTCAGGGAATAGTAAACAAATCAACCGTGCATAATTTTATAATGGTCAGATGACACCTTTGAGACCATTCATACATGACACCAGCTCTGTGAAATAATAAACGACTACCATAGAGGAAAAATAAAGAGAGGAAAGAAAGAAGAGAAAACTTATGATATGGGATGAGACAGAAATATGTATTACATTTTAGGCTGACTAACATCTTAGTGGTTTACTTTGAGCAAGTCATCAAGTCTCTTAAATTAATTACTGTGTGCTATATTTTTAATGATACTTTGTTCTTGTTGCAGAGATCGAATCAACCAAACACAGTCCCAAGTTTGAACACACAGCAGCAAAATGGTGAAAGAAACAGGGTTCTACGATATACTGGGTGTGAAGCCAGGTGCCACACCAGATGAACTGAAGAAGGCATACAGAAAGCTGGCCCTAAAATATCATCCTGACAAAAATCCAGATTCTGGAGATAAGGTAATCTTGAACAAACTTTTAATTGTGCCAACTTTTTATCGGTTTTTAATCTTTGAAATATATGACCTGGGGGTTATTGGGTTCAGTGTTGAAAAATAGTTTTAAAAAATATTGCCAGGCACCAGCACTGAGATTATAATCTTGTAATCATTAGATGATGCCACCACAGATGCAACACGGCCCATTTTTGCATAACTGTTGTTGGATTCACTGCAAAAAATTCATTCATTAGATTGTCATTTTTATTTTACTTGTGACTAAGTTACAATAAATAAACTTGAATGTTTACACTCTAACGAATGTACATTATAACAAGTGTATTATTACATTTTCTACTGAATGTATACTTATGGAAATGAACTTCAAATGCCATAGTGAATTTACAAGACATGTTTTGTTTGTAGTTCAAGGCTATCTCGCAAGCCTACGAGGTACTGTCGGATGAGAAGAAACGTAAGATCTACGACCAGGGCGGGGAACAGGCATTGAAGGAGGGAACAGGGGGTGGTGGGGGCTTCCACTCCCCCATGGACATCTTTGATATGTTCTTTGGAGGACATCACAGCAGTGGCCCATCCAAGGGCAAGGACATGGTGCAGCAGCTGAAAGTGACACTAGAGGAACTGTACAACGGATCTTTGCGCAAACTTGCTTTACAAAAGAACGTTATTTGTTCAAAGTGTGATGGTAAGACGTGAGGAATACATGTCATGTTTTTCGTGCTATTGGTATTATGGTATTAGCCAATTTACTAACATGTTTAGTTTTGAAATGGAAATGGTGTTATGAGATTTTAACGTCTCTGTGCATTTTGTATTTTAATCAAATATATTTGCCTGGCAGTGTTGGTTATTGTTATAAATATTGTTATTGGTAGAACACATGCACAATATTGTCATGACAAATTTTGAACATGCAGGTTTTCAGACATCTAAAATAATTATTTTTATAGCCTATGTTTTTGGCGAGCTGATATTTTGATTATTTTTAAGTGTCTAAATACATTCAACCTCTATAGAGAGCTGTGTCTGGTTGCAGGCTATGGCGGCAAGAAGGGTTCGGTGCAGTCATGCACGACCTGTCACGGTAGCGGAATGCAGATTCGCATCCACCAGTTCGCCCCCGGCATGGTGCAGCAGGTACAGACGGTGTGTCACGACTGTCAGGGACAGGGGGAGCGCATCAACTCCAAGGACAGGTGTAAGCACTGTCAGGGACGCAAGGTGATACGCGAACGCAAGATACTCGAAGTGCACATAGATAAAGGTCAGTGTGACATTACATTTTGCATCTCTCGCAATGATATTTTTTAAATAATACAAATTTTTTGAGTAATACCGGTGGCAGAGTTTAGCAAATATCTGACAAGTAACGGGCCTATGAAGGTATGTTAGTAGTGTTGACAATAGGTAAGGGAGGAGTAATATTGTAGTAACACAATTTTAGGTGAGAAGGCTGACATATTAACTGTGTTTTGTGGTATTAGATAAAAATGACACCAGAAGCAACTGTCATTTATACTACATTAGTTCATATGGTACAACGCATAGTTATGCAGACAAAAAAGACAGTTTCCCAGGGTACATATATTTAAAAAAAATTATTACCTAAATTGTAATGTTGGTTATATTTAATGTGTTCAAACTGATCGGTGCACCATTGGCATACAATAACAGTAACAATAAATTAATGTCCATCTAATTTATGGTATTCTAATTTAATTTAAAATATGCACTAGGTGAATTATAATCAGAATACTGTGTTGGACTATTTCAGATACCAACTGTACATGTTACGATTTGAAAATTTAGACGAGAACCGGTTGTTTTGAACGTGTACATTTCTGCCAGGCATGCGTGACGGCCAGCAGATCCGGTTCACCGGAGAGGGCGACCAGGAGCCGGGGGTGGAGCCAGGAGACATCATCATAGTGCTGGACGAGAAGGAACATCCGGTGTTCCAGAGACGGAGAATGGACCTCATCATGCTGATGGAGATCACTCTCACTGAGGCGCTCTGCGGCTTCCAGAAGACAATCGAGATGCTCGACAAGCGAATACTTGTCATCAACTCCTATCCAGGTCAGTTGTGACAAGGACGCTGGTGGTTATTCTAGAAATTATATAGTGTATTTCAGAAATGTTTGGATGTAATCTTGTTAGGAAAACAGTTCTGAGATAACGGTGCTATTGGTGCAAAAAGTCCTGATGCAATAGGGTTTTTTCCAGGAATATCTAGCAATCATATTTTTATTTTCAGGTCAAGTTCTTTTTTAAGTAAATTCGTAAGAACGTAGATATTTATAAGTCCTAATGTCACTAATCAGTTTTGAAAGAATAATAATATATATTATAATCAGTATTGCAAGGATTGCCCTTCAAAGAGCAGCAATGATGTGACAAAACAAGCTATCAGCTGAGCTCGCGGTAGTGTTGTTCACTTTTGACCAGCAACAATGAAGCATCATATGACAGCATTAGTGTTGCTTTGTATTCAATCTTGTAACTCTTACTACAACTACTATGCAAGTTGAAAAGGGCATAGCGCCTTACAAGTCACATGATTTCTGCTATGTCCCTTTAACAGCAGCAGCAGTGATTCACCAATCATGGAATTGTATTATTTTGTATTTTCTTTACCATTATGTATTGTATTATTTTCCTATGATATGTTGTATATTCCTCTGTTGTTGTTAAATAAACTTTCATTCATTCACATTCACAGCCTATACATGTGTTACACAGGCGAGGTTGTACAACACAACCAGCTGAAGAGCGTCATGGGCGAGGGCATGCCTCAGTACCGCAACCCCTTCGAGAAGGGCCAGCTCATCATCAAGTTCTCTGTCAAGTTCCCGACTACTGTGCCCGTTGACAAACTGCCGGTGCTCGAGAAGATTCTCCCTCCGCGGGAGAAGGTGATCGTCCCCGATGGCGCAGAGGAATGTATGCTGGAGGAGTATGACATAAACACTCAGAACATGCATAACCATCGTCGCGGCGAGGTGTATGATGATGATGATGACGATGATGACCAGCATGGCGCCCGTCGCGTCCAGTGTGCCTCGCAATAACACATTCGTTGGTTCTGGTGAACGGGCGCGGGGTTGAGGTCAATTATAGATCATTTATGTTGTGTCTGTTTCAGTTGCCAAAGATCGGTTGCTATTGCAGTGATTACTGTCCCTTAAGTGTCTGTGTTTCTACAGTGTGTCAATATAAGATGTCATGCAGGCGGGAGATACCTATGTCAGCCCAATACGACACATTTACTTGGTAATTAAATAGATTCTTGTAATTACGAGTGTTGAAATCTCTTAACGGTAAGAATGGTTGGAAAACACTAAAGATGTGCAGAGGAAACTGCTCTGTGCTGCCCCTCTCCTGGTAGTTTCTAATTAACAAGCAGCAGCGAAAAGTTTCCTATATCTGATTCTTCGGGTTCTAGTTTTCCAACTGGACGATGATTACAGCTAAACAGCTTAATCACTGTTTTTATTTATGATTACATTATTTGTAATTTTTGTATAGTTATAATAATAATTGACCCCAGCCCTGATTGAAATGCGTGAGTTCAAATGGAAAACCTTGATGGGCAGTACAGGTGTCGAACACATTTGGTAACTCAACAGGAATTGTATCAGTGGAAAGTAATGTATATTAAAATGTATCTGCTCAAATCCAAAGGTTTTTGAAACTGGTCTTGTTTGAACAAATACAAAGTTATGTATTTATGCCTTGTGAAAGGTTACTTCCTTCGCTTCAAATCACCCACATTACAAACATAATAAATCAGTGTCCTGTATTGTCATTGTTATTTAAGAAGTACTGTTGTTATATCAGTAAAAATAGGCATATGTGGCATTGACAAAATCGTGACGATCACCACCAGTGAAATTAAAATTGGTCATTCTACCACTTATTCTTGGGAGTCCCAGTACTCTGGCCATCTCGTGTTTGGGAGATAAGCAGAGGTTACTGTGGGTGGTTTGTATTGTGCCTTTCTCATGTAATGTAAGAGTGGTTGTGTTGTATTGTGTCACTAGGTAATTGTATTATTGGTTTACACCTTTAGAAGATGTTGCTATTATGGAGGATATATTGCATTACCTGCTTCTACACTATGGCATTATGATGGTGTGTTCACATTAGTGTTTCATGTTTAACAGCATTAAAACATTGTCCCGCTTGCTGAGTGTTGCCTTTTCAAAGCCACGTCACATGTAGTGGATGTTGTAACATGAGTGAAAAGGTGACCTGTGAGTTCTTAAATATTGAACGTTATTGGGTTTTTTCACAAACATTTATTGATACACAAAACATATCGACGTTTGAGATGGTTTGGCGTGGCATATCTCTGTTGAAGTTTAGCAAGTCGATTTCAAGTGTTTACATGTGTTTCATGGACACCATGTAAGGCTGTTTGAGATACCAGCATAGATTCGTAATCGCCGAGTTCACTCAGCACGGATTGTGAGGAAACACTCTCAGAAGTGTAATAGTATTGAAGTCTGTGACTTGCATCCAATTACAATTTATAGGTGTGTATTGCCTTCTGTGTGTTCCGTTGCTTCCTTGCACATATGATAATGTAGTTAAAACACTGGTCAGTTAATCAAGAGAGAATCCGAGTTTGAATCGTCTTGCAGTCGTTTCGAAGCTTGGGCAATTTCATTCCATCAGCGTTGCGTAATTACACTCAGGTGTATAAATAAGGACCTGGCAGTCACTGATTAAACGGTATTAGCTAGAGATGTGTACCTCAATCCACTGTACCAGTAGTTTTATATGGTTTTGAAACTGGTTATAAAAAACCAGTATTTCATACGGTATTTTTAATCTTCTATAAGCATGTAAACTTCATAAATACAGTATTTGAAAAAAAAGGTATTCATCACATCTTGGCTTTTAATTCAGTTCAAAAAGCAGATGTACATTGTTTAATGGCGTTGTCCCACCAAGCCACACTGTGGCGCCACTATTTGTATAGCATGTGGAACTCCTCTAGACAGAAACATGGCGTACTGTATACCGTATGAAATATATGGTGTGTACTAAGTAGAGCGAAACGGTACACAGCTGTAGTATGTGCCACGCTAAATAAGAACTTATGGTACCTTTTTTCAACCTACATCATTGGTTATCAAAAAGTTGGCCTTTAGTGGCACAGGTTGGCAACAATTATCTATATTAAAGCCATTTTATGTGTCACGACAGGCTTTGCTTTTGTACAACAGGATTGTCCTTGTTAAAAAAAAGATAGAAGTTGCATGTTTTGTTGTAATTGGTACTTATGTTCTTGAAAGGTTAAAAAGCATTGAATTATAATTGATTTTCAGACATAGTCACAGATGCAGAAACTAAGACAGATGGTTTAGGTAGTTATCCATGAAGTGAACACCATGATGCAGTCATAAGTGTATTAGTGTTTGGCACACACTGATCCATGATTTATCCATATTTAATAAACATGTTACCTGGAAACAATAAAGTATTTAAGTGTACATCAGCTTTGTTCTGTACAATTCAATGCATAAATACAATGAAACTGATTAAATTATCACAGTAGTGTGTGTGTGTGTGTGTGTGTGTGTGTGTGTGTGTGTGTGTGTGTGTGTAAAACTGACTTTACTGCACCACTTCTATTATTATCGACTGTGTCACCATCAAACACATGCGCACAGTCTGAACACAATGTTAAAGATAGAGCTGGGACAAGAGGCAGGAATGCCTAATACAAGCAGGAAAAGTACTTTAAGAACTTGTAATAATATAATTACATGAAAGACTATATCAGACAAAAATAAGAACTCAAGATAATACCCATCCACACAATTATTTAACTTTTGCACCTTTGTATTACGATGGCATGTTCTGGCTTTGTCAATAATGTCTCAGAATGGCATACAGCGTTTTGTATTTGTATCAGTTCGGAATTATCCGGTAGGTGACGCCTCTGAGACAACAGTGTCCCAAATCTCGTCTGCTTGTTTCCTTTGCAGGTTTGATAATAATATTGGACGTACTCAAAAGTATGTGCAATACGGGCCGGGGAATTCGAACCTGCTAGAGATGTTATTATTAATTCGTGCTGTATGTTTATTGGTGGTGGGTGAATGGCATAATATGTGCGTCATTTGAAATAATGGGTGTAGCAGATCGACATAAATAAAATGCATATTAATTATAATACTTACAGAAGCTATATTTAATGCATGATCTCAGTTAGTAGACATATGTTGCATTCAGATAGATCGTAGATGTTGCCATTATTTTGCGACCTTATAATAACGAGCGAAAAGTAAAACGTAACAAAATTGTATAGCATGTAAAGGGTTAAATCCAGGGCTCGGTTGATGTTTAGGTCCCATATATCAATGAACAATATCTCGTTCATAAAAGTGTGTTTTCCCTTGGATTTATTTAGTAGTTCTGGTGTGTCTACGGGCGGTTGAACATTACTATGCATAGCATTGAATGTTAGTAATAACTTTTCTCTGCGTTTTCCATTGACCGGGCTCGGTGGCGCCACCTTGTTTACGGAAGATACGTGATGTCATAGTCGCTAAAAATACTCGAGGGGTTCCCCGACGGAAATGGGTTTTCTCTTTTCCTCTTTGGGGTTGCAGTACGTGCAATTTGTGCATTGCATATAATATAGCCATATATCATGACTTCAAGACAAGGTGTGGCAATCTTATGTTGAAGTAGTTAATATTAATTCATGATTATGAGTATAATAATTAAAATATAATTATATTATTTTTAAATGGCATACACACACACTCTTAATTATCAGTAGCATTATTGTTATGCTTATGTGCTGGTAAAAACATTACGCACACATACACACATGTTAGGAAGAAATTATATATGGTGTACGTAAACAATTAGTATTCATACAGTATTTTACAATAGCACATTATCAGACTTAATGTAATTAATGCCATCTCTTCAGAGTGGCATTCTGTGTAAAACTATTAGTTTACCTCTAATGTAAACTGTTTTGTAAAACATTCTGCATTGTCCAATTATTGGTTTCTAGGAAAAGGGTTCCATAAAATATCAAGCAACTAATTCATTTAAATTGTTGGATGATTGCTTGATGGAAACCCAATGCATTGCATGCACATGCAATGCATTGTGTCTTTGCTAATCTTGAAATGTTCTAAACGAATTAATATGTCTAGAGACTACACTGTGCATGTTTTAGTAATCATAATTGACGGTGCTGCATGGCCGGCCCGGGTATTGCATGTGCAATTAAAAACTGTTACCTCTTTCATATTAAAACGTGTATGTTCCATTCAACTGAACTACATTCTATGTTTGGCATAATATGGTATTTTGCCGATTGGCTGTTTATGGCCCATTAGCTTAGCAAAGTATAGGTATTCCGTGGAATTCCTCATATGTGACGTCATACAGACGCGGGTATCCCTTTTAGTGCGTTCCTTACCGGATTGCGCCGGATTGGTCACGTGATCTTGCCAATGACATCTAGGGTTGCGTTCTAAACATTGAAACAATTCAACGGCTATTGGTATAAATTTGAAATATAACCTACAGTGTAGTGTTCAGTAACGGTTGCGTGCATCATGCAAAAATGCGTGCATTTTAGCGAAATTAATGGGCATTTCACAGTGAATCAGGAGCGGCTACGAAGTACGTAAAATTCACAAAGCCAAGGCAATCTAGGTCATCAGCTGATTCGCGACGAGCAACCAGCTGAGAGCGGTTTGACAGCAGTATTCAATGGCGGATGGTAAGTGAATGGACTTTATACATTTATGAGGCTATCTACATGGTATGTTTACATAAGACACAATCGACGGGTCGATTCATACAGCGATCGATGGGCTAAAACTTCTTCCTAGAATTATTTTGTAATGAATGACGTACGTACGGGTTACGCTTCGAATCGGCCGTAGTCGCCCAGTGCCGTGGCCGTGGCAGTGCTAGTGCTGGCAGCATTAGTGCTATACAGCATGCTTGGTATAGAGGCAGTGAAGGCACCGGCAAAGCAGTCGTTTCGCTACCGAGATTATTTTAATGATGTCGTTCATTTAGGAAAATTCTTATTCGAAAAAAATTATATTATACATAATTATGCTAAGAAAATGTCTTTGAACTCATGATAAGGTTCAATGAAAAAATATTGACCAGTACATTGATTGATTACTTTACCCTATGCTATTGTCTTCAAAACACTACAGTCGTACTGTTCTTGACTGAAGTCATAATACCACTCAGGGTTTGTGTTTGGTTTCCTATTGTATAGATAAAAAGTTAATTCATAATTAAATAATTTTTTCACATAATGATATAGCTATATTATTTACTGTCTACCTATTGTGACAATTCGTTTTTTTATTATTTCATTTGTCTAACTCTTACAGTAACAGTTTTAATTTTTAAATAATTGTATTAAATAACTCTATTCAAGTCAATGATTGAAACAATTTCTAGCAGGATTGCATGTGAATGGGCCGTTGGCATTTCTGTGCCAGTACCAACAATTCCTAGAAGTCACATTGAATACATTTTTTTGATGAAATGAGACTAGGAAGGAAACATCTGTTCTGTGAGATTGTGATAGAGCCTCGCAGCAACGTGTGCCTCTGTGCGCAGGTAATCACATTATATGGACAATCATTGGAATTGGCTGGATCTATTGCCACATATGTGCCAGCCACATTTAGCTATTTAAGGTCAAACCATGTTTTATGGGAATCTATACAGCTTTTCTGGCGATACAAGCCTTGTTGTTGTGGTGTTTAGACACTGCAGGTTGGCATTTTGCAGTGTAATGGATAACATACCAGGTCGGTAAGACCAGTGTAACATTATGAATTAATTGTATTTGACTAACTTCCAAAGTGACATTTTGTTGGTTGAATATGGTTTAGTGTGTTTAAGATTGTTAGTACTTAGTATACTTAACTATTACATTCTTTATTTTGAGATGACAAATAAAAATATTGCTCCTTAAATGATTTAAGACAATTTCAGTTGTGCAAAATTGTATCATTGCCTCTTCATTGGTATATACTTTCTTATTCCTCTTCACACTTGAGTAGGATGCTGGACTGTAACATAGATTGTTGTAGTTTATAACCAGCTAATCAAATGTCATTCGCCATTATTATGGTTGAAGATTTTTGCATTAAGTTACACAAAAATTAACAAGTCTTGAAAAAATTCAACAGGGTGATTATCCTGCAATATTATATTGCAATACTGAGGCATCATCCTAAATGCCTACATAGAACACGTGGCTCCACATAGCAGATCGTTGTGCATAAAACCGATTTGAATAGCAAACATTGTCACTATTGTCAAATCAGCTTATCATAATCAAGTGTTACATGTATACCATGCAGCTGCTGAATAGGCTTATAATACTGAAATGGTTAACAGAATATAATTTAAAAAATTGATTCAAGGGTGGTGTATTATCTGATTTGCCTAGTGACACAGTGTGTTGATTCTTATGCTAGATATTTGATTATAAGTTAAGCAGTTATGTTAGAAGTTCAGAACATAATTTTATTATCATTATATGTAATTAGTTTTAACAACCTATACTTGCTAGTCAGAAAGATGTGGTAGTTGACTGGTGACTACACTCCCCTCAATATATCCTATGCCATGTCACTATGTTGAGAAGTTTCATGAAGTAGTTGTACATGTATATTTTGTACTTGGATTTAATCTCCTATTTAAGCTGTCAGCCCTTTGTCCTGAGATGTAAAAATCAGGATGGAGGAACACGCTTACCCCAGTTCAAAAAGTACTACACTGTAGACGAATTCCCAATAAACCAGGTTATTTACCCATTTGACCATTCTCCTAAGACCTGAGTGGCAATTCAAACTGTAAGTCTGTAACATGTACAGATAATTCAGATAACTGCTTCTGTCTTTCCAAAATGTAACATAACATCAGTCAAGATTGACTGAAACAAAACTAGGTGAATCCTGAAAGACAGTAAGATGGATGGCACAGCTTTAATTTAGCATGTGACAAGGCATTCTGCCAGAGGCCCAGGGTCTATTGAGACAGTTGCACCTCCTTTAGCAACCTTCAAATGTGCAGAACTATAATTGTTAAGATTTTCAAAAGGCATGAAATTACCATAATCTGTAATCAGAAAACTTCTGTTAGAGTACAAATTATTCGCAACATAGCAGATCTATAGTTCTATACCAATGAGCATGAGACCTTAAAGATTTGATAGACTGCTCAAATCTCTAACAATAACAAGATGTTATTGTTAGTCATTGGAGATACACATTTGTTGAACATGCATTAAAAGGCTTTTAGGTGTAAGCAGTCCTTTGGTTCTTTCTCTTTGACAATACTTCTAAGTTGTGCTGCTACTTGTGAATGTGGAGTAATTAAGTAAATATGTACATATTTATAAGAATAATAAGACAAGAAACCAAAGTAATGGAGCTCTGGCAACATTATGCTGCATGTCAGTTTGGACCTGGTTATGTGTCAGACTGTACATAGTGACTACATACACAACATAAACACGTTCTGCTCCATTAGTTACAGACTTACACTACAATGGATAGTGAGGAGATAATGAAAGTAACCTGGTTATACCGAATAAATGTATGTACATGCAATCTCGGGTTTTCCCACTTTCAGCTGATCAATGTCATTTCCTTTCTGCATGGTTATATTTTCATAATTTGACATCATACTACAGGTATATTTCAGTTGTGACTAGAAAGTCTGTTGTGTCAGTTGTACATGTTATAGGAGGCTGTTATGCGATCTGTAGTCCTCTAGACTGTTGATAAGTTGTTGACGATCACAGTTTTATTGCTGTTTTGAAGCCAGCAAGCCACTTGTCATTAAGGTATGTATCATTAACCGATAATTGTTGTCGACATTATGACGTTCTGTGTGCTGGTGCGAGGATATATTCTGGTAACGTCAAGTGTTAAGCAGTAATTTTCTCATAGTACTGTTTTATGGCTATGTAGAAACAAACATTCAGTGACTCTTTCAAGAGTTAGAGTTTTGTTATTGTTTGTGTAAAATCATTAAGGCATAGTTTCTAGTCTGCTGACAGCTGTAATCTATACCACAGTGTACTGTGAGACTTGGTTTTAAACCAAGGTTAACCGGCTATAAGTAGTAATCTCAATAAATAACTGGTGTTTATGTGTGTCGATAAACAAAATAAAGCAGAGTAAACCATACATGTTTTACATCAACCTGGACTCAATGTTTACATCTGACGTCCAAGCAATCCAGCCCCCAGAAAAACAATGGCCCTGATGTGGTGTGCAACTATGCACTATGCAGTATGCAGTCAGAAAAGTGACTTCGTGCAGGGTGGTTCAAAAGGTTGACTGTTTGGGGAAATACTGAGTTGTTCAGGTGTTCTAGTTTTATTAACATACATATTTGCAAATTATTTGTTGAAATAACAGCCTGTTGTAAATATTTATAGTGTGGTTTGGGTTTTGTTGTTAAATCCACTTTGACATGTCTGATCTAGTCATGTCATTCCCACCTGTTAATATATTATACTGTGTTGATGAAGTGGGAGGTTATATACCTCTGACATGAAAATGGTGCAGCGTAGAATAATTAAAACCAGGTAGAACAAATGCTAGGTGCCTAAGTGTCCAATGTGTCTGACATTCCCCTGAACATGTCTAGGACTGGGGATGTGAGTGTGCTATCAGATTCCTCTCTCCATAGATGAATACAGGTCTACTAGTGCGCTACTGACGAATGTGGTACTACTTGTGTTTAATAAAGTTGTTCTTATCGCAGTGACTAGACATAGTCACCACATCAATCATATTATATTTTATGTACTTGATATAAGACAATGAAAAAAAACCACTCATGTTTTGAGGAGCTACTTGATATCATTTTACAGTTGTGTGATTGATTCCTTCTGGAAAACATTTGTTGTTCACTAATATTTGTGTTATATGCTCGTGCATACAAGTATTACAAGGACAGTAAGCCATATGCTTTGCATGGTAATGCATTTTCCTTTGCACACGTCTCTAGCGTTGCTTAGTCTAACACTGCCATACAGAAATACCTCCACACTGATCACTAGCACGGTGCGTGTGGGGTCAGATCAGGACAAAGGATATGTTATGAAACTGACTATAGCAGGGTCAACCCGTAAGAAACAAGAGCCCTGGAGCTTTTTTTCACAAGTGCAGCTATAAATACAAGCTTATCTGAAATTCTGAGCCTCCCGCCAGCCGTTGGGTATACCCCGTCATTAAAGGGGCATCCACAAAGTGGGTGAACGGGGTCAATGTGACGCACAGCACAAAGACCCTTTAACCGGGTGGCTGGGTCACATTGGCTTTGTTTACATCTGAGAGAGTACACACTGCAGCTGATTTAACAGGCGGTGGTGGCGGTGTGGGTTCAGTCAGAGAGGAAACCGAGCCAGTTGATGGTTGTGTCGATATACTGCGTGTGCTGCCACTAACGACCCGATCGCTTGCGTTCACAGGTGCTGTGGAGATGGGGGAAGAGACAGGCCTGCCATCGTTCGTTGGCTCCTCCAAGCTGCCAGACGTCTGTGCAGCCACACCACGAGACATGACAGCGGTACCGATGCCACCGGACGTTCCCGCGCCACGGGACATGCCTGCGCCGCCCTACGAGGCCGGGCCATGCCTCGAATGCGCAGGAATCTATTTACCCCCCTACGATATGGTCATTCCCAAGGACACTTGCTCACTGATGCTCAAGAAGACGCCGACCGCGTGCAGCCTGGACACTAAGTCAAATGTGTCGGACACTTCTATGTTTCTGCCGATATGTCGGATCTGTCATATGTCGGAGATCGAATCGTCATCGATGGAAAGGCTCATCAGCCCTTGTCGGTGCACAGGAAGTCTTCAGTTTATACACAACACATGCTTAATGGTGAGTGACATTTAATACATTTATTAATGTTACTTCAATTCACACAAGTTTGTTAATCAAAATGAATCAAAGTTTCTCATTTAAACACTGTTTTTATACTTGGGGAATGGAGCACAGTAAAACTGACTAAGTTTGCCAGCTTTCCTCATTATTTAACTGATTGAAATGTGTTTGGAAAAGGAAAAAAATTATGTGCTTTTTAATATTTTGAAAGTTCCCCTCACAATAGTTACATATCTTAGCTCTATATTTGCGTGTGCAAGGTCACAGCTTCGTTAAGAGGATTTAAATGTTTTGTCGACAGACATGATTTAGCAATGGGGGATGTATGTGAACACTACGTTAAAGTGATACTGAGTCCACTAAGTTCATTTGCTCAGTGGGCGTTGTTTGTGCGGCAAAGTAGGGTAAACAAAGAAAGGGCGCTGAAACATTTCTGAAAAGGACAGCCCAGCTGGCGGCTTGTTGTCAGATCAGACTGGGTCACAATCAGGCTGAGCCACAGATTCAGAAATGTTATTATTTGACAGACCTATAATTTATATACATCTTTATTATATAGGTTTAAGTAGGCCAATGATTGTGAGAGGCTAAAACTCATGCAGTCGTTTTGGACATCCTTCAGTATACAACTGGCTAATCAGGGTCGTGACCTGATGACATTGATCTAAGAGATAAAGCACTCACCTTTAATTAGTGCATTGACACACAGCACAGGATTAGTGGCTTTGTTAACGAGTGGATCAGTGACTCAAAATAGGATTATCTGTAGTTCCGAAGGTCATTCTGTGGCTCAAAGGCATTATCCTGTGAGGTTGTCTACCTAGCTAGGTCATAGTGCATGCACTTAGAGGGTGGAGGGGAGTAAATGGCTTGCCAAACCTGATGTGAGACCTTTGTTGATGAGTAATGTACGTAAATCAAAATTTTCATTTAATATGCAATGTTAAGTTCTGCTATTGAGTACCATGAAAAGTCATTGTGAAGTAGTTTTAACGGTAATCCCAATTTACCAAAAAAACTTTGTTTAGAATATCATAGGCTAGAAGGTCATGTTATGTATCAAGGCTAGAAGGTCATGTTATGTAAGTTCTTGGCTATCTCGTTAAATATTTTGTATTTAACTGACGATACTTATTGCAAATTATGAACTTTTAATGTATGGCAGATTTCGTGATTTCCAAGTAATCTATCATTTCATTTTATATGTATCGCTGTGTTGAACAGAAATAAGATAAGCACAGCCCATGTTTACGTTTTTGTCAGCAGATTTCATAACTAATTTTTGGTGCATTTTTTGTGGTGATGCATGCAACTTAGATATCTATGTTGAAAACGTGTGTCCCTATTAGAAATTTATACTGCATATTATAATTGTAAATAAACTTTATTTATACTCTTCTTGTAGAGGTGGTTAGAAATCTGCAGCAAACGATCAAGGAAGCCGCCACGATGTGAGCTGTGCCATTACCAGTTTCACAGACACAAACAGTTCAAGGTGAGTCGACTCATGTCAGCCGAATGTATTTCTAGGTTAATTTTAATAGCACAAAAGTATGGCTTTCTTTAATAAAATAAGTTTTGTTTTTAAGCCACTGGCTCACACGTCTTGGCAACGCACACTCTCACACATGCACGCACGCACGCACGCACGCACGCACGCACACACACACACACACACACACACACACAAGTTGAATGGATTAACAAAGCATACATGTATGCTTTTCTTCAGTGCAACCAAATGCAGACTTGTGACATGCTCTAACGTTTTTACTGCAACAGTGCATTTAGCAGAACTCGCCAAACTTTGTGATTGTTTACCCAGTGTTAATACGTATTCCTTGATGTCTGCAGATGCACCACTGGCGCTTTCCACACGTCTCACGCCAAGACAAGATCCTGCATGCCATATTCTTCTTCAACCTCATAATTATGATCACGTGCGCGATCGCGACGGTCATGTGCTTTCTCTCGGACAATGGCCAGATAAAGGAGTTTCCACGCAACAAGAAGGGCGACTTAACGACAGAAGAGATCGTGACGCTCGCGTGCGGCGTCCTCTTCTTCGTCTCCTTCTTCATCTCAATGTCGGTTCAGATCAAAGCCAAACACACGGTCTACCAGCTGCTCGTGAAGTTCATTACGCAGAACATGGAGTGGGAGATCTACGAATACGACAAGTCGAAGGACAACCTCGTCAAGAACGTCATTTACAAGGGGCCGCCCGTGCAGGTGTAACTCGGGCGGCGACACCTCTTTCACCAATGTGTGCTTGTGTTCCCAGTCGCCATGCTGTGCATGCGGGATAGCGCGTGGCATTACGACTGATACCTGGATGCAGTTGTTTGTTCGCAAAGTGATATGACAGAAGCGTTACCAAACAAACGCCTTGTGCGACGTTGACCCAAATTCGCGGCGCCGGAAGCAGTTTTATGAGTGCACACACAAGCGCCATTGTACGTTTGAGACTGCCTCGGATCCTTGACCCTTCTGTCTTCTCACGGGTACAGTAACAACTACTGCTATTGGGCGTGTAAGTCCAGTGGTCTTTCTCTTTGGTTGCATGCTGGATTACATCGCTCAGGACTAGGTTAGCTTCTGCGGATCAAATCCAGCTTTCTTTGGGATGGCGTGCGTACTTCGACTTGGACGTTATCCAGCGCCGAGGGTGGCCGGGCCGAACAGTTATTTACGTGGCCAGGATTATTTTGCCACCATTGCTGCTGTTAGAACATATACAGTATTGCTTGTGGATATTATAGCCGTTCCGGATTGGCCTCACAGTCTGGATAGTGTTGGAAACTTAACTGTGGTCAGTATTTCAGTCATGTATGCGTGTGCATGCGTATGTATGTGTGTGTGTGTGTGAGGGTGAAGACATTTGTTGATTTGTTTCTGTACATTACTGAGATCCAGTCATTGTCATGTTACTGTTTGAGTATGAGTGATCAGTTGCCAACTTCATTCTGTTGTCGTCAATGCCATACACTTCCTGCAGATAACTGGACAGATAATCCAGAACGGTGCTTGTCGGAAACAGTTTGATAGTTCTATGGCCAGTTTCTATAAGTATATAAGTTATGTGTTTGGCCAGCGAGCAGTGACTGCATGGATGATTTGTGTTTATTTTTGAAGGAAAGGAGTTTCCAAATGGTGGTGCTTAACAGTGTAAGGCTGTCGGTTTGACTGACATGCACTATTACATTATTCTCAATGAGAGGATTTCTGGAATACCATATTGCACCTAATAGATGAGCTAGGTGTGAATATATGAGCCTGTGGTGTGCATTAATTGAAAGGATACGTGACAAAGTTGTAACAAATCAATTTTACATGGCACTTTTCATGTTTAAAAGCATAAATCAATGGTGTTTTTGCTCACATAAAAATGTTCAATGTCTAGAATTTTTATTTATTTTTTAACTTAAAGAGCTCTTCTGTTAAGGTGTGCTCATTTATTACGTGCAGTGTGGTATGTTGGTACAAACGGTAAAAAGTTTGCTTTGTGTTTTTGGCCAAACTGAATTATAAAAAGGCTGTTGAATTCTGTTTCAGAAAACGATTACATTTGGTTGATTATAAGTAAGATTAAATGTCATGTTAGTGGTTTGAGGGTTGAGAGCCTTGTGTGAGCTGGTTAAGTGTATGGTCTTTATAATAGTTATTGTACACATAAGACTGTGCATAGTGTAGACTGTGCACCAAACTTTCTGTTGAGTGATTCCAACAAGGGCTGACTCATTCCTACACGTGATTATTTACGAACAACCCTGTTTGGTTGCAGCGTTGTTCTAAGCATCTTTTTGAAGTCATAAAGACATACACTTTTTAGGCTACAAAGGGTAGTTGAGTTGCACTAGCCAAATTGATTTTCTACTATTGTCGTACTGGATTACAGTGTCACCGGTATACTAATGACAGCAAACCATGCTTAATTTGTTGCCATGAGATTTTTCTAGTGTTGCTCATACCTTTGCACTCAGTGGTTGCTGAGCAAACTTTTGAGGTACCGTTTGAGGCAGTCATTTCCATGTTGAAGGGATGGGTATATTTATTGGTGGTGTATGCAGACTGTGTATATGGACAGTGATTCTAACAGATCTATGTGTGTGCTGTGTCTCACATTGTTGTAAGGTAATGCTGATCTCTGGCATGGTTAGTCTGATTCAAAGAATCATTTAGGCTTTGTCGTATTTGCTATTTTTACAACAGTGTAGATATTTTAATAATTAAAGTCCTTTTAAAGAATTCCTGCCGTTGCATTTGTTACTGCGATTAAATATGTTATAATGTTTGTTTCACGTTATATAATCTGTCCTCTGGTCATTTCAGTGTTATGAGCCAGAGAGCACCATATATACAAAGACAGCAGAGGGTGGTTTATGTGACTAGAAACAATAGATAATATTGAAGGGTGATATAGTTGCTATGATCCAATGTACGTAGTGCTGATTCCCAGGATCACCAAGCAAACTTTGTTGGTTTGGCTAATGGATACAAATCATGCAATCATACACAACTACATACAACACAAGTTAGAATGCCAAACACACTTTGCCAAACATTACAAATGGCTTAAGAGGGGGGGGGGGGGGGCGCGGGACATGACAGAACTAAGGAAGTGTCCAGCTGCAGTTGTGACAATACTGACATGGTCTGGTCACTCTGGTGTGGTACATGGGACTTTTTTCTCTTCCAGCTAGCAACACCACAAGCTAGTTTAGTGGCAATTATCGAGAAATAGGGCTTGGCTGGAAAATAGATCACCTAGCAGTGGTCTGAGATAAGGATGCACTCAGATGCACTTGCTCAGTTTGGCCCAAAGATGACGAGATAAGAAACTCATTTATAAATCATACCCATGTCTCCTTTTTGCCATTCTCAAGGGGGCTGAAACCTGGGTACAGCACTGAGGCATGCTGACAAAAACGTTGATGCAGAAAATATCAAATCAAATAAGATTCTGATAAGTCGGACGTGGCTGAATGAAGTGTGGGTGAAGGGAGTATTCGGGTGGGGAATCTGATCCGGTGAATAAACAATCAACAACTTTTTCAAACTTCGCTTGCAACGATGGCTGTTTAATTGAATTGATAGCGAGTGCCGAGCAGTAGCGAGAATGTCAACAAATGTTCGTGCAGTTTGAATCGTTCACTTCACTATTTATACAAGGATACTCTGCCTCCTCTAGATGTCTGTCTGTTGTTTACGTAAGGCAGGGACCCTGCAGTGTTGATACCTTGACACTTCCCTTCCTGTGGTGAATCAACTGATTCACTGTTGTCAATAGATAATGGAAGGTGACATCTTCGTCATTCTTTTTCCTGTAAATGTTTACAGGATTTATGACACTTGATGTAATCTACAATAACATGGCATATTTTCCTATAGCTTTTGAAAACTAAACTAGCAACACCAGTTGGAACTTACAGTTAAGGACTAGCCATGTATTGTAACACACCTTTTTCAGAGAATGGATTACCGAAGGTGGCATCAAAACAGAAACAAGAATACATAATTATTGTACACACTACACCGTGTATCAAGTTCCAAATATCATTGTTTGTTATGCACAGCTAAAGGTAGCACACACAGTTTCCCAGTAGTGTAAGCTTAAGATTAAGAAGCATTCTACTGGGATGATTACAGCTCATAGCAAATCACGTGTTGACATGCAGATTTGTTTTGTGTGAGTACTTTTTGAGGTAACAGAGTACATCAAATTATACTATGATTGCAAGATTGGGTGACTTGGGAAACTTAATTTAGCTCCAGAGTGCCATTTATTAGCTTTGACAGCTTCAGTTTACATTTTTTAAAGAACGTTTATTTAATAACAACGACAACAACAAGTTGTGCACAATACATGCACTGTGGTGTCCTGCAGCAGTTGAAAGGACATGTCTGAAGTCACACTTACATGTTGCCATGCCCTTTTCAAAGAAAAAACAATATATAACAAGTTCATTCATGAACGTTGGTGTTCTATGTTGTGTGAAACTATTAATTGTTTAAGTAATAGCCTCCGTTTATTTAAATAATAATTGTGCTAATTACTTTTGTTTAAATGCTTGAATGGTTGAAATAATTTGACTTGATGCATCAGTAATTTGCTACCCAAGTCAACAGTCAACAGTTTACCTTATAGTACTTCAAATAAAAAATCTAACAGGGCACTTTTAAATAACTAGAAGAAAGATGTGTTGACAGGAGGGTTAAATCCTGAGTGGTAATGGCAAAATACCTGGTAAATATTTCTAGCCATCCTTGTTCGCACATAACACAATTTTGAGTCAAATTAGACCACACATGAAACTCCCAAACCCTGGATAATGTGAGCCTGTCACATTCAATGATTTCAAATTCCTACGTCAATGCTGATGTAATAGTATGACCTCAATATCAGGTGATGTGCTCGGAAACACTGATGCCGCACTGAGATGGTAAGAGTGGCAAGGGCAGACGGATATAAACATTGTTTACCACTCTACCAGAACAGCATTTCAGAGAAGTCCTAGCTGGATTTGGTACACAGTACTACACCCAGACTAGGGCAGAGGTTAAGCAGAGATAGACGCTCAATTACTGATAACCACTGTCTACACGTGTACTGGAAATGTTAAATGTCAATCAAAAATTATATAAATTTACTTAACATTTAGGGTACACATTAAAAAACAGTGTGTTATTTTATTAACTGTGCAGAGGTCAGTTGGGTGAAAGACGTGCCCAGCAGAGCCAAGAAACATCTCCATTAAACGATGACGATGATGGACTGAAAATATTAAAAATATTAAGCCCATGCAAGAGTGGAACAAAATAACGCAAAAAAGTTAAATATTGCAACATTGATCTCATCTATACCCATAAAACTTTAAAATGTAAGGCACATGAAGGCATTGTCTGTCTATGCAATGAGTGTTTAAAGAGTTAAACATTGTAAATATGTGACAGCATTGATCCCACCTATACCCATAAAACAGAAAAATGTAAGGCACGAACATGCATTGTCTATGCAATCTTGAGTTAAACTGTTTCTGTTTACACTGTACAAATCTCCATGTACAGGCTGTAGATAAAATGTGTTGTGTGTGTGTAATTATGTAATATATACCCTTGGCTTAATATATGTTAGATCTGTAGTTGATAAACACACTTTCTCCTGACGTAAATGGTTACGTGTGCATTTACTGGCAATAAACATGGCCCAGAAAAAGATGTACTTTGGATTGAAAACAAAAACAAACCTGCTGACTGGAGTGACTTCGTAGAAGAGGAAGATGTTTGCTGGGATTAAGCAGCCGCTGTGTGATTAATCGATGATCTTTTTTCGTATCAATTTATTTTTAGGCACAACGTATTTAACTGTGCAAAACATCGCAAAATAGAGACTATCTGGTACATTGCTATTAGTGACACTGTTAACAAGAAGTGTCGTCATTTTGAAGCTATGAAATGTATCTGATCAGGGTTGTTATCTCATTAAAATCAAATCATGCAAGCAGTGCAATATTGGTTTGTGTAAAATGACAATAACTCTGAATTCTAAAGAATCACTGTATAGCGAAAAAAACGAAATGGTAGATTTTATTTAAGTTCACAAAAAGACAAATTCTGTCATACACAAAAATTATTTGTCGTGCTAAAATATTACAGCTGTAGTTTACTACAGACATATTTCATCAGTTACAACAGTGTCGCAGCAAGCATAATTCGCCGCATTGCACTTCCAAAGTGTGCACTGCACCAAAATACGGTTGCATAAAAAGACGCCGCTGGCAGCTGTTATGCAAACGCAGCTGTCCTGTTTCCGTGTTCCACATTTAGCCGTGCCCGTTGCAACACCACTGGGAGGAGAGTGACATAGGCGCACTCGGCAGGGAAGCAGCCCCCCTCCCTAAAACACACTCCCACCATGGACAAAGTTCCACCTGCCGCCCCAAACACAGCCTCTACCATCTGTGGCAGGATGCAATCGCCGTTTTTCTGACCCCATTTAAAGTAGATGCGCCAGCCGTGTGGAGAAGGGTGGTTGTTTTTTTCCTGCTGTTGGCTTTGCCTTTGGTGACCTCGATCGCAGCGTGTCAGATAAAGTTAATTGTCCAATTAGCATAAATTATGTAACTGACCTGGAAAAAATAACCGCGGCCGATGGTGTACAGGAATGTGGGGCGGCCTGACACCGGGCTCTTCGTTTCATGAGTGTAGAAGCGTGTCCCGTTCTCGTGGCACATTCTTCTTTTAACCGGGATTTGGGCCACTTTTCCTGCGTCTGTAATCTGGAGCAATCTGAACTTACGTAACTAGCAACTTTTTTAGTAAACCCAGAAAGGATTGGTTTACCGGGAATTTGCAGAAACATTTTTGCTTGTCATTTTCCCATAATGATACAGGAGAAATATTTAATTTAAATATTCTAGATTTTATTAGTAGTATGTGTATAATTTGTGTGTAAGAAATCTCTGCCATCTTGTTGTTCACTAACTTGTAAAAAAAGTTACAAAACTGTGTAACAATAATTTTATGAAACAATAATTTTCACACAAAAAGAAATGCCTGGGCTGGTTATTACTTGGCTGTGTAATAATTTTATGAATCAAGAATTTTCACACAGATTCTGGGCTGCTTATGAGCCGGCTGAAAGTTGGACAGGAGCCAGGTTGGCATGAGTTCTGTAGGGTCAAAGTGAACGTGGAAAGTACAACAGGGTATATTATATCAGCACACCTAGGAGCAATCTCAAAACATTCTTGTTTATATTAAATATATTTGGTGGTTTGGCAACAGTTTCATTACAAAAGTATTTTTAAACACAATTTATGTTGTCGTCATCACACATGCAGGTAGTTTGACATTTTGGTGATAACTTGCATTTTCAAAGTTGCACAGAACAGTTGGAAGTAATGGACGGGCATTTCAGATAAGTAAATTTATGATTGCCTTGTCACTAAGTCCCTTAATTTAAGCTACATTGGCATCTATGTATACAGTGCTATACACACTGCAAGCTTACAATGTAAATAATTCTGGAAAATTCTGAACAATGATGACTCATAACATTAAATAATGGTGAGAATTGTAGAGCTTACATCAGGGTTATTTTACTGTTGGGTATTTCCATCAAATGGCCACATCAAAAGTAAATGATGATGGAATCCTACAAGAACATGACAATAATGCCATGTTATTTGTTATCAAATGCTTACGCTTTTATTGTATCATCCAAAATGATGGCACATTTAATTTTTTTGTAGTCTCTGAATCGGCTAATATTTTATGCAGATGAAGGAAGGTAATGTTTAATAATCAAGCATAACATTTTGAGGAGGGACTCTAGTATCACTGTTGTTGCAAAACAACTTAATCTCCTATTTCTGGTATTTATAAACCCAGACCTGCAAACCCGGATCTATACTTATCAGATGAAACAGCCCAACACAGTGGCCCAAATATAAAACAGCTGTAAACATTGTTTGCTTGCACTAGCAGCTAATTTAACACGTGCACAGGCTACTGGTTTTTTAAGGCGTTACTGGAACTGTATGTAAAAGAAAGAACCCAAACCTTGCCTGAGTCAATGTAGTCAACTAATGCTTCCTCTTTAGTTATCCTTATTGATTGTAAAAGATGTCGGCCCACATTAGACTTGCTATTAGGAACATGTAAGGAACTGTCAAAATTGTTCCAGATATCCAATGTTTCTTAGCCATTCATACATCACATAGTTTAGCCCACTACATAAATTTCTAAGTTGCTACCTTTAAGAACATGTTCCTTACATCTGTAGTCCTTACAGTGAGTTTACAATGAAAGTAATGTTACACTAAAATCAAATAAACTATGACCAATGTATAGATCAGTAATGTCTTTAGTCTTTATTTCCTCTACATAACATATACAATACAACCGGGAATGTGGAAATGTACACCACCCAAACAATTCCCCGATATCGACCTAATATCACAATTATATAAACACATTTTCTCTCTGAATCTTAAATAAATAAATAAACAGCATAATAATACATTATACAGTATTTACCACAGTTGCCTGAGTTGCAGAGCTGAATATACAGCCTACATTACTATACATTTTGGGTGGTAATATATTAATCATAACATCAATATTCATAGTAGCTTCTCAGTCAGAGTCCAATCTCTCCAGTGTACTTAAAACATAAAACTATACCAACATTGTGCAATAGATCTAAAGCTCAGCAGTACATTCTAAAATCACCATTATCATAAGACAACACTGATGACATTATATAAAATCATCTTAATCTGGATCTTGGGTAGACCAAGGAAACTACTGGCACCCAAAGTCTGATTAAAAAAATACAAGCTATTTTATATTTCCGTTTTCATGAACATACAATATCATACATTGTCTGTGATTTGTCCAATGTAGAAGACAGGCCAGCTCCTGTTCTCCCTTTTTCCCTGCTGCGAGTGGAAGAGGAAGTATATCTCCAGGTGTGACCTTCTAGGTGCTATAGCTGCTAAGGCCTGCATCTGAAAGAACAAGACCAGTCATGTGAACGTAACAGAATCCAGGATCAAAGCTCTTGTTCAATGACCATCTAACATTACATACATACACATATTACAACTGGTAGCACATCTGTACATATGTGTGTGATGGTGACCATACAACCTTCTCAATGTGAACGTAACAGAATCCAGGACCAATGCACTTGTTCAACGACCATCTAACATTACACACATACAAACGTGAAATTGGTATCACTGTGTTACTCTGAATGGATTATAAGCTTGCACTAACACAGACTGGAAGTTATATATTATTAACTGTATGGCTAATACTATTCATTATGTCATCCTTGAAAACAAACAGTGCTGTGAAGCGACAGTGTTATCCAATGTTTTGTTACATTGAATACAGAGTTCTCCATCAAGACAAACATTTACACAAACATCAGAATGATTTCATTATAAGAAATGATGACAACATAACGGCTTATGTAACCTCATAATCACTGATGCAATGGTTACAGTTGAACTCACAACAAAAATAACAGTATGTAATAATAAAAACCTGTTTTATAACAGTAGAGACACTGTATTCACTGTGTTGTTTGGAAAATAAAAAACTCTTATAGGAAAACAATTATGTTTTTAAAAACAATCTGATAATTAAACATATGCTGCTATGAGGGAAAGTTATGGTCTGTATCATGTAAACCAAACATATACACATCATAAAGTGAACTTTTATTCAATTCGTCTGAATCTACAGATGTGCTACTGAATTTGCAACATTTTACATAACGTATTAAGCAGTGGGAGAGGACTGGAGTACGAGGGCCAAACATAGAGGGGGGTGGTAACAGTTGGTAGAAAAGTAGAACAGGATTAATTTGGAAGAAGAAAGGAAGAAAAAAGAACACTAAAGTTAAGGATCGGGACCAAGGCCAGCCTCACACAGCCTTGGGTTAATTCACAAGGCCAGCTGGGAGAGGAAATTAGGAGAACAACCTGTAAGTAAACCTTCAGGAGTTCATTCACAGTTGGCCTATAAGAACAGTTACTGTGGCCAAACACAAACCCTGTAGGCTGTTACCCCTGTAGCAGTGCTGTGTTCATCAAGTTACATCATCGTGCAATAAAACTGGTTAAAAAACAACGTAAGGGCATGTTTATCTACATTTTACAATGTGTTCTAAGAACTAGGACATGAAGCAGGAAGGTAGTAAAAAGCAGACATCTAACGTAACAACCTGTGCAGACCATCCACCCGGTGGTTAACCTGTGCAGACCATCCACACTGTGGTTAACCTGTACAGACCATCCACTCTGTGGTGTGGTCACTGGCTGCTCCCTGTATGTACTACTTTAACAGTTTGCCACAATTCAGCCAGTGTTGAAGAGTGACAAATGATTGTGTACTGACATACACGTGATGGTACCAGACTGGCCAGACAGGTGGCACCTGGTGATGAAACAAATGGGACAAATGTTCTGGATGGTCAGATTAAATCGAGATCTGCTCAATGTCTATGGATGAGGAATCTACAGTATTTATAACTCCTATGGACTGTTTCTTTTTAAGATGGGTTCTCAAGAAAAATTCAATTATTAAACAGAATTGGTCAATGAATGTAAGGAACATTTCCACTGTATCACTGAGGGTGCTATTTCCATGAAAACGACACTGAGAAAAATTCCCCATGACGCATCCAATACAAGATCATATGTTACAGAGCAAAATTTATTTTAAAGAGCAAAATTGGGCTCATAAGCATGTTAGTGAATTGATGTCTAGACTATTACTGGTCTTATATCATTCAGACATATTTTAACAAAGAACATTCTAGGACATAAATTTGTATAACATTATAGTCTGTTGCATACAGCTACTGCCTGACAGCATGGATCCAATCAGATTCAGACATCCTTGGGTCTTCATAATATACAATATATATTTATTGTATTTTTAGTTCCGTTGTATCCCACTTTAATATAGGTTTGTTTTAAATGAAAACAATATTTATTGTCTTCACCAGACAAGTACAATTAAATGACAATTTTATTTAGCAGTTGAAGAGAAACTACTGACAGATTTGATACAGATGTAGTATATTCCATAGCAAGGTAGATGATGACACACGAGAGGCCATGAAGTGCTCTGGACCAGTTGATCACTGCAAAATGCTATGGAGATTTCCACACAAAAACTGTGGCATGTATGCCAGTATCACATGTCAGGCTGTACTTTGACTTTTTAGTTATAATGAAAGAACTGTGTCATAGTATATGTTGTGTCCTTGACCTAGTCACATGACTGCTGATCCATATTACAAGTCACGGGTATGGCACGGGTATGTCAAGATAACTTAGTTTATTTTGTGAAAACCAACGTTGCGTAAGTGACAGTGGGGTCATGCAACTGGTGATTTAACAGTTATGTGGCACACACTTGGGTTTAATACTGCCATGAATAGAAAAAGAAAATTGAAAAAAATTATATAATGAAACAGCTATGGTCACTTCCCATCAAAATTATCAGTGCTGACCAAACATGTATACGTATTCTTAAACTACTTATTCATCACAATGCATTACGTGGTGATGCATGATTTTAACATAATACAACATACCGGGTACTCATTTGTCTACATTCACAATGCCATATTGTTTTATTTCACAGATTTCCACGCCAGTTTACTTTAAAATGTTCTGTCTAATATTGAAGATTTGTATTACTACACAAACATTTACCACGCTGCACTGAATGATAAAATGTCGCATGACAAAATGGCATTTGACACAAGGAAAATAAATTTCACCTTTTTTCAATGTTTAAAAGAAATTTCTGTGTGTCTGACCTTGGAATTTTCACCCTGTCCCGGATATCGGACTTTGACCTAAATGCATGTAACAAGCCCATAAAAACCCTCTAACTATGGGCCACCCATATATCAAACCCGAAGACATATGCTACAGAAAGACACAAATGTTATTTTAAAGAAGTTATAGGGTGGGTCAAGGCAGCTGGTTACTGTGTCACCTTCATCCTGCCTGGGTTAGTAAGTTGAGAAAATATAGCCCAGGATCATGTAAGCAAAGTTAACAAACTATGGCACTGCAGAATTTATGTTCACAGATAACCACTAACCTACAAACAGTATCATAAATCAGGCTATAAATAGCTATAAACGGGTGGCCTTATTTCTATGTGCCGCTCTATTAAACATATAAAGTTCCACCTGGTGGTTGATTTTATCACATGAAGATTGCCTTATGCATGAACGATTATGCACATGTAACTACAATCTAGGATACTGAAACACTCTTTTCATTCTGCATAATGCCCATAAAGTTCTCTTAAATGAGTCGTTATATTTTTGGCTGCAACAGCTGCTACCTAAAGGGTGGCAGAAGCCTTGTGAAAGCTCCGGCCTAAAACAGTCGCCATCTATTTTTAATTTGATACATTACATTTGCTGAAACGGAGGACTCCCAGGTCACACTGACAGAACAAACGACCAGTATCGATTACTTGACTGATGGCATTCTGTCATATGTATAAAGCTTTCTCTAGCAGTGTTGCCAGTTGGCTGACTATAGGACACTTCATTCAAAACAACCCCCCATGTGTTCAAGGTGAATGACATTGATTTATCTCCTACTGGGAGTTGTAGTTTGTGAATTGGAACAACATGGCCTGGCAGATGTAGAGTGATAAGTCATGCCATGTCAGAACGCAACAACGTCTAATGCTCTGTGATATCTATAATTAGTATACATGGTGATAAATTCAAAAAAGTAGTTCAGTTTTCTGCTACACATGTTTCAGATTAATTTCTCAATAAACAAACCTGCAGAATACTCACTATCGCTGGTGCATAATTTGTATTTAATATCTGTGAAATTAACACACAAACTATACCATTATAATGAACATGTCATTTCAAAATTAGTTATTGTATTTGAATTGGCAAATGGCAACTTTGGCAAACCATGGCTGCAGTCTCGTCAAATTTAGGTTGAGCTAGAACTCATATGGCTGTTGTATTTACCTGACAAGCTTGCTATTTTTCATGTGAGTACTTATGCCACTGAATCAGCTAAACAGACGACTAAAGCTTAATACAGTGTACACTGTATAGCCAATCAGACGAACTGAAGATGTATTTGGGAAAGGCTACAGGGCAATGAGAACAACCAACATGCACATATTTTGTTGTCATAACTGTTGACATTAAACTTAGCTTTGCAAACTGCCAGATGTAAAGATAATTTCTTTAAATTATAAAAAAAATTATGTGTTTCTTTATTGAACACATAGAATGCATTCTTAGGACATTTATATGCTACACACATGAAACAATACCTACTAAAACCGCGATGGAAATCAAGCTGGAGACAGCAACAAACTCATAGCTACAGGACTCCCTTGTTGTTTATCCAACTGTGATTTTCATGAAATAAATGATTTTTTTCTCAGATACACTGTGTGGGTGTATATGGGATGTTGTACACTCCAGTAAATGTGTCTATATATGACATGTTCTTACATGTCTGATTACAAAGTCAAAGCAGTGCACGTGGTGCACGCTATTTGTCAAATGCATGCCACAAATGTCAACCTGTACAGATGTCCCACAGTGGCAATACATTTATAATGTGATGTCAGTAATATGTCATATGTATAATGACACTGATGGTATGACATGATCTGTGCGGCACTGCCAGTATGACATCTAATGTTTGACATTTCCCAAATGTCACTTTTTACAGCAGTCATTATTGAGATTTGGAGATGACAGATGACTTATCTATTTCTGTGTTCCTCACATTCAAGTACAGGTGTAATAAACCTTTGATATTGACTTGATACACTTTTGTAACGACTTCTGCTTTCTGGAGGAATATGCATGAAATATTTGATAACAAATAAATTTTGAGGTGCTTAAAGTACACATTATATCTATGATGCAATAATCTTCTCAGATCCAAGATCACAACAAAGCAGAATATGCAAATATAAAACACCCTGAATGGTGAACAACACACCAAGAATGAGGCTTACAATGAAAACACAATATCTCACTCAGAGCAGCAGAACATTCTGGGCCTTACAGGACACTGGAAAAGAACATCAATCATACGAATGTCACAGTAGCTCAGTGACATGGCGTGATTAATAATATGTGGTAAATTTAGAAGATAACCTACAGAACTAAAAACAGCAACACTACAATATACGTAGCAGATACTATCATCGTATGTAATATGACTAACTGCGCTACGGTGTTTTTGTGGTAGGATGGTCTTGTCATTATAAACAACCAGTGTGCACGTACACAACCTATTACAGGTTTAGAATCATTCTCACGCTGCCATGGACGGCCCGAACTACGTCTTCATATCGCCTAATATGCATAAACTGAACTGATCTACTGGGAGAGAGAACAAAGGCTGTATCACTAACAATCACTTCAACTCCTCGTTCAACAATTTACGCAGTTGTTTACCAATTTCCTGGTTTTTATGGCGTGATTGCAAAACCACACGCTGACATCAGACACACCAAGTGTGACTCACTGCACAGCCACACGCCACACTACACGGCACATGGCACACGGCACCGGCACATGCCACAAGGCACACTGGTGTTGACTCGTTGACTCGGATGGATGAACGCCTATGTCCCAGGAGTAGGCAGACAGACAGGCTGACAGACAGACATACAACAAATAGACAGAGAGACAGACAGAGAGACAGACAGAGAGACAGACAGAGAGACAGACAGAGAGACAGACAGAGAGACAGACAGAGAGACAGACAGAGAGACAGACAGAGAGACAGACAGAGAGACAGACAGAGAGACAGACAGAGAGACAGACAGAGAGACAGACAGACAGACAGACAGAGAGACAGACAGAGAGACAGACAGAGAGACCGAGAGAGACCGAGAGAGACCGAGAGAGACCGAGAGAGACCGAGAGAGACCGACCGACCGACCGACCGACCGACCGACCGACCGACCGACCGACCGACCGACCGACCGACCGACCGACCGACCGACCGACCGACCGACCGACCGACCGACCGACCGACCGACCGACCGACCGACCGACCGACAGACAGACAGACAGACAGACAGACAGACAGACAGACATAGACACAGATAGACTGATGGAGTTACAAGCAGCGGACGGACGGCCGGCTGGCCGGACGGACGGACGGACAAATATTATAATGAGAGTTAGGAAATCAGGCATTTTGGCAGTCAGGTGGTTCGTCTGCCAGGTGGGCATGTGTATGCATCCATAACATTGTGACCACAGACATATATATGTCTCAACCACAGAGTTAGATCATTAATCTTTCCCCTATAGACAGATAGTTCTACAGGTGTGTTCTATTTATATCTATGGTCTCCACAGACAGACAGACAAACATATGTTGAAATACACAACCCCCTATCTCAAGTGTTATAGTAGCAAGCTAACCACAGAGGAGAGAAAGCAAACATTCTCGTTGCCGAAATTAAAGTGGGTGTGTGACTTATGACATCAACCAATCACTTTGCATCATACATCAGATCACATCAGCCTGACTGTGAGATTGCCAACAGGATCTCGTGGGCAGGCAGTACCAGTGTTGTGCAAGAAAGCACACGTATTCATCATTTTACTTATGTTACTTACGTGTTTACTTATGTTAAGCTTTTGCCTAAGGCATTGTATTGTGCACAGTTATTTTTGTATTTTCTTTGAAAGAAATTTTATATTATTAGTCGTACCGGATAAATGTCATGAATCTATGCAACAGAACGGTGTATGGTGTGGTTGTGATGCACATAAGAGTGACAGTGTTGTGTCATTGATTGTTGACTACTGGTGGCACAATCAGGAAATACTTACAAGAAATATCCATTTTGTAAGTCTACTACTGTAAAGCATTATGATTCAATCTTCTTTAAATGGGAAACGGCATATTCACTGAGAGTCTGTCACAATCTAGAAAGAATACATGTTCATTCCACATTGAGATCAATGAATCTCTGCATATACGGATTGTGATAGTGGAATTATCTAAGTAACAACACAAAAAAACAGATATACTATAAATGCATTCAAATGTAAATTTTTAAAACCATCTATTTCAATATGTTCCCGAAGAAATGTGATTGTTATCATACTGAAATGTGCTATTTTAATATGTGTTAACTGCTGTATCTTATATTTATATAATATGATGACTGTATTGATTCCAGCATGTAGACAAGTGTACGTGTGGCAACTATAACACGTTTACCTTAATAAGATTGTCTGGTGTAAAGTTACGAAAAAGTCAATGACTTCCTGTGTGCCCTTTCAAACAGTGTACTGCAGTGTATACACAAATATACGTATGTATTTTGTATAATGTAGTCAATGTTTTGAATAAAGGACCTACTACGCAGTGTCTATACATCTCACATATGTGACCTTGCACAATGAAATCACTCTCGTTACTTCAACAAAAATGTTGAGATCAAACTATTTACTGAGAACTCCTTACAAGTGCCCGCGTATTCAAAATATGCCTCTGATGTATATACACCTGTACATGCATTATTTTCAGCAAACACATGCCTTATTAGGCCTCTATAGCATTATTTGTCATAAATGCTTTTCTTATAAATACCACATTAAAAATCGTAACAAATACGCACATGTTTAAGACAATAAAACAAATGTTGTGCTTTTCCCACAGCGGCAATAACTAGAGAGTGATGGCTGATGCAATGCGGCTGATTTCGTGGTAGAGGGTCACACGTGAAGAAGAAAAAACCTGATTACCCCAGGGTGACTAGGTATCACCCCATCATGCCAGTGCACGTCAACGCCCACTGTGCACGTCTACCCCACAATGACAAACCACAGAACAACAACTTAGTAATGACTGCCCCTGTCTGTCCGCACGTACCACTATGTTACTTACTCGCCCTTGTATTCAACCAATTGCACCTACCAGTGCCTGGGTGTTCCCACACAATGTGAACTGTCACAAACATGTCATGGGTGAGGCGTCACCTTAAGGTCATAGGGACCATTTGTGACAGTGGTTACTTGGTAAAGTGGTCCCACAGAGTACACTGAGGTGAGATTGAGGAGGGGGAACCTCCCAATCAATAGCCACATCGACTGTGGCGTCAACATCTGTATCATGTCTTCCTCTGTCCAACCTCATCCATTCAATCCTGCCATTTCCTGGCTCCGCTAGGATAATCTACCTTCTCTAGGTCGATTGTTTGACTTGTGACAAACTGTCGCTGACCACATCACACAAATCTTTAGAACTAAACGTAATAAGGACTTAATGCCAAGTCGAAAAGTTTTTCTTGCAGCCAAATATTTATTGAAATAGTTTATTTAATACGCTCTTATATAATAATAATAACTTTATTGTTACATATATATATATATATATATATATATATATAATGTACATGCTCAACAACAGTAAAGTAATAATTGCATAACTAAGTACATTACACAATGTAACAAATGGACCCAAGCAACAGTGCTTATTTTCCTTATTTATGTACTACTAAAATTCGTGAAAAAACAAAAACTAATAATTCATAAACAAACAAAAAACCCTCACAATAGTGTAACTAGTTAATAAAAAATCAATAAAAAAGTGCATCATTCTCAATCAATTTTACTTATTATTAATTACAAGTCATACAAAAATTCAATTCCCGTTTTAATGCAATATACAGATATATTTGCAAGTCACTCACTTACAAAATAATTATTAAAGCTATTTTAAATCTGAACGTTAGCACAAATCCTGATTAATCTGCACTATCCTTTCCCATCCTCTGTCATAATCCTGCCTAAACCAGACCAGCTGAAACTGCTCACTAATTAACACCTTCTGATGTTTAAATCTCCTCATGTGTCAGAAAGGATAACTGACTAATTTATCATCCTGTGAAAACACCCTATCATGTTCTACCCCCACCACTAATTGCAAACACCTGGACGCGTAATTGAAAAACACCTGATCTTCCATCATATTAGTTGGTCCGGCAATAAATTGATGCTGGTGTCAAATTTGTGTGCCAGATCAATATTTTATTATAGACACTGATTAATGAAAAGTTCCCGAGAATTGTGTCTATGTGAATGGATGATACTTCACATTTGATCATAAAATGTAAAAAACTTGCTTAATAAAATCATAGTTTAGATAAATAGCTTTACATATCTGTTAATAGTAGAAAAATGGGGTAGCTGAATTTCTGATGTGCTATCCCAATAATAAAGAGTGTAACTTAATAACAGTGTCTCTGTAGCAAGATGTTAATGACAATATCTGCCAATAATTTATTTAACAAAGAAAAAACATGTAGCACCAGTATTCTATTTAAATGTCTCTGGCATTACTCTCAACATGGACACAGAAGCCAAACAGCAATGTTTGTATATATAACTATTTGGAGAACGTGTCTGTGAATTATTTTTGTAGCATATCATTTCAGGAATCACCTTTTTCAGAGAGTTGGGAATTCTATCATTTTTACGTGTCTGAATATACATGGTCATTATGGTATGGGACACAGTGACTACCAATACACGAATATAACGGGACCCGAAGCTATATGACCTGCCACATTTGCCCATCTGGTGGACGTTAGATGGAATATAGACAGGGGCTCCAGAGGCCATTCATTCCCTGCACGTGTTGGTGTTCTTGGAAAGACCACAGGGAGGGGAACATATAGCAAACAAATTACCAGATGACATACGTGCCATTTGGGGGGGGGGGGTCAGTGACCAACCAACGGGATGAAATGCGTGTTTCGTGTTTCGCCTCACGCACAGGTGGTTTTCTTTTGTGGGTGAACCTGCACTCGGATGTCCTACCTGTTGATATTCAACTTTCATTAGCTTCAAAAATGGGGTGACGTATCAGTGTGTCAAAGTGCATTTGGTCAGTTCTTAGATCAATTGCGTAGGCCGTTTGTGTTGAGATTGTATTCATGGATGTCCACTATCAATACTGTGGGAGGGTACAGTAGATAGACAGGGCTATGTAAGTAGGGGTGAGAAAGGTGCAGTAGGGTTACACACCAACTGACATTCAACTAGGGCCATCCATATACAGGATACACCTGTATATGGATGGCCCTCACACCTCAACAAAGACTCATTGTTTTTTCATAAACAGTATGACTGCTCTACATATGCACAAATGCAGCTATTGACACGCTACTTTGAGAGCTGCAGTCTCCTATTTCGCAGTCGGTATTATTCATATACGTACAGAATTACAAATGCTTGCAGATATATGCAAACCACCCTGGGACATCTACATACAAGCTACAATCTTCTATTTCATTGTGGCCTAAACATAATATTATGCATTATGCTTCCAGCCATACACGCACACATCCTGGGAAATTTACATAAATGCAAAATGGATGCCAAAGATATGACAAACACACGATATGATACACTCATACGTATCACACAAGCTAGAATAAGCTGTTAGTTTTTTCTGTGCTCACACTAGCAGTACACACATTATGCTAACAAGATTGTCATAGATACATCAGCTACGTAAACCTGGGCCTACAGTCTACACAGGTGAAATCTCCTGTTTCACGGATTTTCAGTTATCACAATAGCGTAGATACATAATGGTAATTGAGACGACCTTTCCACTGCAGATAACCTCAGTTCCTCCACAACTCTCCTGAACCTACCCCAGCCCTCAGGTCAATGCCAGTTCACTGTCCCTCATTAGAACCAAGAGCAAATATATCATGTTCTCTCCACTTGGACAAGCAATGTTCTAACAGGCACATCAAATGGGCAGTTAAGATAAGCCACTTCCTTGCCCAACCCTACAGGGTGAATGCTCACACTGGGAAGGTGAATGCCCCCTATTGCATCTTAGACTGGGGTAATCCGAGACTGGGGTGAATCACTCCGGGAATGTGTACTTACTTCTAGGACAGATGATTGTTGTTGTTATAATCACCAGTACAGAAAAGAGTCAGAATGTAAGCGACTGGGGATGTGATCAGAAGTAGGCTGAGATGGTATGGAACTACGGACCTGTACAGTGAATGAACGATGCAGACTAAGTATAGCTCTGTACAAAGTCAGTGGTGGAGACAGACAGACAGACAGCCAGCCAGCCAGCCAGCCAGCCAGCCAGCCAGCCAGCCAGCCAGCCAGCCAGCCAGCCAGACAGACAGACAGACAGACAGACCGACAGTGCCCACAGTCTGCATTCAGGAGATGTGATGTGAAATGAAATGGGACAACTGTTGATGGCGCCAGTGCGGTCAGACCCATCACTGTGGCTTATGACTGCGAGATAAATACAGGAGGCACTCACCCCGCTGACCTCCAGCAGCCTCATCTCACCAGATGGACATCTGCTCTATACATGGCTGACCACATTTCTGTGGCTGGCTCAGTGCTGGCCATCAGTCATAACCAGCATCCAGATGGATGTCAGTGGGTGCTGCATGCATATGGGGTATTGCCGCCTATGTTATACAATATACTAATAATATATATATATATTAATATATATATATATATATATATATATATTATACTTCGTTTTAACTACGTTAATGTCACATCCAGAAATCATGTATCTTTAAAGTGACTCTCAAATGGTCTAACATCTATTTTGTATAACAAAAACACACTACAAATACACATGTATCAGCATTCCCATTGACAATTGTCATTATTACTGTAATAATCATTCCAAGGTGGGTTTATGTCAACAATTGAAGCATAGCTTGATTCAGACACCTGTCATTTGGATGAGTAAAACTTGGTTTAGTAGGGTGTCACATGTGTTTTATGGCACCATAAATAAAAATAAATTCATTTGGAGTTGCTTAAAACACTGTACATAATTATACATAACATCAGATCTGCGATCACAACAAGCCATAATATAAATGCAACTATAAAATACACTGAATGTTGCAATAACACATAAATGCAACTAGAAAATACACACATAAACAATGAGGCTTACAATCACAACACAATATCTCATCCAGAGCAGCAGAACTTGGGCCTTGCAGAACACTCCAAGAGAACATCAATCATATGACAGCTACTGAATGCAGTGAGCTGTGAAAGTGCCTGGCTGTCAACTACATGATCTCAAATGGCCCTCATGACAGAAGTAGTGAGTGGACTGAAGGGTGACATGGGGACAGAGCCAGTGTGGGATACATCAAGGAGTCAATACAGGACACTGAACAGAACCAATATGGGACAGTGCAAAGTGCAAATATGAGAGACCAGAGTACAAATATGGGACAAAACAGACTAGAAATATGTGACACACTATGTAGTCAATACAGGACAGGACAGATAGTCGATACACGACAGGACAGAGAGCCAATATAGGACATGACAGATAGCCAATACAGGACATGACATAGAGCCAATACAGGACATGACATAGAGCCAATACAGGACATGACAGATAGCCAATACAGGACATGACATAGAGCCAATACAGGACATGACAGATAGCCAATGCAGGACATGACATAGAGCCAATACAGGACATGACAGATAGCCAATACAGGACATGACAGAGAGCCAATACAGGACATGACAGATAGCCAATACAGGACATAACATAGAGACAATACAGGCCATGACAGATAGCCAATAAAGGACATGACAGATAGCCAATACAGGACATAACATAGAGCCAATACAGGGCATGACAGATAGCCAAGACAGGACAAGACAGAGAGCCAATACAGGACATGACAGAGAGCCAATACAGGACACGACAGATAGTCAATACAGGACATGACAGATAGCCAATACAGGACATGACAGCCAATATAGGACATGACATAGAGCCAATACAGGACACGACAGAGAGCCAATACAGGACATGACAGAGAGCCAATACAGGACATGACAGATAGCCAATACAGGACATGACAGGGAGCCAATACAGGACATGACAGGGAGCCAAGACAGGACATGACAGAGAGCCAATACAGGACATGACAGATAGTCAATATAGGACATGACAGATAGTCAATATAGGACAAGACATAGAGCCAATACAGGACAAGACATAGAGCCAATACAGGACATGACAGATATCCAAGACAGGACATGACAGATAGCCAAGACAGGACATGACAGATAGTCAATATAGGACATGACAGAAAGCCAATACAGGACATGACATAGAGCCAATACAGGACATGACATAGAGCCAATACAGGACATGACAGAGCCAATACAGGACATGACAGATAGTCAATATAGGACATGACAGAAAGCCAATACAGGACATGACATAGAGCCAATACAGGACATGACAGGGAGCCAATACAGGACATGACAGATAGCCAATACAGGACATGACAGAGAGCCAATACAGGACATGACAGATAGCCAAGACAGGACATGACATAGAGCCAATACAGGACTTGACAGAGAGCCAATACAGGACATGACAGATAGCCAAGACAGGACATGACAGGGAGCCAATACAGTACATGACAGATAGCCAAGACAGGACATGACATAGAGCCAATACAGGACATGACAGATAGCCAAGACAGGACATGACAGGGAGCCAATACAGGACATGACAGATAGCCAAGACAGGACATGACATAGAGCCAATACAGGACTTGACAGAGAGCCAATACAGTACATGACAGGGAGCCAATACAGGTCAAGCCAGGAAGTCAATACAGGATGAGTTACGGAGCCAGTACAGGGACATTCTTCTGCTTCTAGGTGTCATGTATGCATAGATATCTCTGTGCATTTATGTTACAGGCATTGGCAATCATGGCCTCCAAACCACATGGTTGGTTGATCTCTGCAGCAGTTCTGCTGCGTCCTTCCACACCATGTTGACAGACAGACACGGGAGGGAACAAATACTCTCTCTCAGACCATTTGTTATCAGTAATTCAAAACACAAAATGATGATCTTGCAACCGATAAATATATAATTTTACTTTTTAACTGTATTTTTACTTGCATACTTGATTGTTGTATGCAATGGTGATATTACGTTCCTTATATATATATATATATATATATATATATACACATATATATATATATATATTTAGATATAGTTGTACTATAATAGACATTTTACATGCATATAAAATATGTATATTCGTTTCTTCAAGAAAACCAAAGGAAATCTGTTACAATTTCAACTTGATAGAATCCAAATGAAATCATGCCAAATGAAAAATATCTTTATCCTGTTTACTACACCAAGAATGATGTCAGACCCCAAATCAAACCAATCCCAGATTGTAACTTGAACTCATAGTAACTAGACCCAGCCATTCCCCCTAAGCAATGTCATGTTCAGGTTATATTTACCATTACATACGGTATGCCAGAACGGATAACGATTGATGTCCTAAAATACAGTACGAAATCTGGTTTCAATTACAGTGCCTCATTAGAAGTACGACTACAGGTTACACAATAGCCTTCTTAAATGTTAGTTGTCTGCGTTAGTTCAATGGCAGCATGAATATTTTACAGAGTTGGAAAATTGTTACACGCTTCAACAGTTATTTGGCATTGAGCAATTGAACACACACTATCTTCTCTAAGGTAACCGTATCAATACAACAGCATTAGTCACTGGATTAGATGATATCATCGATGTCAGCGCAACAACTAGACACAGAATTAATGTGCAGTCAGAATGTTCTTGTTGATCCCTCAGTAATACAGCCACCTCACAGTAAAGGTCACTCTTGGGTAGTTCTAAATTATTTCCACAGCACTAAGTCCTGCTGATAGGATAGGTTTTGATTTGCATAGGCCCTGTCCTTAGGGTAACCTTACTAGGGTGATTCCACTGTGTGACTCTAGATACCTGAATGTCAGCGGAACACTATCGTAAAAATACAATACCACTAATATTGTAATTAATTACAATAAAACTGTAGCCACACCAGATGCTGGTTCATTCAGACACTGTGATTCCTGAAGCTCCGTCAGTGCACCAGGGTTACTGTGCCTATTTTGTTTACTGAGGCCTGAGGGTGGGTCTTGCAGACACAAAGATGCAGCAGACAATGCAATCAGAGAGCCCATACATTGACACCCACACAGAAATAGACTCCTTGAGGTAGCACAACGCCCTGTTCAGATAAAAGGTGAAACCCAACACCCATTTACCACGTAATCGTGGACTGTGATAGCAATCACAACAATCTTTTCTTCTGCTTTTTGCATTACACAAACGATACATGTCATGTTTAAGTTTAACTCGACGGTAAATCATGAGAAAAATTACAGAAATATGTTGCACTTGACAGTATTTCATTTCATCACAATAACAATTGCGCAACACAACAGTAGGAGTAATACACAAGCAGCTGTAGACTAACAGTTTTTACACTAACGATCATTTATCATCCATCGACTCGGAAGTGCCACATTTTGCACAACCATCATTTTCTAGAAGGTATGCGACAGGCAGAGTCTGCACATGTCAGTGGCCCTCTGCATCAGCCCACCTATGTGAGGTGTGGCGGATCCAATCCCAATCATCTATCAATCCCTCCCTCTCTCCCAGGCTGCCTGCTCCCAGGGCCTGGTCCACGCCAGTCGGAACTGGTCTCAACCGGTTCTGCGGGCGTGGTTTCCCAAGCGGGGAAACGTTGCATTGCAGTGGCATGCCATTCAATCATGAAACATCGATAACAGAGGGAGAGCTAAATGCTTAATGCCATAAATACGAGTCCTCCGTGTGGTGCTGGGCTAATTGAAGGAGGCTGCAGGAGGTGAATGTTGTTTGTCCCCAGGTGCATGTTGTGTCTCCGCCCTAACCCCAGACCACACCTGTGATCTAAACACTGAATGCCCAGTTGATGACAAGAGTGGACCTTTAGGACAGACCATGGCAGGAGTAGACATTTTTAGTTAAGGACAGATTGATGATGGGAGGTAACACTTGACAGTTTACACCTTATGACAGTCTGATGACAAGAGCAGACACATGAGGAGAGGCTGATGACAGGAGTTTATACTTGAGGACAGACAGATGACAGGAGTTTATACTTGAGGACAGACAGATGACAGGAGTTTATACTTGAGGACAGACAGATGACAGGAGTTTATACTTGAGGACAGACAGATGACAGGAGTTTATACTTGAGGACAGACAGATGACAGGAGTGGACCATAAGGACAAATTGATGACATCAGTGGACACATGAGAACAGACTGATGACAGGAGTTTACACTTGAGGACAGACAGATGACAGGAGTGGACCATAAGGACAAATTGATGACATCAGTGGACACATGAGAACAGACTGATGACAGGAGTTTATACTTGAGGACAGACAGATGACAGGAGTGGACCATAAGGACAAATTGATGACATCAGTGGACACATGAGAACAGACTGATGACAAGAGTTTATACTTGACACAGGCAGATGACAGGAGTGGACCATAAGGACAAATTGATGACAGGGGTTTATACTTGCGGACAGACAGATGACAAAAGTGGACTCATGAGAACAAATTGATGACAAGAGTGGACACTTGAGAACAGACAGATGACAGGAGTTTATACTCGAGGACAGACAGATGACAGGAGTGGACCATAAGGACAAATTGATGACAGGAGTGGACACAAGAGAACAGACAGATGACAGGAGTGGACACCTAACAATTTGTGTATACTGTATGGTGAGATTGTAACTACTTTTTGATGTCTGCATACAGTCATCACAGTAACATAACATTTTTAAACCACAAATATTAAGAGTACTGGTAAATGAAGGTGAACCAACCTGCCATCCCAACCATTCTTCAGTTCTCTCCACTAACTTCCCCACATCTCCAGCTCCACAGGTAGCATTCAATGATAACCTTAGATGGAGCATTGACAACCAGGTTTTCACCTTTCTCCACACCATCCTCATTAATCCCACTCACTGATCTCAAGACTTTAATGTAGCAGTGCAGCCAAATGACTTGGTTTATGGACATACCACGAATATAACTTTCAAGGCGGTCTGACATGGCTTCCCAAAGTGCTGAAGTGTCATTTAGGTGTCCTCTGTCTGGTAATTTGTCAAATCAAAGCCTTCCCACAGGATGATCTGTCATCAGCTGTCATCATCACCTGTCATCATCCCCATCACTACTGCATCATCCAGTGTCCTCAATACAGGACACCATCCCCACCGTTTCCCTACAGCGTACTTCTGTGTCACCACCTTGGCATTTTACAGGAACATTAAACGAGCTTTACAATAGTATTAACCTGGTGTGTAACATTATTGTTTTATTTCTCTATGAGACTAGCTCTTTATGCGGATACTCATGAGGTAGAGCAGTAATTAGTGAGCAGAGTAACTACTATTTAAGTGCAGGCTTGGCGCCAACATGACCCTGTTAAACTGAATAGCAGCAAGCAAAGTTCACGAGCTAGAACATACACTGATGCTTTTTTGAACCCACTCTACTTTACTAATAAAAACAGCGTTATATATATCTTTGAATAAAGACAACTGTTTAATTTCTGTCATATTCTTAATGTACCCAGTAAACATTGCTGTAGTCTGTTCAGTAATCTACCTAAAAGTCATTAAAAAAATCTGTAAATGAGCTAGCAGATTGTAATGGATGCTAGTCACCTTTTAAATGACCTGAAATGAGTTAAGTAAAAAAATAATTGTGGAACTAAAATTAGAATAATTGACATGACACATTTCCAGGTGTGATTCAAAATTGACGACTTTGCACAAATATGGTAGGTACATTGTCGAAAGCTTCTGTACTGCACTGTAAAACCAGTGCTTCAAATCGAGGAAAAAAGGGAGGAAATGGGAAGAAGCTATTTGTAAGAGTTTGTTTAACAACTCCCTGTGGACACAGCTGAACCCTGGGACTCATCATCTGGCAGTGCTGGCAACAAGCCATTAGTAAGACAACTGTCTGCAGTGAGGGCAAAATCTTAGTTTCATGTTGACTGGTTCATTGGTAGAACACATTTGTAACACGCGTGCATGCGTGCGTGCGTGCGTGTGTGCGTGCGTGCGTGCGTGCCTGTCTGTGTGTTTGTTTTGTGTGTGTGTGTGTGTGTGTGTGTGTGTGTGTGTGTGTGTGTGTGTGTGTGTGTGTGTGTGTGTGTGTGTGTGTGTGTGTGTGTGTGTGTGTGTGTGTGTGTGTGTGTGGTGTGTCTGTCTGTCTGTGTGTATGTATATATATATATATATATATATATATATATATATATATATATATATATATATATATATGACCATAATATTTTTAATGATAAAACAGAAATACATAAAAATATAATGCAGTTGAAATTTTTTAATCAGCTTATGTCTGAAGAATTTTTTTTTTATTTCTTAAAGAAGTTCTCGTGATATTTTACTGACTCGTAACATTCAAACAGCTGCTATATCTGCAGCAATCTCTTAACATGACCACTGAGTCTGGTATAAATGTATCATCATTTACTGCTTATAACAACAGCTGCAGCTGTTACAACCATAGATAATCCTTCACGTCCACTTGAAATAACCACATCGACAGCAACAACATTTAAAAAAGTGTCCTTTAAAATTACCACCCCTGCCTTCATACGTCAGTGGATTTCTAAAAATAAACCTACATTTATTCTGATCATGTCGATGTTTTTATTCATGGAATTATATGTAAGGCAACAACAAAAAGGATCAACACGCAGCTACTGAGAGTTACATAAACAGCGCCCATGTGTGTGATTTAACATCTTTAAGCACTCTGCCAAGTGCCTGGGCCTTGGCACCTGGGGAGAAGCCATAAATAAGTAAAAAGGCGAGCTGGATGTACACCATTCAGCTCACCTCGATTGGAGAGAACACGAGTCCACGGGGCATGGAAAGTGACCTCATACGAGCTAGAAACATAGGTGTATATTTGGACACTGTACAAATGGTGGGTGCACTTTTATCAACATAGGTGTACACTTGGACACTGTACAACTGGTGGGTGCACTTTTATCAACATAGGTGTACACTTGGACACTGTACAACTGGTGGGTGCACTTTTACCAACATAGGTGTACACTTGGATACTGTACAACTGGTGGGTGCACTTTTATCAACATAGGTGTACACTTGGACACTGTACAACTGGTGGGTGCACTTTTATCAACATAGGTGTACACTTGGACACTGTACAACTGGTGGGTGCACTTTTATCAACATAGGTGTACACTTGGACACTGTACAACTGGTGGGTGCACTTTTACCAACATAGGTGTACACTTGGACACTGTACAACTGGTGGGTGCACTTTTATCAACATAGGTGTATACTTGGATACTGTACAACTGGTGGGTGCACTTTTACCAACATAGGTGTACACTTGGACACTGTACAACTGGTGGGTGCACTTTTATCAACATAGGTGTACACTTGGACACTGTACAACTGGTGGGTGCACTTTTACCAACATAGGTGTACACTTGGACACTGTACAACTGGTGGGTGCACTTTTATCAACACAGATGTACACTTGGACACTGTACAACTGGTGGGTGCACTTTTATCAACATAGGTGTATACTTGGACACTGTACAACTGGTGGGTGCACTTTTATCAACATAGGTGTACACTTGGACACTGTACAACTGGTGGGTGCACTTTTATCAACATAGGTGTACACTTGGACACTGTACAACTGGTGGGTGCACTTTTATCAACATAGGTGTACACTTGGACACTGTACAACTGGTGGGTGCACTTTTATCAACATAGGTGTACACTTGGACACTGTACAACTGGTGGGTGCACTTTTATCAACATAGGTGTACACTTGGATACTACAACTTTTGGGTGCACGTTTCTCGTCAGCAATTTTGTTCAGTTCCTGTTGCCCCAGTTTACTCAGCTTTGCAGTAACTGAATTCACTCTAACATGTTTTCTTTTTGCCATTTTGTTATGGGTTGTTTCTGTCTAATCAGATTAGCTGTCTTCCAATTTGTCAAGCCACACTTGACCTTGCTTTTAATCAAGCTTCAGATTTTTTAGCCATTGACTGAATGACTAATCGCCAGCGTAAACCTAGAGTGGCAGACGTGATTTTATGTGAGCAATTATGACAGGATGGCTAAATACTTACCAGAGAGAAATATGTATTATGGCAAAAGATAAGATATTGTCAACATGTTTCTAATTGGACATAAGCATAGAACAGATGTCCAACTTGCTTTTATGACACAAACAAATGTGACTTGACAAAGCTAAGAAAGCTTGTTGCTTTATTTGATTGATTTATTCTATGTAGCTTGTAAATTGTATATATAGTATACACTATTAATTGGCTGACATGAGGAAGTGCAAGCACTAAATATGCATACGAAAACACTGTCAAAACATAACCCAGATATTAATAATTTATGACAAATTATCACACACTTAAAATAACACATAAAATGAATAATTTATTGACCTTTCACCACTGAACTATCTAGCCCAACCACAACGAGCCGAGCCGGCTCCCAGCGTGAACACTAATCCCTCACAGAGGTTTTTTCTCAGCCATATGCCGAGCTACACCACAACAGCTGACGCAAATGGCAACAGACATCTTAAAACTACAACGGCCCACTTATGTAGTGGCTCTAAAACACACCCGCGTTACCTGCTGAAGGTCTAGGTTCAACAACTGGGCTATTCTCTGTATATTTGCTGTAAAAACCTGACTCTCTCTGGAGAGGATGTTTGCCTCAAAGGATTGATGATCACGTCACTGACAGTACCATCTTGCTCGTTAGTGTAAAAAACAACTGAGGTCAACACACACGCTGGCAGTGACCACCCTCAGCAGCTAGTCAGCTACAAAGAAAGGTCAGCTTGGCATGATGTTTGGAAAAAGACTAATTAGTTTAATGAGGCCTCATAAGACCATCAGAGTCTGGTAACCAGTAACCATAACACACAGAGACACACACGAAGACACCCACACGCACACACATTAGTCAGAACACACAAGAGCAAAATAAGTCAGCCACAAGCGCAGTTAAAACACCACAGGAGTCCGCTCTCACACACATACAAGAGAACCACAAGGAAGAACAAGTGAGCAGTGAAGAGACACTAGGAAGTGGACCTCGCCCATATATGAAAGAACCAGTGGGGAGAACAGTTAAAAAGTCAGTAACTCGAATGTGCCAGGTACTGGGACTTCATTATTGGGTAACCTGTTGTATTGTATGATTATTGCCACCATGCTGCTGCAGTGACAAAAGTGCTTTTGTGAACTGGGCTAAAAATAGCCTAAGAGCTTTTTGTGAAGAGTCTCTTTGTAAGGCGTGTCGTACAGACTTGTGTGGGGCCACACCTACGTCAGCACAATGCAGTCTCTCTCAGGGAGGGAGGGAGGGAGGGAGGGAGGGAGGGAGGGAGGGAGGGAGGAGGGAGGGAGGGAGGGAGGGAGGGAGGGAGGGAGGGAGGGAGGGAGGGAGGGAGGGAGGGAGGGAGGGAGGGAGGGAGGGAGGGAGGGAGGGAGGGAGGGAGGGAGGGAGGGAGGGAGGGAGGGAGGGAGGGAGGGAGGGAGGGAGGGAGGGAGGGAGGGAGGGAGGGAGGGAGGGAGGGAGGGAGGGAGGGAGGGAGGGAGGGAGGGAGGGAGGGAGGGAGGGAGGGAGGGAGGGAGGGAGGGAGGGAGGGAGGGAGGGAGGGAGGGAGGGAGGGAGGGAGGGAGGGAGGGAGGGAGGGAGGGAGGGAGGGAGGGAGGGAGGGAGGGAGGGAGGGAGGGAGGGAGGGAGGGAGGGAGGGAGGGAGGGAGGGAGGGAGGGAGGGAGGGAGGGAGGGAGGGAGGGAGGGAGGGAGGGAGGGAGGGAGGGAGGGAGGGAGGGAGGGAGGGAGGGAGGAGGGAGGGAGGGAGGGAGGGAGGGAGGGAGGGAGGGAGGGAGGGAGGGAGGGAGGGAGGGAGGGAGGGAGGGAGGGAGGGAGGGAGGGAGGGAGGGAGGGAGGGAGGGAGGGAGGGAGGGAGGGAGGGAGGGAGGGAGGGAGGGAGGGAGGGAGGGAGGGAGGGAGGGAGGGAGGGAGGGAGGGAGGGAGGGAGGGAGGGAGGGAGGGAGGGAGGGAGGGAGGGAGGGAGGGAGGGAGGGAGGGAGGGAGGGAGGGAGGGAGGGAGGGAGGGAGGGAGGGAGGGAGGGAGGGAGGGAGGGAGGGAGGGAGGGAGGGAGGGAGGGAGGGAGGGAGGGAGGGAGGGAGGGAGGGAGGGAGGGAGGGAGGGAGGGAGGGAGGGAGGGAGGGAGGGAGGGAGGGAGGGAGGGAGGGAGGGAGGGAGGGAGGGAGGGAGGGAGGGAGGGAGGGAGGGAGGGAGGGAGGAGGGAGGGAGGGAGGGAGGGAGGGAGGGAGGGAGGGAGGGAGGGAGGGAGGGAGGGAGGGAGGGAGGGAGGGAGGGAGGGAGAGGGAGGGAGGGAGGGAGGGAGGGAGGGAGGGAGGGAGGGAGGGAGGGAGGGAGGGAGGGAGGGAGGGAGGGAGGGAGGGAGGGAGGGAGGGAGGGAGGGAGGGAGGGAGGGAGGGAGGGAGGGAGGGAGGGAGGGAGGGAGGGAGGGAGGGAGGGAGGGAGGGAGGGAGGGAGGGAGGGAGGGAGGGAGGGTCTATGAAAAGACATGATTAATGAAAACTTCAATGTTGGTGAACAAATCTCGGTATTTAGTCATGCCAACAGTATAGGTGAAAGTACAATATAATTATAACAATAATATTATTAGTTTGCCATTGAAAGAAATGGCAGGGGATTACACATGCTTTCCCTAATTGATCACCTTGCATTTTACGTATTTCCTTCATTCCGCTACCTTGGGACATGTCTAACTCTGTGATAGACTAATAGTCTGCACACACATGTACCACAATCAATGGGCTTGTCAGGTGTTTATTGATACAGACTGAACTAAGGCAAAAGGGATTAGTTTGAACTTGGAATGGACTCACTTTGAAGGCGGCGACATCAAGAGGATCAAGTAATTGTTACATCAACTGATAGCTTGTTCCCATACTTCTGGGCCACCGAGACTTATAAATAAATAAATAAATACTGACTTGATGTTCTGACTCATTTCACAACATGTCCGGATTATCTGACAAGAGTTCTCGTTAACTAGGTTCAACCGCAACAAAACCACAAATATTGACTTAGGGGCATACACGTACTTCTGGCAACGTCCATTGTGGCTTTTTGCTATATTAGCACACGGTTAGATTGACAGATTGCTGATTGCAAAATGGCAGGCTCAAACACAACACTGATGGCACGCTCAAACACATCGAAAACGAAACTGGGGATCAGTCAGTAATTGCCACCAATGTTGCTATATGTGGAACATCCTATGTAAGGAATATTGTAGCTAATGCATGACATACAAGCAAGTGCACGCGCACCTGAACATTCACTGCACAAATGACATATCACAGAACATTAAAAATAAAAAACGCAGTCACCAAGTGCAGAATGACATCTAGATAAGTACTGAGATTACACAGTGCTACTGGTTCTGACAATCTAGGAAGGGGGACCAGGTGATATTGGGCTAATTACCATGCCAATTATGTAATGAATGGAGTTAATTCAGCAGGCTTATTGAGTAAGAGCACCTCGAATGTGGCTGTGATAATTAAATGTTGGTAACCGAGCAAGTCCTTATTATACCTGATTGATAGGCTGAGTGGTCTAGAGGACAGCCAACCACAGAAAATCAACTTACTCCACGGAACACTCATCCACCTGTGAAAGGTTTGTGCTTGACACAATACCTTTATACCTGGTTAATTACATATGTATTTTGTCAGTGTTTTTCTTGTTGTTAAATTTACATAGACTCCTACCACAACTGGGTTCATTGGCCCCAAGCAATAATTTTGCACCACGTAACCTGTCATGCTGTTATTCAGCCATTGTGATTTCCTATTAGGTTTCCCAGGTGGCATATGTATCAGCGCAAGCGTGAACATAGCCTCTATGAGTAATCGTTTGTTGATTTCTGATAATAACTGTGAGAACATTACTGATGTGAACAGTGTGTTTTATCTCGACAGTGCATAACCTCATGCAGGACACAACGTGTTAATTATCATAAGGTTGATCACATTTTCTTCACTCTCATTTCTGCTATGTCAAAAACATGTATACTGTAGATGATATACATTGATCATTTTCAGAAATTATGTTCAACTTGAGCACATTGTCAGTTCACTCTGCCCAAGTTGTATCTTCTGCTTCCCCATCTGCTTACTCTCTCCCACCCTCCTGTATTCTTCCCTTCTAACATATCTTAATCTGACACGCTCTTGTTCTCTTACATTCTAACACACCTTACTCTTTTGCTGTCTGTCTGTCTGTCTGTCTGTCTGTCTGTCTGTCTGTCTGTCTGTCTGTCTGTCTGTCTGTCTGTCTGTCCCTGTCTCTCACACTCTCCCTCTCTCTAACCCTCCTAACATACCTCAAAATATAAGAAATAAATATCTAAATCCCAATTAATACATATGCTTGAGGCATTATTGTTAATGAACTGTACAGGTGCTGCCCTGCTTAACAGTTCAAATTATCTGTTTCAAATTCCTATGCTTCTATTGGGGGGTCATTTTAATCAGTGATCAATACGGATAAACACATAGCACAAATATTGATAAAGGGTCTACTAAAATCATGCAATAACATTTGCTTTTCCCCCAACAAGATATTCATAACTGTGAGGAAAATTGGTATGCCATTTCACAGCTATTCTATAAGAATACTCCTTTCATAGAAGACCAACACTGGTATGAAGATGGGATAATTGGATGCTAACTACAGCTGTTACATACATCTAACAGAAACAGTGACGTAAGGACACAGATTATCCACCCACATAGCAATTACAGGATTACACACACAATGGTGATAATATGAACCATGTGTAAAACGGCACCGTTTTCCTGGAATCTACGCGTCATTACTTCAGCAGATGCCTCCGCCTGAACGCTGAACACAATTCCTCGATATCGCTACTATGACAATGTGGGAAGATTAGAATTTTGTTGTTTACTATCACTGAGAAAAACCCGCCCAGAAGGTGTGTACGTAATACCCTAAATGGCAACAAAATTGCCGGTCTTTCTGCAAAATTGCTGGCCGTTCCATGAAAGGGAGGAAATAGAATGGATTATTCGAACAATCAGATCGTGTGATCGGCTCTCGGCAGGAGCCGCTGGTCATCACGTCACATGACAGCTGGGACAACCACACAGGGGTCAATTCAGGTAACGCAGTTAAGTAGCTCGCAAATGGACCCGCCTGGACCCGCCCCGGGGGCACAATGCAGCAACAATATGGCTCTTGATCAATATTGCTAATTTATATTTATCACCGTCTGGCTCTCGTTCAGCTGTTTTCGTTGCACTACTCTATTATCCTTATCGATGTGTTTTCAATTCTAATCTTCCTTGGGTTGGAGGACTTTTCCGATCTATTTTGTCGAATCTATGCAATATGCAGATCAGATGTATTTTGGAATCGGTTTTAAAGACAACTGTTTTAACATGTTTTTTCGGTCATCAGAAAAAAACATTACTGACAATATAATATGTCTATTGTGGACTTTTTAATCTAACTCAGATTTTGGACTCTGAATTATGATAAGCAATCTACTAATCACTTAATCAGTAAATTAATCAGTAAAGATATTAATCTTTTTATTTCAGACATAATATAAAATGTATATACAGCCCTGTATGTAGATACAAAAATTCCCTTTGAAATTAAGACATAAACTTGCTGTTTCATTAATATATTAGTTTTGTTACACCGTAGTCATTCTGAACAGAATGAACAATTCCAGCAAACTCCAATCAAAAACAGACTGCACCAGTTTATTTGGAATTGTTTTGATTTAAAAATAATTCATAATGAAGCAAAAACAACTGTGTTTGAAGTTCTTAACAGTCTTTGTGGACGCAATTCCTATTATAAACATGTCTCGCAATAAATACTTAATGGGTTGGTTTGACATATTTTCTATAGATGGGCAGTTTTGGGCACTATCTGATTTGAAACATCTGGTGATAATTCCTGCTTCAGATACACTGGATATGATCATCACCATGACTCAAACACTGGCAATGACAAGGCAATGATAATACAGCTGAGTGTTAATTGTCAACAACACCAACAATGATGACGCAGCTTGCTATCAATCATTGACAACATCAATGGTAACACAGCTGGATGCCCATCAGTAATAACAATGATAACACAGATGACTCCCAATGATCAACAACACCAGCTATGATGACACAACTTACTATCAATCATTGGCAACAACATTGATAACACAACTGGTTGTCAATGAGTAATAGCAATGATACAACAGCTGCTTGTCAATCAGTGATACCACCACCAATTACAACGTAACTGGTAACAAAATTACTGGTTGCCGATCACTGCAACAACTACACCAAATGCTGCTAATCTACCAACAGAAATAAATGCTTCAACCTGACTGTGAGCAAATATCTCAGAACATGGTTAACTAAAACCTGAGAACTAAAACAGCTCTGTTCAGATAATGCCGTTATTGACAACATCTACAGTACAAAGATAATTCAAAGTTCACCCCATGTCTCGCTAACTCTGACACCTCTCACCTACGCCATCTACTAGAGGTTGAACACACTCATCAGTTGGTTTACTGGTAAAAACGTATATCTAGTAACTCATAAATCAGTCAATAAGCATCCCTACCAGTGTCTAAAGAGTACAGTTCTTAGAACAACAGAGACGTGGTGGTATAAGAAAGGTATTTGCAGTAATTTATGTGTGGCTGAATGCTTCCCAGACATGTAGTTGTTGAGTGAGCAGGTCTGCCAGGGGGCAGTCTTGGAGGTCAGTTACATTATCTAAATTCCAATTACACACCAATTACAGCATTCCAATTTCAGCCTAAATTATCAGCAGCAATTCCATGCAAAAATTCCAATTAAAAATACCAATTCCATATGAAAATAACAGTTCACAAATATAACACCCAGACATATATATTCAATACACAAATATAATACTTTAGTGCAGTTTGATTAAACAAATGAAACATATTTTTTCATTGTAAGAATTTTTGAAGTATTCAATCATGCATTATTAAAAATGTAACTGGATATTAAAGGAGGAACAAATTATATTTTCACCAGTCCCAATTGCTAGCCTATATAAAAATCAAGAATTTGAATTTGTGTTTCATTCCAGTGTGCCTGATCCCCACATCTGCCTGGAGTTAGACTGGATAAAGTGCTCTGTAAGGATTTACCTATTGTGTGTGTCTGTTGTCCTACATGGCCTGTACAGCAGTGGAGCTGTACCTTGATTCACTCGGCCTACACAACAGACAATACAAAGATACACACACATATGGACATACAACAGGAAATGAGAACTTTCAAATTAAATCAACATATCTGGCAATCCAGAAATTCATTTATGGTTGGTATATCAATAAAACTGATATATGTATCAACCCATAGAGCAATTAAAATGATGTATGTATGTATCAAGCACTTTCATTTTCGTCACCAAAATAAAGATTCAAACCTGGAAAACAAAATTCTGACACTCAAGTCTGCATACAAAAATAACGTTCAAATGTTGAAATATCAACTTATACAAAAACGAATAACTTAAATCTGTCATCAGAGTAAAAATGCAACAATTCATTGATGCTGCGTACCTCAACACTTGGTTGCTTGGCCTGCCATCTTCTGGCGACAGGGGAGAATTGGTGGCGATCATCTCGACACGGGGTAGGGAGACAGTGATCTCCCTTGTGGCTGTGGCCCCTCCCCCCACCGGCTCCCACACGCCTCCCACCCTCTATAAACAATCACACTTCACATAACCTATTCTGCCCGAATTGTATAAATGAATATTAGGATTCAAAGCCAGCACACAAAAGGATGCATTCATTTATCCAAACAATCATATTTTAATATATTTATGAAAAGAAAGAAAGAAACAGACAAACATGTCACAGCAATAAATATTCTCTGATAATATACACAATATTATTCACAAATTCATGTTTTGTTATAACTTGTATGCATGTAATACAAGATACATACATTATATTCTAAAACAATCACTTCCAAATGTGTTTTAATGAATCAAATTTTTTTATCAACATAATCATTGTCAAAATTGCCATGTAAGATAATGACAATTCCTAATATTTATCAGGGTAAGTTGACCCATTAAAAACAAAATTTGAGTTGTTTTAATGTCTTAATTTCAATACAGAGACTGAAATGTATTTCACCACAGCAGACAAAAAAGGCAAAATTTTATGAAAATTGTCAACCATATGACTGATAGAGCAAGGTTTTACACTTGTCTTCATATCTAATACATCAACATAATACAAAAACAACATGAATTGAGTGCATGATATGATTAATGTTATTAGTGCTGGCACGTTCCTGTTTTCTACAGTTACGCAATTTTAGTAATATCTGTATTAATCTTACATGGGTGACTACACTTGTCAGCTTGGTTCACCATTACACTACCAAATCAAGACAAATGGGATCTAATCTAACAAAGTTACACCAGTGCATGTGTCATAACACGGTTAACTTTTGTACTTTTCACATTTGCATATTACACAAAGACCTCTCAAAAAACTCTCATAAATCACTGCAAAAATCACAATCTTCTTTTGAAATAGTTCTAAAGTCAACACACAAAGTTCGGCAATGATGTAGTGTTGTCCTTGATAAATGAAAAACATCCTTTAAACTTTAAGCAGTGTTATACAACTGTGAACTACCTATTACATATTCACTTCACCTTTGAGTACTTTTTATCATAAAGCACTTATACACATTCTATTCAACATTCCTACTAAGTAGCAGGTATCAAGTGTTAGATCAACGTTTTAAAATTGTCACAAATTTCTTTGAACACAAACGTAACCTTTGATTAGCCGTTTATGCACTATTTGTAACTGCCATAGGCACAGCAGCTGATTTTTACAGTTTAATTCATAAAGGCAGTATATACTAATGTGGGAAAATAATGTATTTTTATATAAGTATTTTGCTGATAATTTCATTTCTTAACCTGAAAACAAATATAATTTGTAATTAACATAATGTTAATTACAAATTCAATCACTCCGATTTTACAAATAAGTGTATTGAAGAATTTTGTTATTAATAAATCAATGAGGTTAAATATTATATTTGACAATTTGCTTAAATATGGAGCAATATGCAAATTATAAATAAATACTTTATTATTATTATCATCATCATCACACTTATCTAAATAATGTAGTATCTAGCAGCAACATAAATTATATAACATCCCTAGAAAAATGATAAGGTATATGGCAAAAACTAAATGAGACAATTATTATGTTACTAAGATCAATACTTTAAAATTAGCAATGCCTAATGCTACTGACACAAGCTGTCCTGGGTTGGTCTACAATGTTCATTGGCAGGTTAAGAGCGAATCAAGCAGGTGACATTACCTGCCTGTCATCTGTGACACTGCCTAGTTCGTCCTCTGTCATCACGTGGGATATAGGTGAGATTGATGGTGACACAGACTGTCTCTGCAGACCAGAACCCTGAAATAGAATGTTGATGAGGATAATGTTTTTGCGGCTGGAGAAAAGTCAGTGAAAATACTAGGGGATGCAGCTGGGGCAAACTGGGCCTGGGTCACAAAATGACCTGGTCACGTTGACATTGTCATATTACCCGACCCAAAATCATTGTATTTTTATGTAATCATGTCCAGATAGGGTCTGATAGCCACAGCCAAATGGTAATTATGCACTGAAATTACTTAGAACTACGTGTACAGACAATACAAACCAGATGTAAAAGATACCAGACAAGTAGGCCTAGATCATGCAACATGTTACAGTACAATTTGACTGATTTGAAATTGGTTTCACTTAATGATATTGTAATTTTATTTTGCATGAGAAACTTCAATTTACTACTTTCACACACAAAAACTACACAAGTGTGATGTTTATGATAAAGAAAAAACAACTACATAACAGCTGTTCAAGTGACCTTGATCTACAGATACAACTGTTGCCTTAGAAAAAAAATGGATGATCACATCTCAATTTAATTCTTTCATCACCCCTTATAAATTAATAACGTGAACGTCAACTTGTATTGTCCCTGGAGCAGAAATCAATATTAGCAATTGCGTTTGAAATAACAATTCAGTGGAACGGTTGTCTGTGACAGAAATGGACCGCATCAGAGATGTCAGTACATTAAGGTGAACGGTTTGGCTTGTGTTGCGTTTGTGCAAATAAACCAGGAGGCCAGCAGGGATATAGCGGGTCAGACAGATTAGACGGCAGAATACATTTGGTGCCTCCAGGCAGGGAAGAGCATCTGATCGTTCACTGACAACTAATGTTCTGCATACGGTGTTGTTTTAAACAACTGCCACCAGGGTTGTAAGCACTGGTAGACAGAGCAGTTTCAATTGGGACACACACGAAGAAGAGTTAAAGGACTATCATCCATCACTGCCCAAGACATGTCTTGGGTGCAACTGACGAGTAAGGGTGGTTTGTTCAGAAGACTCCAATTGTATTAAAAATGACCAAAAAATTAACCGCATTGTCACTGCTGTTCACTGGTACTCCAAGTACACAGAGAAGCAGAACCACATCCAGGGCTTTATGAAGGACCAAATTATTGCCAGTCACATGTTTTGGTGGACACATGCATGGATGTAAACTGTTAAACCAGTTTACAAACTATAAATGTGTCTGTTGACCTGAAATGGACTACACACACACGTGACACCATTTACACTCACTTTTGATGCTTAACTGACAATATCTACGATTTTGGAAAACTTTTTTTGCTCTTCATATTTTTTAGTTGCATGCTTTTGTACCTATTCTTGTGAGTTTTCATCATGATCTTTACAAGACATAAGTATTCTGTTACAAGGTGCACTAACGTTGCGCATAGCCTTAGCTGCACCCGCACAAGATATGGCAACAATTTATCGTCATAAACCAGCGAGAGTGAACAGACCCTCCCTTCCACCAGGGATCACTGATTAACCCAGAAAACAACAGCATCGATCTACTGCAGAAGGCAATGTCAATTCGCATACGCAAAATTACACTCCGGCCCCCTGACAACGCGGTGAGGTGCTTGACCCTATATTCAGTAGCGTTTGCTCCAAGTGATCATGGCAGATCATCACAACGCGTGGTTACACAACATGTTACCAAGACGAACGTAATAACCTCCAGGTAATAAATGTCGCTCTTGTCATTGTTGTGGCAACTGAAACCTGTAGGCAAACATTATCAGCCAGTGCTGCCACCAAGTGACCAAACCAGGAACTACAGATAATGCAAATGGATGTAGCCTGGTTATTTTTTTTATCACCAAGTCTCTCCTCAATAAGATTTCATTATTGCAATTTCTGGGTCATTTTATGAAATCTCAAAACTATCCAGTATCCACCACAGGAGATTAGCATTTTGTGCACATCTGTTATTTACTTTGGGTGAAATCATAAGACATGATAAAGTATTATTTATCAAAGCCAGCCAAAAATCTGTAACGTGTTAAATGTGACTACACATCCATAATCTACATCACTTTTAGTTCTCTGATCAACTGTTAACAATTTGATCTTTTTTGTGATTTTAACCCTTTAGACCCCAAGTATCTTTAATGAATTTCTCCATGTCCTAAATTTTTCTTGAAAACTTAAACAATAAATGGCGTGTCTAACTGGTCAGACAACAATGTGCCACTCAATAGTTGGACAAATTAAATGCTGATGAAAAGGAACAGTGATGACCTTTATTGCATGACACCCACTGGGCTGCTCAAAATACTATACATGCCTCCAACTGTTTAGTTCAGTGAAGCACAAATTAAACTTTTCTGAGAAGCATTCAGAAGACTAGTCGTACACCAATATCAGCCACAGCCTATAGCCAGCTACTCATTCATAAATTGAGTGATTTGTCACGAAGGCTATTCATACACACATATCACCAATGCCTATAGCCAGGTACTCATTCATATAGATGTGTGACATGCAGTAATGTGGACTGAACAAACTTCGTAAGTTCTGAAATGGTAACAAGAAGATTCGAACCCCAGATTCTCTTGTTTGAACTCTAACCACTATTCCATCTTACAACAGGCCTTCTGGATGAATCATAAGAGCTATGATGATGTGACTGCATCAGGAGACCCCATTACATTAAAATAAAGAGCTCTTGAGGAAAATTCAACATTAAACAAAATTGCTTGTTAAATAAAATGAGTTTGCAAATCACAAATATTAATTAATAATGTTTTGTTTCATATAGCACCACATCCATAATTGTTTGTGGCCGTTCACAACATATTACTATGAAAATACATAAAAAGGATGTTTTTGGCAATAATAATAATATTTTTAAATAATAATAATAAATATGTGTATGTACTGTATATAAATAACTAAAATATTAATACAGTATTAAATATATAAATGTAAAAATAAAAATATATAATTAAAAAAATAGGTGACCATGACATGTCAGCGAAACATCATCACTGGTGTGTCATGGAAAAAGTGTCCCCGGTAATATGGCAATGGATATTTAAGTTTTGAAAAAAATTCATTAAATTTAACAACAGATTTTGTTTAAAGATCAATTTTCCTTAAGAGCTCTTTATTTTAGTGAAACTACCCAGGGGCATATGTGTGTGTGTGTGTGTGTGTGTGTGTGTGTGTGTGTGTGTGTGTGTGTGTGTCTGTGTGTCTGTGTGTCTGTGTGTCTGTGTGTCTGTGTGTCTGTGTGTCTGTGTGTCTGTGTGTCTGTGTGTCTGTGTGTCTGTGTGTCTGTGTGTCTGTGCGTGCGTGCATGTATAACATTTGATATGTACATAAACTACAATAAACGGTACTATACCTGCTGCTGTTGTTGCTGCTGCATGCTGTGTAGTTTGAAACTCACCTGCTGCTGTTGTTGCTGCTGCATGCTGTGTAGCTTGCCCTGGGCCTCGGCGTGCTGTAGGTTGAGGGCCTCCAACTGCCGGTGCAGCTCCCGTCTCTCAGCCTCCGCCTTCCTCAACTCCACCTCCACCTCTCCCTGTCCTCCCTCGCTCAGGGACACACCGCCAGGGGGCAGCACCTGGCCAAAGTAGAGCTGTCGGGCGAGGTTGCCGTCGCCGTCGTCCCTGGGAGAGTGGGGAGCCCAGGAGGCTGGAGGGAGCGTATGGGAGAGCTGGGTCTGTCTTCCCTGGACGTAGTTCGCTGGCGGCGGCTGGGATGATGAAGACCGATTCTTGCCACCTTATCGCAAACAGGATGGGGGAGATTACAATCATAATAAAACACATTGTACTGCATTATAAGAATCAACATGTTTACCTGTAATAACGCAGTTATTTTTTTTTTATTTGATATTTTTACAACTTTATTTAAATATGCATTTATAATGTAACTATTCGAAATGTCCCACAAATGTCAATACAAATTCCACTAATGACACTGAGAACACAACAGAGATCAAACAAACACTCTCATAATATAATGATGAAATACAGAAATATTATAATTTTAGTAACAAATAAAATAAACCCTCTAATGATGCAACTTGACATTTGAAATCAGAAAATGTTTGTCATTTTAGTATTTCTAATAATAGAAGTGCCCCAATATGGGAACGTGTTCCGCACCTGTTACTTGAGGACTCTGGGTTTGTCTGGGGGCCGACAGCAGAACGGCCGCAGAAGATGCCATGTTTGGACGCGGCAACGAACCACGCACCGCCGGTACCTGCTCCGACACCGCCGCCTCTCCTTGCTGTGTCGACATCCACCCCTGCGTTACGCCCTGGGGCGGCATGGCAGTCCACGACTGCGATTGTCGCACTTCGGCGGGGATACGGGGCGGGGGAAATGAGGTGTCAGACCGGGAGGACAAGGGAGCATTCCTTGTGTCAGACATGGGAGCATTCCTTGTGTCGGGCAGCTCCAGTTTTCTGGCAACTGGCCGGGGGAGGGCCGACTCGTAGGCGAGGCCTAACTGGGACATCGCCTGCGCCCCGTCACGCAACAGCTGCACTGCCTGTGTACGTGGCGACTCCACCGACTGACTGACAGACCGACACACACTCCCTGTCTGTGACACTGCCGCTGTCATCGCTCCATCCCGAGACACAAGTTGACCTTGTGGCTCCATCTGCTGACTGGTTTGTACGTAGCCATTTTCGGCGTTAACACGAGACAACCCTGCAGACTGTGGCTCCATCTGTTGAATGATACGCTGATAAACGCTCCCGGCCTGGGAGACCATCCTGTTACTATCCCGCAACGACTGTGGCTCCATCTGCTGGAGGTTGTTCTCGGTCGGAGAAAACATCCCCGGGCCGTCCTGTGACGTCTGTGATGGCGGGTATGTGTGAACAGGTCCTGACATCTGTGGTCCAAATGTCCTGGCGTGGGCCGGCCCTGACGGCTGCACAAACCCTGGCTGCAAGTGGGGCGCATACACGGACGTCTGTGGCCCAACAGTTGGCTGGGGTTGGGGTTGTTGTGGACGGATCATCTGTGAAGCTGGATATGTAGGGGTAGGCATCCACACCCCTTGGCCACTCAGGGCCTGCTGCAAGAATACAATACAATACAATGATTGTATGGCCCCAGAATTATCAGATACCAGAGCTACGGGACACATCAAATCTTTGTGAATTATCTACAGCCAGGCGCATAAGCAAGGTTAACAATATGACTTCTGAATTACCACTGCAGCATCAGCACCAACCAACTATTTGTCATGTTTCATCAGTATATAAGCTACAGCTGTTTATAGATTCACGATCAACTCTCCTACATATTAACTCAACCCGGCAATGCACATAATGCAATATATCGGGTTATACTATACAGACAAGTATGTAATCACTGTGGGTATTTGTACAAAACAAAAATATGTTTTCAGGTATACTAATTTATTGTCACTGTGTTTGCTTGCTACCTTGCAACCTGACAACCATTTCAGTGACTCTCACACAAGGATCTGTTGTGGCAGTCAGTGGAGTCGAGCTACACTCAACAGCAGGTACAACCTACCTTTAGTGTAACTATCTCCTGCTCTGTGTTCATCTTAAACTTCTCAAACTGCATCTTCATGATGGCGTACTCTTCCTGCGTCGCAATGATGTCCTACAGACAACGTCACACGGACGGCAATGAGAAGGAAGCAAATATTTATCAATCTCATTTTGTGCACTTGTTATTACATTACACCAATCAAAACAAGCAGTAAATATAAAAATAGGTACTAACATCAGCACTTTCATGACATATATATACTACTTGTACTTCACTCGCACTTTTCCAGGTATGCTGCACCCAAGGCCAGCCAAGGAACATGTTTACATGTTCAGGCGCGTTTTACATGCATGCATCATGTGAATAAGAATGGCAAGTCAAGCAGCAATCCATAGTTAATAATAACTCCAAGTTTGCTACACAAAACACAACGTTTAAAGTGAAGGATTCTAATTCTATGAGCTATTTTCTATCAGCAGTAGTATACAGTGTGACACAGGGTGACTTACGGAGGTGAGGGCATCGACAATGGTTGTGAGTTGTGACATGTCCTGGGTGAGTTGTTCTCTTAGAGTCGCTTCCACTCGCAGCTTTATCTCACTCTACATAGACAGTAGTATACACATGTACTACTTGTACATTCATTTCATCTCACTCTACATGACGAGACTGTAGCACAGACACACTTACTTCTTGTACATTCATTTCACCTCACGCTACGTGACAGACAGTAGCACAGACGCACTTACTTCTTGTAAACTCATTTCATCAAGTATACTAATCTGCTCTGTTATTTTGCATTCTGAACAAATTATGTCCTTTTTGGCTGTTCTGACAATATGTTTAACTTACAACAACAATTAACGTACGTTGATTCCTTTCACAAAAACGTACCAAATATTTCCTTATTGAGGAGGATTAAGCATGTTTACAGTAAAAATATGCTTCATGCATGTGTATATACAAAGCATGCTGACATATTCAATTCTGAATATCCCATTTCTCACAATTCTGGGTCACAATTCTGGCTTACAATTTTCACATTTTAATTTTATGTAATTAATGAAAATTTACCTAATATTAATTTCTTTTACAGTGTCTAGACCATAGACACTACTGGCAGTTAATTTTCACAGCAATGTATTTTTTTTTAGTTTTTCAGCAAATATTTAAACTAAACCTTAGTCAACACAACAATGAAAACACTGTTTATAGTTTACAACAATATACACACCAACATTTGAGTGTAGCCATCTACTTTCCAACATCGAAGGTCCTGCTGATCACCAACTTTACAAAGCTGAAAGTTCTGTTGATTACAAACTTCACAAAACTGAAGGTGAAGCTGACAACAAACTTTACAAAGCTACCGGCCCAAAACGGAAGGTCCTGCTGGAGACTCTGGTTGACTGACCTCCTTCAGGTAGGCTGTGAGTCTGGTGACAGCGTCAATGAGGGCTGTTGTGTAGCCAGAGAAGGTCGGCTGCACCAGTCTCTGGGCGGCTGGAGCTCTCCCCGTCTCTCTCTCGTAGTCAGAGATGCTGCACTCCAGGCCGTCCAGCACCTGGCAATGTGGCAAAGTCAGGAATCAGAAACACTGACTCACTCACAACAGGGCTGGGTGGCCAGCCATCTACGTAGCATACGAACCAACACTGGGTGACACTGCAAATTATTATGGCATCACTATTACTAGGGAAACTGTTTTTGTATGATGTATACATCAATGTGTATGAAGGTGAGAACGGGGTGGGTCAAACTACAACATGTTGTCATCATTTGACTGTTTACCCTTATATTTCTAAAAGTACTGTTTACTTATTTTGCTTAGTAACTGTTTTTATTTCATTACAGATTAATTCTATAAAGTGTCACCTTGGATGTTGTATGATTTCTCTTTGTTATGTTATTTCAGACCCAAAAAACTCTGAATCCACAGCTCAAAGATGTTCAAATTAAATGACTGTCTGTAGCAGAATTAAAATTATGTGACTTACAATATGTAAGACCACAAAAGTACAAAACTAAAAATACACTCTCTGGAAGCTCCTTCAACATATTCAGTGCAAGAGGAATAAACTACCCACACCAGTTTGGACTCTGTTTATGTGTAACAGAACAGTTGAAATTTAGAACCACCACAAAATAAAAAAGGTGCAAACACTATTATATTTGTTACCTGTTCAAAGTATCCATCTTATATATATATATATATATATATATATATATATATATATATCCTACTTGTAAATAATTAGAGATTCTGCCACTTGTACCGGTCTCACAGAGCAATGGTTCAAACAGTAGTAAAAGCAACACAACATACCTTCCGCAGGTCGTCCAGTTTTGCGAGAGTTTGTGAAGCAGCCACATTGCCAGTGGTGGCAGCACTGTCACTGTCAGCATTGGTTCTTGCCATCGTCCGAACAACCTTCTCGGTGTCGTTCATTGCCGCAACGTATGGCGTAGTTGGAGTTGAGTCCCCCACATTGCTGCCACCTGGTGTCACTGGTACTTCCATACGTTCTGTGGTAAGACCATGTTTTACCATTTTTATACACAAACCAAGCATTAGTTACACAACACATCGGTGTGAAATACAATCAGATTGGAGCCATGATGCCAATGGCAGAACAGAAGCCAGATAGGCAACAAATAGTTTCAAAATACACCTGTACAACACAGACACGAGAACTTCATAAAACATGTGACAGTTATTACAGCGTTATTGGTTGTAGTGCCCATTTTCCCTCCTAGCAGCAGAAATTTTGGGTCCACGACTGACCACATTATGTCCAATTTGTGTATATTGCCAGTTGTGTTATGACGAGGCGCGAATGTACATGGCTAGAGTAATGCTGAGCTACTGTAAGCAACAATCAAAATAAGAACTGTATCACTTCTTATGCAACCAACTACAATTAAAACAAGGACTGCGGAATTTGTTAAGGACCCAACATGACACTAACTTTGCCTGGCAGCCCCCCTTGGTTCTGCCGTCGCTGACTGAGAGGCAGGGACGGGTCTGCCCCTGTCGGCCAGCTTGCGAGCGAGGTCTTGCAGTATGGAGGAGGTGGAGACCGTGGGGCGGTGCTCCAGCGCCTCTTTCCCCCTCTCCTCCCTGTCTGCCTCCTGGAGCAGGCGCTGGAACCGCTGCATGTCCATCACTGGCTCGTAGCTCAGTGGCTCCTGCTCCTCTCCACTCAACGCTGGCCACAGGACCGAAGTACATGTGTCACCAATCACAGCAAACCAGGTGTTAAGTCACACAGGTCAATTCAACACATCAAACAACAATAGCTAAGTCAGCCCAATAAAAATTGTGGTTTTGACAGAAATGCACATCCTATATTCTCATCTTTCAAAGTTTGGTTCATTTTCCTCTATAAATAATCCATCCGAAACTTTAAAAGATTATATAATCTTCGGAATATAAAAAGGTACAATGCTTTACTACTACAATTTTGCGATTTAATACTCTGTTTGCTATGGTAGGTTACATGTTTCTAGTGCTTATTATAATATAGCAACTGTAAACCTGTCAAGGTGTTAGAATACTGCAATCATGACAGCCACCATGGGAAACAATTATAGTGTGTGTGTGTGTGTGTGTGTGTGCGTGTGCGTGTGCGTGTGCGTGTGCGTGTGCGTGTGCGTGTGCGTGTGCGTGTGAGCATGTGCACGCGCGTCCATATGTTAAATTATCCAAATTTACAAACATAACAAGCGGAGTAACAAATGTTACACCCACTGAAGTGCCATATAACAAACATACAAAACAGTTAAACTACCACAATATCAAGTCGTATAGGTTAACCAATCAGTCATGTTACATCAATACGTTGCCAAAGACTAAATTAAATATAGTTAAGACGGGATGCCTCACATGATTCGTAACTCTCCATGTCATTGAGTGCTGTCTTGTCCATGACGGAGTCACTGAGAACATCCAGCTTGAAACGTCCTTCCAAAACAGTGCCATCTGGTAGACTTCTGCAACATCAGTGCACCATCTACTGTAAAACACATGACCAGGAGCAGCAGAAACATTTTAAGTATATAACATGAGCAAAATAATTGTGCTAAATATTTTCTGAGAACAATCTCTCAATGCTAGTAACATTGATTCATAATGTTATCACAACTAGATTGATTATATAAAGATAATGCGACTAAATCAGGTTTGTTTATATAAAGCAATGAACTATCACATTCAATAGTGATAAATTATTGTTGTCAATTATACTTTGAAAATGGGGTGTCACACATACAGATGTTTACCAAGAAATGTTTGGATTGACAATTTTTTTATCCTGCATAATGGCCTGGTTAGTGATGTGTTGTCACATAACTGTATTCCAGTGTGGGTTTTGCAGGAGGTGTTGGACTTTAATCACTTAAGGTAGGACACTGGTCGGAAAATGGATTTTGATGATATCTCCACAACCAGAGAAGCAATCTTTATAAAACTTTCAGGATGTGTTTCTGGTGGGAAAAGACGACCAATTGTATAATTTCATCTCATTTGCATAACCGTAACCATGGCAACCGGCTTTTCTGTGAAAATAGGTACGCATGATTTTGCGGGAGGTCTTGCAGTAAAACTATGCATATGCTTCTTTCTTTTTTGTTTGTTATGATCCACTAAAGTGTTGTAGAGTGCAATGAAGCTTTTTTATTCAACTCCTTACAATATTTATTATCAAAAAGAAATTGCGAAGAATTGTATTCGGTTTTTCAAATATTATAACAACTTCAGTCATCAATAAAAATCTTCATATAAAACCTATCATGTTTAAAAAGCATCATTGCACTCACTGCATCATTGGGAATACATGGTAAAAAAATCAGACTCCTAGGTTTGGTACTTTTTCCAGGAGACCTCCCGCAAAATAGCAATATTGTCGAAAAGTAAGTTTTGAGAAAACGGCAAAAAACGAAATGAACATTAAATATTTTTAATAACACCAGTGTAAAGTCAGCATTATGACTGTTTTTCATACCAGCAGCATGTGGTAACTATATAATGAAAGTGTGTGAACCATATTCAGTATATATATATATATATATATATATATATATATATATATATATATATATATATATATATATGGAATTTGTTTCTAGTTTACACAAGCGTAATTGCACAAGCGTAATTACACAAGCGATAACCATCCATTACCTTATAATACAAAATGTAAATATCTTGGTCATATAATCAACAATAACCTGACTGATGATGACGACATAGCCAGACAAAAAAGATGCCTTTATGCCCAAGCCAATGTATTAGCTCGAAAATTTTGTCTTTGTAATATTTCCACCAAAATTATTTTATTTCAAGCATACTGTGCTCCTATGTATACTTCTAGTCTTTGGTGCACATTAAAAAAATATAGCCTCAAAAGCATTACTGTCGCATACAATAATAGCCTCAGAATTTTACTAAACTTACCCTCAAGATGTAGTGCAAGTTTTATGTTTGCCACCAACTATATTAAATCCTTCAATGAACGCATTCGTTCATCAATATTCAGTCTTTTATGTCGTCTTCATCAGTCAGATAATATCCTTTTTATTAATTACCTTCATACTGATATTCATTTTAAGAGCCATATGTACTCATACTGGAGGTCGTTATTGTACACATGTCATTAGTATTGTATTTATTTTTGAATCATTTTTTTATTTTTTATTTATTTTTACAACTTATTTAATTCATTTCCTCATATATTTAGACATAACTTTTTTAATTTTACACTTATATTTTTACGTTGATCTCATTGCTTTGATTGTATTATATGTATTGTACTTTTCATTTTTTTTTTTGTATTTTATGTATACATATATGGACGTCTTGTCTGAAATAAACCTTATTATTATATATGTGTAGGGCATATATATATAGTATACAAACATTTATATTATATATATTATATAAATATATAATTATATATATATATATATATATATACACACACAAACACATACATATATTACTAAATAATTGGTTTATTTCATAGACACCTATCAAAAATGATAAGCATACGCTGTCACAATTAATGTTTAATGAATTATTTAATGTTAAATAAACTGTTTAAAAATGTAATTAACTATATTGGCCTGGCTATAATAATTCTCATATTTGATAAGAACAAAATAATGGTAGAAAAGTAAATCCAACAACAGTACCATCTTTCGTTTTACATTAATTCCACACTGGGTTAATATGAATGAAACAAATTCAGTCAAATTATTTTCTATAATAAATAAATAAATGTAACTTCCGACTGACGGAACGACAAACTTCGGCAGCGCCAGCGCCGCTATCAGTGACAGTGCGGGTCGCCGGCGGCCGTGGCCTACGGCTACGCAGCGTAGCAACGCCAGCCGACGTCGCCGTTTCTTTCCCTGTTCGCTGCCGCTTCCGCGGGTTCGTTGCGAGACTGAACAGCATCCTGCAGGCTGTTCATACTACCTCCCGCGCATTCAGCTTATTTGCGTTTATTATGTCGTTTCTTTCTTTCAAATTGGTAAACCGTACAGAACTTTCGTCGATCGGACGCCATGACACATTCAGATCAGTCATCTTGAAGCCGCCCCGTGATTGGCTGGCGTCGTTGCATAAGGTCAAATTTAATTAGCTACGTGGCCGCGATCACCATATATGGTTCGCGTGAGGTCGGGCTGCCAAGCAACCGGCCGAGACAGTTTGTGATTGGATAGTTTCACGGCACTTTCGATGCCGATAACTAATTTATGTACGGATGTCGTTGACTTTTGACTTCGGCAGCGTACGGAAAGGATCATTTCCAACATGACGATACCAAACATGGCCGATTTGCAAGGAGCAATGTTTATGTTTGAGCGCGCTGAAAGTTGGCCCGTTTCCGTCAATTTAAAAGTCCATCCGCCATAACGACGTTAGCAGCAAGTTGGGTAGCGACATATTTAATCGTTTTTTGACACTTTTAGGACAAATTCAGTGAAATAAAGTTAGCAACACGTGTGGAATATATCGGTCGTTCTGAAAATCCACTTTATTAAAAATCGACCGTTTTATCATTTCCCGGCAAATCCCGACCCGCGGCATACGTTAATCACTCACCCATCTAACATGTCTCTTTCTGGAGCGACTGTCACATTCGGCAAACCTCGGTATCTCTAAAACAAAGCAAAACTCCAACTTCTAAACCAGACAACAATAGCTTGAACATACAACTGACAATGAAGAATATGTATTAATGACTTTGAATCAGAAAATACCTACATGACAAATAATAATCTTTCAATCTTGAGACATCAAATTAAGCCAGAACTAGTGTACATGGAATTCTAAATGTTGAATCCGTATTCAAAGAAAATAGGTCAAATACCATATAGTTTATTCATGATAGAACACATTTATTAATCTCCCCTTGTACCGCATAAGTATTTTACCTAACATAAACATTTATTTGACCTATCATCTCATTAATAATAAGGTCACACATTTAAGGGTTGCTGCTGGTGAAATATGTCCAAAGTAAATTACAAATTAATATTCTTTCTAACAACAGAATACACCCACCTTTGGGTCGTCCCCAAAGAGATCTTTGACAATGGCCATTGTCTTGTCTGAAGCAGCCAGAGTCTCCTGTAGCTGTGGACACAGGTCAAGTCACTCAGCATTTGTCATCGACACATATTTAAAACTCCTTCATCAGTTGTTTTATTTTAGAATAACACTGCTAACAAATCAAATCTCGACCGTCCACTGCTTGGTACTTGCGGCTAGTTTATAGGTGTAGTTTTATAATTTGGTGAAACTAATTTTATAAGCAGTATTACTTGTCAAAAGATCAATGGATGCTTCAGGGTGGATGCACCAGGGTGGATGCTTCAGGGTGGATGCACCAGGGTGGATGCTTCAGGGTGGATGCACCAGGGTGGATGCTTCAGGGTGGATGCACCAGGGTGGATGCACCAGGGTGTTAATGTGGGTAGGGGAGGTTATCAAGGGAACTCTTTAAGGTAGGACACTGGTCGGGAAATGGATTTTGATGATATCTCAACAACCAGAGAAGCAATCTTTATAACACTTTCAGGTTGTGTTTCTGGTGGGAAAAGATGACCAATTGTATAATTTCATCTCATTTGCATAACCGTAACCATGGCAACCGGCTTTTCTGTGAAAATAGCTACACATGATTTTGCGGGAAGTCTTGCAGTAAAACTGTGCATATGTTTCTTTCTTTTTTGTCTGTTATGATCCACTGAAGTGTTGTAGAGTGCAATGATGCTGTTTTTGTTCAACTCCTTACAATATTTATTATAAAAAAGAAATTGCGAAGATTTTTTTCCATTTTTCCAAATATTATAACAACTTCAGTCATCAATAATAATCTTTATATAAAAGCTATCATGTTTAAAAAGCATCATTGCACTCACTGTACCATAGGGAATACATGGTAAAAAAATCAGACTCCTAGGTTTGGTACTTTTTTCGGGAGACCTCCCGCAAAATAGCAATATTGTCGAAAAGTAAGTTTTGAGAAAACAACAAAAAACCAAATGAACATCAAATATTTTTAATAACACCAGTGTAAAGTCAGCATTATGACTGTTTTTCATACCAGCAACATGTGGTAAATATATAATGAAAGTGTGTGAACCATATTCAGTATATATATATGGAAAAAATATATAGTTTACACAAGCGGCGGCGGCGAAGAAATTGATCACTAGTCAAGCGTACTCATACATTGTATATGTATTATGTAATGTTGTCTTTTATGAAATAAAATTTGATATATATGTATATTATATATATATGTATATATATATATATACACACACATATATGTATATATGTAGGACCTATATATATATATAATATATATACACATATTTATATCATATATAATATATATATATACACACACACACAAACACATACATCTATTACTAAATAATTGGTCAATTTCATGCACACATATAATAAATGATAAGCATACGCTGCCACAATTAATGTTTAATTAATTATTTAATGTTAAATAAACTGTTTAAAAATTTAATTACCTAAAATACTTCTCATATTTGATAAGAACAAAATAATGCTAGAAAAGTCAATCCAACAACAGTACCACCTTTCGTTTTATATTAATTCCACATTGGGTTAATATGAATGAAACAAATTCAGTCAAATTATTTTCTGTAATAAATAAATAAATGTAACTTCCGACTGATAGAGCGACAAACTTCGGCGACGCCAGTGCCAGCGCCGCTGTCGGTGAGAGTCCGGGTCGAATGCGGCCGGCGGCCGTAGCCGCGTAGCAAGGCCAGCCCGACGTCGCCGTTTCTTTCCGCGTTCGCTGCCGCTTCCGCGGGTCCGTTGCGCGACTGAACAGCATCATGCATGCTGTTCATGCTACCTCCCGCGCATTCAGCTTATTTGCGTTTATTATATCGTCTTTCTTTCAAATTGGTAAACCGTACGGATCTTTCGTCGTTCGGACGCCATGACACATACAGGTCATTCATCTTGAAGCCGCACCGTGATTGGCTGGCGTCGTTGCATAAGGTCAATTTTAATTAGCTACGTGGCCGCGATCACCATATATGGTTCGCATGAGGTCGGGCTGCCAAGCAACCGGCTGAGACGGTTTGTGATTGGATAGTTTCACGGCACTTTCGACGCTGATAACTAATTTATGTACGGATGTCGTCGACTTTTGACTTCGGCAGCGTACGGAAGGGATCATTTCCAACAAGACGATACCAAACATGGCCGCGTTGCAAGGAGCAATGTTTACGTTTGAGCGCGCTGAAAGTTGGGCTGTTTCCGTCGATTTAAAAGTCCATCCGCCATAACGACGTTAGCAGCAAGTTGGGTAGCGACATATTTAATCGTTTTTTTGATACTTTTAGGACGAATTCAGTGAAATAAAGTTAGCAACACGTGTGGAATACATGGTTCGTTCTGAAAATCCACTTTATTAAAAATCAACCATTTTATCATTTCCCGGCAATTCCCGACCCGCGGCATACGTTAAATGAAGGTGAATTGTTTCCTACCTCGCTGTTGTCCAGAAGGACTTCCCTAATTAGGCCGCCTCTGGCTCCTCTCGGGGAATTCTTGTGAGACTTGGCTGCAAAGATAACACTGCATCTTACTAAGCCAAACAGTACCTGAATGTATCTAGTCCAAGGACATATAAAGAACACATTGTTTTGTAGAATATTATTTATTCAGCAGGATGAAAAGAGAGTGGATGCACTCAGCTCGAGAGGCACAAGAGGAAGACTGTAACTGAGACAGGAAGACCTCATGAGTGGAAATGTGATGGGACTGCGGAACAACAGAGAGTTGGTGATCAAATGGTAGGATTGATTGAGAGATTAGAGGGGTGTACACAAATGGTGGATCACAGGAAGAAGAGAAACAAAAATCAAGGCAGCCTATCCAGACACTCATATGACAATGAGGACATCAACAATATTTATGAACCTTGCATTCCTGCTGTTTCTTGGCTGTGATCCCAAATATGTTAAATGTGTTTTAGAAGATGCGTTTTTCTGCACTAAAACTGGCACCCTCTATATACAGTGCATTCTCCTCAGTCATATGGACATCATACCTTTGGCTATTTTCTTCTTGAACAGATCAGCTTTTACCAGATCCATATTCTGGGACTTCGTCACCTGAGCTCTTCTCATCTGCCAAAGACAAGAACTTGCTAAAATAAGACTGCAAAATGGCAGTAAACATGCCTACACAACGTCTATGTTCTACATAGTAAGCATGTAAAGAATTTAGTCAAAACAAGTGTACAGAATATATGTATGTCTAATTTGTCTATAATGTGGAAATATATATTTATGTTTTATAATTAAGACTGACATTTGCATTGTTAAAATATTAAATAACAAAATTTATGTCATAGTTAAATTAGCATCTAAATAGAAATACATACCAATTCTTCAGGTGAAGCTTTGTACACAGATAAATCATTTGTAGTATCCTGTCAAGCCAAACAAACAACATTATAATACTTAGGCAACATGTTAACTTGGACAACCATGCAACTTGGGTTGTACTTGTAATGGATAGAAACCTGACAGATAGTACAACAAAGTTCATGATAAATTCCAAAGAAAAACATGATCTAGTAACTAATTTGTTGGATTCTATTACCTGTATTATCTACTGCTATTTGAAGATGTTAACCAGTGAGGTCTAAAGATATGATGAGATATTATGGAAATACAAAGACATTCACATGATTTGATACATACATGATACATAGTTTTACATACATGTGTGTTTTAAATGCCTAACTTACATCCCAGGCCGGCTTGTTCCTCACTTTCTTCCTCCCCGCTGCTTTTGCTGCTGCCGACTGCCTCAGTGGATATCGCTTTCTTGGAAGACGCACAAAAGACATGACCGTGGGATTTAATCAGCAACCTGGAACTGACAGAAGAAATCTACTCAAAATATAATTATATTGGTCACAGCTGTTCTTATATACCATCAGGCAGCTCTATGTTGTTGGTGACTGCAGTTCATAGCTCCAGGACAGGTGGTGGATCATGTCACTGACATGTAAAATCAAAGACCTCGTCTACTGCATAGTAATATATACTACCACATGCCATGTTTGGAGATCTCAGTATCATGGGCATAGCAAGTAGGTGTCATCAAAAAATGACTACATTGATATTTGAACTTTTTCACTAAGAAAAACTTCCATGAACAATTAATTTGCATAGCGTTAGTTAAATTAGTGTTAGATCAATTGTATTATTTGTATATGGATCTATGACACCCTTCAACAGTACAGTACACTGTGTAGCCAGTATACTGGCATCTCTGCTGTAGTTGTTGCAACTCCTGATCAATGGCAAATTTGACCATTTGGCTCCATCTAGGAGTGTGGGCCAGCACACAACCAAACAAGAAGACAAGTCACACGACAATGTCACCACAACATTACACTGTCACTCACGTAGTAGAGGCATGGATAGTGCAGTGGTTAGCACACCTGCCTAGCCCGCTGGCAGACTGGGTTCAATACCCGGTCACGACAGGCATGGTATATTCGTTGTTAAAACCTGGCTCTTAAAGGGGCACTGTATGGGATTGAACCTTCCACTCGTAACGACAAAATCTGGCCGACCCGCGAGGAGGTAGCACCGTCAGTACCTAAAAATATCTTGTCGACGTTTGAATCAAAAACGGACACGGCCTCTCTTTTCCAATCTATTACAGATGTTTCCACAACTGCACTGTTCAGGATCACTTTTAAAAGTGCTCAATTAGTTAAAAAATAGCAACAACAGTTATCACGCGGCACGCTTGTCTTGTCAGTTGTCGCAGTTTTGTCCACCGCTCAGCTGCGCAACATCGTCAACGTTAACAAGATATTTTTAGGTACTGATGGTGCTGGCTCTTGCGGGTCGGCCAAATTTTGCCGTTACGAGTGGAAGGTTCAATCCCATACAGTGCCCCTTTAAGTACATTGGGGACTGTGTAACCCTCGTAAATCGTAGAATCACGTTAATCATAAATGACATAATGTCGGTCCGTACCGTGTCCCTGGCAGTGACCACCCTCAGACTCAGTGCCAGCTAGGATAGGAAAGTAGGCTTGGCTTAAGTGTTCTGAAAAATACTGTTTATTGAAATGGATCATAACGTTGTAACCACATTGGAAACAACTAGAAGTTAGAAGAAGAACCTAGTCACGACTCACTGACAGTGAGTGACAGTCACTGAGTCAGTCTCGAGTCAACCCCGTTCCCGGCGAATCAAACCCCAAAATATGTAGCGTGAATGCTTGGTACAGAACTGCTGCAACACAGTGCACCGATTTGTATGTGAATCCACCGTGTATACTAATAGCACCAACAATTATTGTTAAGATCACACGACTAACTTGTTTACAAAGCAACTTTTTAAAGTTTCTCACCGTTGACAGGCTTGAACTGGCGCGACGGCGACGCACTACCGGTGTAACAAACAAAATGTCCCCCATTTCTTTCAAGCAATTACACGTTCAATTTTCAAAATGGTTAAAGCACAAGTTAGTTCTAGCAAATCATAAACTTAAATATAATCTGTCGTCAAGTAGAACTAAATAGTAGTGTTGTATATGATATATATATTTTTATTTACTTAGTTCATTTTGGCACAGTTTCTATCTTTCTATGGGAAATCCTAATACCTGACACCAACTAGCAGACGGCATGAGGTTGACGAACAGCGTTTCTAACAAGTTTGGGCATGTTCTGCTTTTAAATAGAGTGCACATAAGGTAGCATTCGCGTTGTACCATTTGTGCAGATGCATATCTTGGTTACCATCATTGTTGTACATTAATAATAAAAACGCTCAATTGATAATAATAATAACTTTTGTTTGGTATAGCGCGCCACATCCATAATTGACAAAATCACAAATAATCATATTGACTTTATTATTGTTCATGATTGACATGGGTCATGGGGTCATGACTCATGACACGGGGAAATGGGCATGGTGCTTCACAACATTGATATTAACTGTTCAAAATAAGGAAAATTTGATATATATATATATGTATAGTTATATAAATAACTAAAAATTAATACAGTATTAAATAGGGATAATCATAATAGCATTTCTATTCTAACAAATAAATAAATTACCTATTAACTAGTCATAAAATACATAATAATCAATTAGCAAATAATGACATAATAATAATGATAAATTAATGTATCCATATGGTTAACAGTAATAAAAAAATTGTATAATTGTATTGTATAATAATAACATTTACATAACAATAATACTAATAAATAAGTGTATGTGTATTGATAATAGTAATCAATAATTTAGTTTAAAAAATTATGTTCATGTCGAATTACACTAATAAATTATGCAGTACAAAAGAAATGTGTCTTCAGTAGACATTTGAAACTGGCGGGAGTGTCACAAGTCTTAATAACTGTTGGTAAATTGTTCCAACACAATTCCGTTGCGTACGTTTGATATGTAGTTGATTACTTTGTTTGCGACGGAAATATTAATTCAATTCTTACAAGTTACACAATACTTTTACAGCCATAAATGATAATGCAGCTCCTCTTCAGGCATGACTAGGCATTCCTCCCACTTATAATAATTGTAACATATGCCAATCCTGAGCCATTGATAATGGCATTGCACACCTTCCTCACTATTTAAAAATTCTGCATTCTAAGCAATGTTTAACAATAACATGTCTTCCATTTGAGAGTAGTCCCCTTTTTTTGCTTTAACTTTTATCATATTTATAAAAAAAAATCTGATCAGTTCAGGAGCCACAGTTACGCTTATAGATTAATGGAAATTTAAAGTCAGAGATTGGATTGAGGGGGTTAACTTCAGTTAAGTTTCAGCATTACAAATAGCTTCCAAAAATCCTCCAGTGATAAGTACTAAGTACCCCATCTTGAGACTCCCAAATACCTGAGCAGCACCTCCAATTGTACCATAGCTCTCCCCTTGGCTTGAGCATTCACTGAAGTGGAACTTGAAATAAACCCTCAAAATAATTGAATATGATACAGCTACACATACTAATTCACTGATTGAACTTGAGGTCAGTCAATGAGTTTGCATCCCACCTCTGGCCTGGAAGTGGGCTGCAAAGTTTCTGTGAACACATTAGGATCATATATAGTGTTTTCATTTTTAATTAAATATTAGCAGGACATCCTCTCAAAACAGAAAAAGTATTCTGGCTAAATTCCAGTTCAGCAAAAGGATATTTAGAGATCACTACCATCAATAACCACATAGGTCTACACTACATGCTAAGGCCATTAAAACAATTAACTGAATACAAAATTAATATGAAATAATCCTATTAATTTCTACTACCAGGGTATGCAATATTTTCTTGTTTTAGTTGTATATAATTATATTAATTGCTTCCAACATATGGTTTCTATAATATGGAATCCTACATTGACCAAGTTGACTTGCTTTATATCTGAATGCAGCTATTAATTATATAGTGAATTGAGACACATACAGCATTTTATTGTTATTGTGTTGTGATTTATTTTCATTAGATTTAGAGGGCTGGTTAATATTTTAATCCTAGATATGTACTGAAAGTATAATGCCAATGTATGTGATTTATTTTCATTAGATTTACAGGGCTGATTAAGTGGATAGGAAACAAAACGATGGCCATGCAATCAGGCATGGGCTTGAAACAAGTTGATCTTGATGAATTCCTCCAAGAGTTCAACTCCTGGCAGAAGGTACATGTAGACCTAACAAAGAATTATTACAACAACAATAGGTAAAGTTAACAGTTGTAATTAAATTGTGTGTGTTGTGTGTGTGTGTGTGTGTGTGTGTGTGTGTGTGTGTGTGTGTGTGTGTGTGTGTGTGTGTGTGTTGTGTGTGAGTGTGTGTTGTGTGTGTTGTGTGAGTGTGTGTGTTGTGTGTGTGAGTGTGTGTGTTGTGTGTGTGTGTTGTGTGTGAGTGTGTGTGTGTGTTCGTAACACAAGCAACACATCTGAATGAAGGAAAACATAACCATTTGCAGCATTTGAGGGAAACATCAAAGGAAAATGCACGCCTGGTGGAGAAACACTCATCTCAGCAGAAACACATTGCTTGCTGTGAGGCTAATGAAATTAATCTTAAGCAAGGTTGGTAAATACTGTGTACTAGTAGCTAATAAAATAAAACTAGCTATCCAAACCAAAACTGTAGTTAGAGTGTCTCAAAAAGCTACCCCTTGTCTATATATTGTCATGCCACTGTACAAAATTTAATTAACACATGAATGTTGGCAATTTAAACACTGTGTTTTTATATAGTAAACAAATAATTGTACAGTTGTACTTTTTGTTTATAAAGTTTGCTGTTGGCAGAGCTGAATAAAGCAAGAGAGATGGTGAACAAAATTCAGGATACTTTACACAAGAGATGTGATCTTGAAGGTGAGCAAGTTAGGTTGGTTTTGATGCCATGGTTGCTCATATTTGACAATAATAAAATGTGAAAATGAGGATTATCAGTAATTATGTTGATGGAAGAGCACTAACGTAGTATTGAGAATGTACATTGACAGTATGACAGTAATTTAATTAATGAAATTATTTTAGAGAATCTAACATTTAAAAGAACTGATATTGACACATTTATATTATTGTTATCTTACTGTTATAGATGAAAATTGCAAACTTCAGGAAAGCGTAACTTCCATGAAAGAAGACATAGCGGCACTTACAAAGGTAACTTTGAATTGCTCACATCACCATGTTAGCAGTGTAGTGCAAGATACATTTGAACTGGTATTTGTTTACTTGCATATATGTGAAACTGGGAAGTGGTAAAGGTGCTATATTTGATCTCAAAACCCAAACTTTCCAGAAAAAATTCCTTTACTTAACTATTTCCACTTAACATAGGGATGCAGCGCTTCATTGCAAGTTTGCCTCATAACAAGTACCAATATATTAATTCAGTTTCTATGGAGGTGTCAGATCCTCTGCCCAGAATTGGCTGAGCAGTAATTTGTAACAGGAAGTCTGCTGTCTAGAATGTGGGAAAGTTAAACATCAAAGGGTATTGCGGGTAACTTGGCTCGCCTCAACATTATTGTTAATTTTGTTTTGAAATGGGGTGTTTTGTTTACCATTTGAACATGTTGAAGGTGGAATCTTTGAAATTGTGAAAATTGTTCCGAGCTTAGTAAAGTAACTAACATAAATTGGCAGGCAGTAAACCTTCAACGTACATGTTGTAGTCATAAGAACATAATATTAAATGGAAAAAAATATATAATCTAGGAGTTGGCACCCTCGCTTTACTCACCAAATAGTCAGTTATAAACCTTGGTTTGTAGTGAGGTAAATAATGTATAAGCGATAAGGTACGTCGTTTTTCAGAACTATGAATACAAATTACTGGAACTGGAAAACAAGATTGAAGACCTGAAGTCTACACATGTTGATAACATGGAACAATTAGAAAACTCACTTCAAGCACAAGGTATATTATCAGCTCAGTTTCACTGCATTTATGAAAATAAACAACATTCAACAAGAAGAAGGAAATCAGCTGATCACAAATTTATAAATGTTTATAACATAATTTTCCCACTGAAATTGATGGTTGATGCAACAAAGTTATATTTGTGGAAAATTGCATCAGTAACATACTTTGTTGCAAGTTTATCAGTATTCTGTCTAATGTTTCTATCCAGGGACATTAGTATTTATCTTCTAATTCAAAGGTATCATTGAGCTTTCATATTTTATTTATAGATGTCTTGGTCCTGGGACAACAAGCTTTCTAATGCCAGAATAATCAATCAGTCAAACAATAATGTCTGTTAAACTTCATACTGTTGGTTGTGTTTTCAATGCAGCTGAACTGGAGAAGGATTCGCTGAATGCAGTTATTGACAAACACAAACAACAGATTGTGGAGATGCAGAGACAAGCAGTTGAACAGGAGAAAGAGAGACAAGCGGAACTGGCCAAACTAAGGCTCGAGGTTAGGCCGTAATGGGTATCTCAATTATCTATTGTTAGGTGTATATTAGTATGCATATTTTCATAGGGGATGGTTGTAACTGTAGGATAGTGAGATATTGATAATGCACATACCAAGGTGTTAACTAAAATGTAGAAACAGGTAAAAATTAGATGTCACATCTTTAATTAACAATGTTGTTAATTACATTGGTATACAGTTGTAGTGATAGGCATAGCATGCATACACATGCAGTTTGAAGCGATTAATTTGTTCAATTAATCCAACAAAATAAGTAAAAAAAATATTTATCGGTTCTAAATGATGCATCTGCATGTTAGTAATTCTAACCTTATCTCTGGCACTGGGGCTGCCCTAGCTGGTGAGTGCAGGTAATGATGAAGACCAGTTAATGTATAGATTGCCTAAAGTGAATAAATGAGAGTGCAAATTTTGCAGTGACGTGATATTTAACATTTCACGTTCTTTAACATGTACTATGCATGAAACAAATACAGTAACTTCTGATCGTTGAGGCTGATTATGCTTGTTTTATGTGGCACAGTATGATGGCAAGTTGCTGATTACACTTGTTGTCTGTGACACAGTATGATGGCAAGTTGCTGATTACACTTGTTGTCTGTGACACAGTATGATGGCAAGTTGCTGATTACACTTGTTGTCTGTGACACAGTATGATGGCAAGTTGCTGATTACACTTGTTGTCTGTGACACAGTATGATGGCAAGTTGCTGATTACACTTGTTGTCTGTGACACAGTATGATGGCAAGTTGCTGATTACACTTGTTGTCTGTGACACAGTATGATGGCAAGTTGCTGATTACACTTGTTGTCTGTGACACAGTATGATGGCAAGTTGCTGATTACACTTGTTGTCTGTGACACAGTATGATGGCAAGTTGCTGATTACACTTGTTGTCTGTGACACAGTATGATGGCAAGTTGCTGATTACACTTGTTGTCTGTGACACAGTATGATGGCAAGTTGCTGATTACACTTGTTGTCTGTGACACAGTATGATGGCAAGTTGCTGATTACACTTGTTGTCTGTGACACAGTATGATGGCAAGTTGCTGATTACACTTGTTGTCTGTGACACAGTATGATGGCAAGTTGCTGATTACACTTGTTGTCTGTGACACAGTATGATGGCAAGTTGCTGATTACACTTGTTGTCTGTGACACAGTATGATGGCAAGTTGCTGAAGCTACAGAAACAAAGGGACCGCAGTCAGCAGCACACAGCACAGATGTCTGGTTCCAACCAGGATATCTTCAGGAAGGTAAGTTTTACACCACTCTCACTGTGCTGGCTCATTTATTTGTTTCTCATGTTCTCTGATCCAGAGGCATAGCTATATTGTTATATGCATGATCAGCTATTATTATTATTGCCATAACATAACCCATGAGAATGTAATAAGTTTTACAAGCTACAGTAAAACAGCAAATTCTGTGATTATTCACGTCATAAACTGCCCATCTGTAGCAGCTACGGATGTAAATATCTTACAATTGCTAGCAAGTAGTTGGTCAAAATATATATTATTGAACATCATAAACTAGACTAGTATTCCCAATTTGGTGACCGGTAATCAGTAGTTTGTAGCATGGAAAGGCTTCACTTTATAAATATGTATATACAGTGTATACATATATATAATTTCCATATCTGATGACATGTTGAGACGTAGATGTCATTTCAGAAATTACAGCACATCCGAGTGGAGTCTGAACGAGAAGTTGCTAATCTGAAAAGGACAATCGCTGAACTTGAGCAGAAGCTTGCTCACAACAACAAGCTGGCCGCATCCACCAACAGTTTTGGTTCTGTGCCATACATGAAACGCAGGTTCTGAGGTGGATGATCATATCGTGTTGGTTTGACCTGTAACATTATCAGTTGAATGTATGGAATTTTGAGAGAAATTTTGTGTTGATATGGACATGTTACTAGAATTATTCTAGTAACAACTGGACATGTTACTAGAATTATTCTAAGTTAATTAAAGAAAGTATGGTAAAATCTTATTGAAAAATGTAGATGGAAATGTTGAATAATCAAATGCATATTAATAGAATGGTTGTCATCGAATTTCCAAAGCATTCATATCTGAGCCATGAATAAACTTCTTAACTGCATAAAAAAAAAATACTATTTGTTTTAATGGAGTAGTGTGTCTAGAGAATGTATTGCCTTAGGCAACTTAACACTTGTTACAATGGATATTTGTTACTGTTAGGATACAATAATATATGAAAGTGTTATTTATAACTGTATAATCTTTGTGTATTTATAGTGTTCTGTCTCTAAGCAGCAATGATGTGAATGTGTATGCAACTAAAAGGTGAAATTATCAACATGCCAGTGGATCCAACGTTCTTTAAAGTAAATAATTTTTACTGCCATGGTTGCTAACAGTACATTCTGATATAAGAAACGCTTATTTTGTTCACCAAATTTTATTGATTACCTGTAATATACAGAATATATGTACATTACACATTTCAGCCATGGCTGAAAACAAGGCTATCCAACTGATATAAATCAGCACCACTTCATAACCTAATTATCCATTCATGTATTAATTTGATAAATAAAAATGCAGAATAAATAAATCTTGAAACAGCACTTGTGCAACTATGCAAGGTATGTTTGTTACTCTGTCACATGATATTCTATGTCATGTATGGGTATTTAGTATTAGATATACTCAGGGTTGAAATTATCTTATGGGTTAAAATGTCTTACACTCATAAGATCTGTACTAGACTTGCTCACGGTTTACATCATCATGGGCTAATTGTGTATATAAACTGTTCTAGACTTTATTAGGGTGGAGATGATTTTGTGCGAGAATCATGTGAAGAAGGTCTGGCGGTGTGACGATGCTTGTACTTCCCACCAGCACCTACAAGAGAAACATGCAGTTGTAACACATACATAGCTGTACACAAATGGTATCTAAGAAAAAGTATGTTGATGCCTTATGTGAGTAAAACATTTGAATTTACCGAGTGGCAGCGATAGCACCTATAGCAATGGTGTCACCCTAAGTCATGTCACCCACCAATTTCATGTGTGGGACTATTGTCATCATGTACAGATACAGCAGCCAGAGGTATTTGGCAAATAGCTATCAGCTCACATGAATTTGTATAATCAGCAAGTGTCATGAACTATGCAACACATCTTCACTTAGACATTAACTGTGGCAGCATCAGAAAGAAATTACAGTACTCATGGCCATATGAATTGCAAGTAAAATTTTACCAGTCGATGGCAATGGCACAAACACTTCATACATCTGAGCGAATTGTTCTTAATTAACTTTTATCGTTTACTCTTAACATACTTTTTACTTTAAGTACAATTTTTTTATGTACTTTTACCGCAACTCGCGTATCTCTATTCTCATGCGAAGACTAAACGCTGCATTCATATCATAACTGCTGCATCTAACAAAGACGATGACTAATTCATCCAGTGGATGATTGCAATGTGACATACAGTCGGTCACCCTTCGTACCTGCATGTTAGACTTGGTGGCACTGACAACCTCCTGGATCTGTCTGGCCTCTGTCACTGTCACGCCCCCGATGACAAACACAACCAACACAGGATGGTCACTGGGGCGCGGCTTGCTCACGTTCATGAAGAATCTGCAGGTAGTGATTAGACAAGACTGGTGATGGCAAAGGATTATACAGAAAAAAGGAGCAAGGTGAGAGAAAGATTAACATGGATTTGGCGGGTCAGATACAGACTGGTACCTACCTGCACAATCTGTGCTCACATGAGTAATCAATAGAAAATTTTATTTGCTGGCCAAATATATTCAGTGTTGAGACCCAACATTTTTGTGAGACAGTTTACGTCTAATAAACATGTCAAAAACAGGAATTCGTATACACAGAAGTACACTAAATTGTTAACAGAAAGAGGCTGACTGGTGTGTTAAGTAAGAAGGGGACAACCTAACTTAAGGTAGACAAACAACAGTAGACACTATTGGGCCAAACTGCATCATTTCACCAACATGGCAAAGTGGAGTTGGTCTTATAAAAACATTAATGGCAAGATAAGATAAGTGTACCCAAATCCAGTCTTGAGAAGATCCCGCAGTCCAGTTGACTTATACTCTATGTCAACCAACTCTGGCTTGCTGGGGTTGACAATGTCGTGGATGACTTGTTTCAGCAGAGGCTTCATGCTGGCCTGTGACGTGAGACCTCCGCCCTCACAGATGGTGCTGCCACACACAGGAACTATTACTAACTAGTCACGGAACACGTCATAAATAAATGACAGCCACCACAGCACACAGCTGGAATAACTACAATGGATATTCCTTTCAATATTTTGTTGCTTAAGATATGGAGAAATGGAACAAAAAATTCATGTAATTAATATTATAGAAGAAATGGATTCGTTGAAGATGTCTGATGATATACAGGTACTGTATTTAACAATGAAACATGACCAGTGAAAGGCTAAGGAAATACAGACTTGTACTCGGGCCAGACTCAACTCAGGTTTCAGAGCAATCACAGTGTTCAAATCCATCAGATTAATATTATAGTTAATCACCTAAGAACTGAACTCAAAATTTACGGTTAGACTTGATGCAATATTCCTGTGTGATGACTACAACACACACCCGTTCTAGCTTAGTACATACATAACATGTCAGTACCTGAACTGTTTAAGGGTCTTCCTGGCTGTCCCAAGTCCACGCAACTTGTAGAACAATTCTTCCAGCACACTGCCAATCTCTTCTTCATTTGTCATCGTGTCAACTGCAACCACAATACAATACAGTTGACATTGATGAGGAGACAAACCGATACTTGTAGAGACTTCTACTAAGACAACATTGATAAGTGCATCGATCTGATTCAACTAAATGCTTCCGGCAACAAACAAGTCTACCACATTTGATTTAAATGGCTAATGATGTTGACAACTTCAACATCAGTTGAGAATAACTAGAGTCGTGAAATGTGTCCTATGTGTACATCTGACATAATTTCATAGCAATAACAGTTTCATATAGCATATCTTGAAGAAACTGATGTCATTGAAGTGACTGCATTTAATAACAGAATACAATTTTAAATTCAACGCCCCAAGATAGTCAGTTTTAGTTCGATTCATCACAACAGTGAGCAGGTCTGGTACCTAATGGCTTGATGAACTCTGGCAAGTCGTCCTGGCTGGTTTCAGCTATAGCCGAGGTAAGTGCTGTCTGCAACAATAAACATGGGGAGATCACTTGTTTTTGAATATCATCATACACAAATTGTAACCACCATGTGGAACAACAAGTTTCATTTTCAAAAAATTTAAGATGTAACAGTAATTGGGTGTCTGTGAGTGACGTAAATTACTTACGTTACTTTATTCGAGAATGTTTTCTGTGGGACGATATCATGTCTACAGAAACCAGCGTTTAATTATTACTAATACGCTACATGGTATATGCCTTCAGAATCTGACAAAATGTATAGCTGACTAGTGACCATGGAGTGAGGTAATACAGTACAAATTGACAAAACCACTGATTTTAATTCTTCAAAATTATTTTGGTTGACATGTTACTAATTTCTGGCAACATCTTGATGCAAATTCCCCCTGACTGGGTACAATCAATTGCCGTCCTTATCTGTGCATATACAACTACAACAACTAGAGTAACACTGCATATATAAAATTACCATGAGGCGGCGTTCATTGTGTGCATTAGCCGCCAGATCGTCTCCAGCCATTGAGTACACGTAGACGAGTAGACAGAAAATGTCCTCCAGTGTGTACAGTCTACAACATACAGAGGCTCTCATCTCACTGTCACTGAGCTCGCATGTGTGTGTGCGCGTGCGTGCGCACGCGTGCGGGTGGGCATGCATGCGTGTTGTCCACTTTGTTGTGGAAAGTGTACAAGTGACATACATTTAAAATATGAATGTGGTAAAGATAAAGAAGTAAATTAATATATCAAGATAATTTTGTATTGGTATGTTTTAGCTAGTACTAAGTAGCATCTAGTGTAGTAAAATAAACATGAAGCTTGCTCTTAGATATTATTAGAGAATAGTCATAGTCAGTATATTAAATCTGACACTTTTAAAACATCATATCTCAAAAGCTACTATACCATTTTGATTTTTGTTTCTTTTGCTGCTGTAGTCTATGATAAAAATTAAATAGATATATGTACCTACTTTTCATCAGCTAGTTTGATAACAGACAATAAAGAAACATAATGTTGATACAAGTAAATTTCATATCATTTGTCAAAACCCTCTTTTAAATGTAGCATTTATAAATGTGTAATTACACATGGTAGTAGTCACCCACTTTGATCCTTCCCTGGACAGTGTCTGTGTGATTTGGGACAGCGTCCCGGCCGTGTCCTCCTCCCCCAGACACTGGATCAGCCCCTTCTCCACTCCCAGCAGGCTGTCCTGCTTCGCCAGGGCTGTACACTTGAGGGCTTCAAACGTTGCCATTGCAATCTGTAGCAGGCCACTGTTCCTGTGAATGGCTTGGTTGTTTTGTCTGGAAATATTGTTATTCTAAGCATGAATAAGACATAAAGGAAATTATGTCATATTTAGGCAAAGTTAAACATAAATTACTGTTCAAGTGTTATTTCTATAATGCTAACAATGAGCTATCAATCACGTAAATCAACTGTTATTATTGTGATATTAATTTGCTTTATTTATGTTTGATTCTTAAATGCAGCAAAATGTATAAAATACAATGTGAAATATACATTGTCGGTGATTATTATAAATTCTTAGCATAGGTGCTATAGGTTGCATGCAATAACATAATTATCACACAGTGATAGGCTATTGTTATCACACAGTGATAGTCTACTGCTATCACACAGTGATAGTCTACTGCTATCACACAGTGATGGGCTATTGCTATCACACAGTGATGGGCTATTGCTATCACACACTGATGGGCTATTGCTATCACACAGTGATGGGCTATTGCTATCACACAGTGATGGGCTATTGCTATCACACAGTGATGGGCTATTGCTATCACAGTGATGGGCTATTGCTATCACACAGTGATGGGCTATTGCTATCACACACTGATGGGCTATTGCTATCACAGTGATGGGCTATTGCTATCACACAGTGATGGGCTATTGCTATCACACAGTGATGGGCTATTGCTATCACACACTGATGGGCTATTGCTATCACAGTGATGGGCTATTGCTATCACACAGTGATGGGCTATTGTTATCACACAGTGATGGGCTAATGTTATCACACAGTGATGGGCTAATGTTATCACACAGTGATGGGCTATTGTTATCACACAGTGATGGGCTATTGTTATCACACAGTGATGGGCTATTGTTAACACACAGTGATGGGCTATTGTTATCACACAGTGATGGGCTATTGTTAACACACAGTGATGGGCTAATGGCCTATTGTTATCACACAGTGATAGGCTATTGTTATCACACAGTGATAGGCTATTGTTACTTGGAACCTCTCCTTCACGTTCCACTAGATAAACAAATGATTATGCATTGATTCTGTAGCATTGTTTGCAGCGTTGCACAGAATGTGATGTTATTATTATGATGTCATTATTAATAAACTACTGCTCACTTGAATAACATTAACTGCTCCTGTAGTTGTTCGGGGCTGACTTTGCCTGGTCTCTCTGGGGGTGGGGCGGCCACCCCCTCCCTCCTCCCTGCCTCCGTCAGCTGTCTGTACACCTCCATCACCCCTTCCTGGAACATACACACAAACTGTCTTGAGAACAACAACTAAGCAGCATGTCTTATTTCTCAGGTCAATAAAAATGTGTTCCCAAGCTGGGTTCAAATTACATAAATATATGTTGCTTGTAAATTATAAATTATATTTACTATACTGGCAGACTACGTTGCATATACAAATATTTCTCATCTTTGTGAGTCAGGAGTTGTTTAGTACATCATTACCCTTGACATCACAATCCGAAACCTGTGTTAGTCAGTTGACACGTTAATCAATCCTATTACATGCTATACAATTGTTTGGCTTTTCGGAGTGGGCCAGTTGAATCCTAGCTTGACATAGCAGTATTTATTACCGATTAGCTTTATAATTTAAGTGCAAAGGGTAGATTTTTGGTTGGCTTGTAGATCATGTGACTGCAATTTTGCAAATTACATAAATACAATTTTTCTCTCACAATATTAGAATGCTACCATTAGAGTTTATACAGGTGATGGTGGTGCCACCTTGTGTTTGCAGCTGGCGATGGTGTTGAGCAGTGCAGACGAGGTGGTATCTAACGGATGCCCTAGACAGCCAGGCATGATCACCTCGTGGTCTGGGTCACTGAAACAGACAGGTGCCACTGACCGTTTGACCAATGTTTATTTATATACTTTTTTCAAAATGCAAGACATTTGAACCGTGGCTGTCAAATTTAACATGTGTTAAAAATGACATGCAATATTCACTCACTGTATTATAGTGAGTCATTCTGTGTGCAGAAGTGTCACTAACTCATCGATCACCTGAAGAGTCACACAGGCTGTGACCAGCGAGTGACATTTCTGTGCTGGATGACTAATGTGTCGCCATCTGGCGGTAGCTGTTGAATGAAGATTGCTGGTAACAGTCGAAACCTCGCAGGAAATCAGTTAAACTGACTGTGAAATAAATAACATAAATAAATATGACTGTCATCTAGGCATGGCAGTGATGGCATTAAGAGAGCATAGAGAACAAGAGAAAGCATGCAAAAAAAAACAGCTGGACAACATCATCAAGTAGACACGCTAACTGACCAAACTGCAAAACACAAAAAACAGTACAGGCTGGCAAAACTCAAATTAGTCAAGGGATGAAGCGAAATATTTAATAAAAATGAACAGATGATGAAAACTCACTTAACGGTGTTACACAGGGGGGACATGTCAACACTGACGTCAACATTGTGGGACGGCAGACCAGGTAACACTCGCAGTATGCGGTCAAGTAAACTGTCCGCGTGATGACCAATGGCACTACTCATGTCCAGTGTTCTGTCGATCAACAAAAGCGACGCTTTCTGCTCAGCTGCCTGAAACAAAGTTGTCCCATAATTTGAATCACCTTTGAAGATATATGCTCTGAGAAAAAATCTGAGATTGAAAACATGTTGCCAATTTATTTAAATATTATTACTATGCAAAAACGGGATGGGTCATCCAGTTTTTGCATAAAACTGATAGAAAACTGGAGTGTTGATATAAAATACACAATAATTATATTATATTTTATATATATATTTATATATACATATATATACACAAACTTAATTCAAAAACAATTCTGACAAAATTGGCAGGTTTTGTGGATCTGATTTTGGACTGGTGTTACCTACAACATCACATAATGAGATCCCCACCCGTAGTGGTCAACATGGAAGTTTCAACTACTGTGAATATACATGAATTATAATTCAAAATTTCAAATATGAATTCCACGAACATCGTGCAATAATGATTTATATCCCAGTGCAAACCTACGCATTCTACCAAATAACAGACCTAAAATGAAACTGCAGCTGCATTATGAAATGAGACAGCAAGACTGGCTAGCTGTGAGGTTGTACCTTCCTACGTGTCTTGGCCCAGGTGAAGTTGGCCAGGTCAACAGCCACCATCCTACTGGTGGGCCCCAGACTGTAGATGTCTTCTGTCAGGGACAGCTGCTCCAGGGTGGCATTCAGAGAGCAAACAAGACCCTGAAAAAAGTCAGTTCTTTATTTCAAAATGAAAATAATTTTTAATTTGAAGGACACTTAGTCTGTTTTATTGTTGGTATAAAAAGAAAAAGGTCTCCCGATAACAATGTAACATGTACATCTTAATTTAGTGGATATCAATCTATAATAAACTGCAAGTAACTAAAACATTTATTATTAGACAAATTTTATACTGATTCCCATTTGAAAGATTTTTTTATTCTACTCAAACATACCAAACACTGTTTAACAGAGAGACAGTAACAGACATTAGGTAGTTACTGTTATAACATACTCACTGACTAAGTCACATAGTGCTATGGAAACACAATGTTCAAGACCATTATACATGACTCTCACTGTTCGTGACACACCTTTAGATGCAGCTGCAGTTCTTGAGGCAGCTGTGACATCTCTAAGTCATTTGTTTGGTTGCTTCGTTTTGGTTGACTCTGCAGAAAACATACAAACACATCTTTGTAATATATATGTAACGCTGTAATATAAATTTCAAATTGTATTTCTTAAATATCATACAACCTCTCAAACTATCTTTATAAAAAACATTACCATTCTTGCTGTCTCGTTTTCTCAGTTTGAAGGTTTGTACCCCACATGTTTGGCGAGACGTAACTTCACTTATAATTGAGATATCTTCTTACATGATACGTGGTCTAAAAGCTGAGACTAGGCTCTTTCTAATGGTACCAATAACTCAATTGTGAAAATTACGTATATGTGACTAATTTTGTTATGATGGGTCACATTTGATTTTAGATTATTTGCCAGGTAAGATAAACTGTACACTGATCAAAAGGTATGCATTATGTCAAAATAAAAATGTATCAGACCTCACATAGACAGTTATGTTTGGCTCATGTGCAGCATAGGCCCATGCAACATAACCTAGGCTCACTGGCTGGTCACAGAGCGTCTACTAACCACGGCAAGTTGTTGAAGAGCATACAGGTCTGTTGGCAGCAGGGGGAAGAGTCGGACGTGCTCCGGAAGGAAGAACAGGCGGGAAGTGACTGGGGCTGTGACCAGAGGCAGGTACGTCAACTCCACTGTGTAGTTCTGTTAACACAGACAGTACATCAACTCCACTGTGTAGTTCTGTCAACACAGACAGTACATCAACTCCACTGTGTAGTTCTGTTAACACAAACAGTACATCAACTCCACTGTGTAGTTCTGTTAACACACACAGTACATCAACTCCACCGTGTAGTTCTGTTAACACAGACAATACATCAACTCCACAACATTGTGTATCATGTGTTGTAGCCCTTGCTTTTGGAACTAGTTTATGCAGTGTGTGCTGCGGCTATTCAATTTGTGTGAAGAAATGTTCACATAACTGCACACGTCTCTATATCAGAGAAGTGAGAGAAGTCAGCTGGGCATTTGCTAATGCTTCAATATAGGAAGTGTTCAGGTATATGATGTTCGTAGCATATCTTTGTGCAATGAAATAAAGAATATTACAAAGATAGTCATGATGGAAACTTTGGATTATTTATATAAATCTGATAATGCAATTAATGAGCAGTCCAATAACATATTTACTATACATAATGATGATAACACTGATTAACACTTTGTGCATTAACTGCAGTGAGGAATATAATTGTTAACAAGTACGTGACATGTTCAGGCTGCTACAGTACCATGTTGCCCATCCACTGCAGCATCAAGTCTTCAAGCTGCTCAAAGGCCATCCTCTCATTGTCCACACCGCCATATCGCAGTAACGTTTGCATGCCGGGCAGTAGGGTGCAGATCACTATGACATACTGGAAGCTGCTTGCATGGATGATGTCTCTCAGTATGAGTTCGCTGGTTCCCATCAATGTCCCACTCACCAGAAATACTGCCTTCTTCACAGAACTCTCAGCACACTGAAAAACGTCATTTCGCATTCTCAGAAAGAACCTGGACATTGTAAACATATAAAACTGCTGAGAACTGTACCATGCTCTCACTGACAATTTCATGCTTAAGTTAATGTAATGACTCTAATTTGTTGCTCATGTATATATATGTGAGTTTTGGTTCCTATCGAGGATTAGGGTGACTGAAGTTAACTGACAAATTTACATTGATAAAAATTGCATTAATAATTGTTTTGAGTATACATCACAAACTTAATTAGGCATTAACGATGGGACAAATCTGGAATTTCACTCGAATTGAATATGCTCAAAATTATGAATCGAAAATTGAATATTCAGGGGCTTTAAATTCGATTAGAATATTGAACGTTGTTGAGATGTCTTGCCAGAAGGCGGCATCATCCCGTGGCTATGGGCACAAGTTCAAGCCAGAGTTGTCGGCATCGTGGCCATAGCCGATACACATCGCCGTCATCAATATTTTTGTTTACTTTCTGACTTAACCATGAAAATCATTGTTACAGCCGTCAAACTTCTCCTCACATATCTTTGTACATAGCGATAACTACATATATACATAATAGGTCACAAAATAAAATTATATAAATTCCTGTAAATAATAAAACATAAAAAAACTCTCGCAAAACTCGACATGATATGCAATGACTACATGGAGCTCAGCACTTACAATAATATCGGTAATTTATCGCAAGTAACGCTATATAAATGACCTTCCAAAATTCCGGTTTTTCCCTAAAGTAACGTACCATAACCCTAATTAACTTTAACTAATCCTAAACTCACCCCAAATTAACCTTAACCCTACGCATACTGCTAACAAAACACCCCTTGATACAATACCAATATGACAGTATCACAGCGCTATGCATAACTGCCACAGAAGGCGATAACACTGAGTTACCAGCAAGTTTTGCGTGAGTTTCTTTTGTGAAGTTTATTTGTTTCAGTAATGTTAGTGATTTTATTTTGTAACCTACTATGTGTATATGTATATAAGATATGTGAGGAATGGTTTGGCGGTTGGATGTTGTCGTCTTCATAGATAAGTCAGAAAGTAAAACATCGCCCAGGACCGATTCTGCTGCGGAGGACATGAAGGAAAATATTTGAGCAATATTTGTTTATGTACATCTCTGTAGTTACAAATTTTATTTCAAATCGAATAGTGGAAAAAGGCTCGAATATCCGAAATTTCGAATACGAATCGAATTACGTCCCATCCTTATTAGAAGTTCGGATCCTTAGGCTTAGTGTTAGAAGTTAGGCAGCCCAGGATCATGGACATGGATGAGGGTAACTTTCTGACTGACAGACACCCAAATCCCAATGTCTTCTTCTTCCGGATACCGCCTAGTCTCAACATGCTGAGGAAACAGGCGGGCTGTGATATGTCAGATGATCACTTAACGTGGGACTGTCATAATCATCGTACCTCGAATGATGAGAACTGTTTGACGTCGACGGCGCCGGAGTTGAAGAGTAGCGCCGCTCCCCCGTTCCAGTGTAGACATTCTGCCACGACGTCGTCGAGAAATACGGTCGCCTTGTTCACCTTCGACTGCACATTGTCCCATGGCGACGACCGAGACAATTTCAGAACGTCCCCGCTGGACATGATAATTATGAATGATACAACGAATTATTTATTATTTATGCGGTTTTATAGAAGTAGCTGTTCGAGCAAAAAAATCACGAATCCAGTCTGCTACGATTTTAGGGGAAATACAATTGCGTTGAATATTGTTTGCAAGTAACCGTTATACCGCAGCCTTCGCGCGTTGCATAGCCACAGGCCCCACTTTCAAAAAGGAAGGGAAGTTCTTATATAGCGCAGCATCCAGTCCTTAGGACTGTTCAGAGCGTTTTACACTTTACTTCCCTGGCACACCTATCAATCAAACACCGTCATCCAACCACGCTGCAATTACGATGGCTGTTCGTACAAACAGGGGCGTCGATCCGGTTTTAAAAGTGGGGGAGACGGGGGACCAATTTATATACACATATATGTATGCATAATATATATATATATATATATTATATAAATATATATATATATATATATATATATATATATATATATATATATATATATGACCTGAAATACACGTAAGTATATTTTTTAAATATAAACAATAATTGACATTGTTGGTCCGGTGCTAATTCTAAACTAAAAAAGCCTTTATATTATGCTACTTATAATTGTCGTGTTTGCAACGTATATTTGAAGAGGGGCCATGGCCCACCCCAATCACTGAACATTTGGGGTAGATTTTGGCCCCAACACTGCTTGCCTGATTCATAGAGTGACAATATGCAGAGCTTACAGGGGTGCCTGTGTAGGACTTCCTAATCCCACCTTTTGGCAAAGAAATTTGTCATCACTAAAATGAGATCAAATTACCCAAAGTGACATAAATCTGCTGGTTCCCCCGTAGGCAATATAAATATCCACCAGGACGACCAGGCTGCAATCAAAGGGGTGACAGGGCAAACAAAAATTAATAATCTATTATGTGCTTGATATGGTTAATGCCTATCAATATATCAACACAAGGGTGCACAATTACAGAGCCCGGCATGATGAATATTTACTGTACTAAGATCAAGTTGCGGGCTGCGGCCCAGCAAGCAATTTATCTAGTGATTTTCCTCTAGGTAGTCGGAAGTATAGTTCTTATTATTAATGTTACTACTAGACCGATGTAGGGTTTTTAAGAGAGGGGAGTGATCAGTCTCGCTATATATGCGTATAAATTTGTTTTATGAACTGAAAAAGTATGAGGACATTTCCTATGCTTACCCCCCTCAGGCCGCGGGGTGGTCAAGTGTCCCCCTCGTCCGCCACTGATCAACGCCTATGGTGTGCCTGTGTAGAACTTCCCAATCTAACATTTTGGCAAAGAAATTTATCATCACCCATATGGGAATAATTTGCGCAAAGTGCAGGAATCCGCCGCTTCTGCCGTATGCGATAAGCATCAAGCAGCCGAGGGGTGAAAGTGCAACACAAATTTCATCATTTAAAATGTGCTTGATGGCTAGAGCCTATTAATAATATCAACACAAGGTTGCTAACTGATAAAGTCCGGCAGTGGCTTACATTTTTCCGGTAGTTATCAACTTTCCGATTGCGCGACAAATTTAAAATCATCAATGTGCTGCGAAATAACAAAGCGTCTTTCGTATAAATGCCACGGGATGTTCGATAACTCTCATGTGGTGTCCACTATGAAGAATTGTCTAAAATTTCATTCAATATATTAATATATTACGTTTGTTTAAATAACTATCACGGATTATGGCGCACTAACAGCAAAACATGCCTGAAATGTAGTGTGTAGCTAAGCCACTGGGGAGACTCCATCCGGGCCCAGTCGTGAACAGCTGTTTTTTTTTTACCTGAACTGTTCGTTTCTTAATCTTATCGTTGTATATATATATATATATACAGTATATTGCTTGCTAAGTTGAGCAATTTGGTGTGATGCAAATAAATGTTGTACCATTGTAAATTAATGGCATAAAATTAATTAATTAATTGACACGTCAAATTTGAGAACGAGTTATTTAATTGCTTTTAAAAGGCTTTCGCGTGTCATCGTATTTTCTCCAATCGGGGTACCTGACCGCCTAGCTCCCTTCAACTATGTGTTAAACCATTCTTTCTTCGATCCATGCTTGTTCGTCCATCCGTCGGGGATGAAGACCTTGACATCACTGTAGGCCAGACATGCCACATTTTTTGGATGGCAATCCGTATTTTTGACCTAAAATTCTGTAAGAATCCGTATCAGTCCGTATCACTAATCACACACACGCACGCACGCACGCACGCACGCACGCACGCACGCACGCACGCACGCACGCACGCACGCACGCACGCACGCACGCACGCACGCACGCACGCACGCACGCACGCACGCACGCACGCACGCACGCACGCACGCACGCACGCACGCCACGCCACGCCACGCCACGCCACGCCACGCCACGCCACGCCACGCCACGCCACGCCACGCCACGCCACGCCACGCCACGACACGACACGACACGACACGACACGCCACGCCACGCACGCCACGCACGCCACGCACGCCACGCACGCCACGCCACGCCACGCACGCCACGCCACGCCACGCCACGCCACGCCACGCACGCCACGCACGCCACGCCACGCCACGCCACGCCACGCCACGCCACGCACGCCACGCACGCCACGCCACGCACGCCACGCACGCCACGCACGCCACGCACGCCACGCACGCCACGCACGCCACGCACGCCACGCACGCCACGCACGCCACGCACGCCACGCACGCCACGCACGCCACGCACGCCACGCACGCCACGCACGCCACGCACACACGATATGATATGATATGATATGATATGATATGATATGATATGATATGATATGATATGATATGATATGATATGATATGATATGATATGATATGATATGATATGATATGATATGATATGATATGATATGATATATGATATATGATATATGATATATGATATATGATATATGATATATGATATATGATATATGATATATGATATATGATATATGATATATGATATATGATATATGATATATGATATGATATGTCGCGTGCTTCGATGCGTTCGTCTGAAGCCCCGAAGCACCCAGCTGCAACAAAAAGCAATCCGGAAGCGGGAGACACTGGGACAATACCGTCTATAGTACAATCTAATGCATAGGCTCGAAAACCACACCAGTTACTCCTTACAACGTTCCCTGGCGTGGAACGTCACAACCGTCACCCGTCACAACTGACCAACAGAGCTGTCGGAAGTGTATGAGAAAGCAAGGGAGTATCTGCGCCTAAGCCCCGGTACGCCTAGTCTCGCTTAACCGACTGTCGGTCGGCTGCGGAACTACGGCGAGATGTGAGTCTGGTTACTTAAAATTACTCGGCTTTTGTTTGTTTATCCGCGTGATCTATACAATGCTGCACGACGCAATTATTTGCGTCTATTTTTGTCGAACGAATGATTGCGTCGTGAGGCTATTCCGCCTTTATGACGGGCCGGTGCTTCCATAACACCCTACATGCAGCTATTCTAGCGTCCACGGTGGATGATTTACGCCAATATAACTGCGCTACAAGTCGATTTCTGGCGTATATTTGGGCACTGCTCTGTACTGTTCAACTAAACAGTGCTAATGGCGAATATTCTGAAAATTGCGCTGATCATTGAATTTGTGTGTGCCGTGTTGGCGATGCTGATGTATGTCGTGCAATATAGGCCACTACACAACGTTATAGAGACAGCGCCGGCGACAGCAAGTTACAGGGAGAGTCGCGTCTCATGCGGCGCGCGGACTTGCGGCGCGCTTCACGACCTCACAGAAGACCATCCGTACGGACCACCGGACACTGACGCCGACATGTTGGACGAGTTGCGTTCTTGCGGTTGGCAGCCTCGTCTGTTGTCGCGGGCCGTTAGACGTGACAACAACACGACTGTGAAAGCATCCGCGAGTCTGGTAGTCGCAAATGTTGTCCACTATATCCTCTTCAAAAAGAGCGGCAACAACATGAAGAATTTCAAATTTTTGTTTCAACGCTATCTGAGCTTCCGTAGCGTTCACCAGTTCATACGTCCTCGGTACATATTCCTGCACGGCGACTCGGTGCCTGAGGGCGAATGGTGGCAACGCACGCTACAAGAGGTCGACAACCTTTATCACGTCTACTGCGAGAAACCAACGAAAATCCACGGCAAACCCATCCGTTTCGTGCAACACGCCGCCGACATCAAACGCCTTACATTACTGATAGGTAAGTACATCCGTGGACATGGGGCGGTTGAGTTAGGGGCATTAAACTGCACTTTATTGCTAGGACCAATTTTTAGGATAGTGTTAGAGTTTTGGGTTGCAGAGAGATTTAGGCTGCATGTTTTCAAGGTGTCCTTAAACTGAGGTTCAATTGCCTAATGTGTTTTGACGTATTCAAGGTGTTCGACATAGTAAAGAAACTGTTCTGTTTTGAGATTGCATAAATAACAAAATACAATGAAAATAGTTCAGTGCAAAACCTCACAATATGGAGCACAGTGATTTAGCTACAATTACAGTCTCGTAATCCAAAGATACCGTGTTCGAATCCTCTTCGTGCCGTGTCATACAGTCACGTGCAGCTGCTTAATCTCTGCAACTGTAACGTAAAAATAAACTAAACTAGTGAAGTAGAAACTATAAAATACACATAAATGTACACAATATGAGTGAACGCTCTGAAATCAATTATAGTTATCACAAAAATATGGTTTTTAGTTGTATTATAGATTCTGGCGTATTGAAAGTGATTAGATTGTTATATACATTTCGCTTACCGTTGTATTTTCTAGGAATGTTAAAGTACTTTCTATATAGTGTAATGTGCCAACATGTAGACTCTACTTGTAGCGTTATCGTCGAGTAATATGTGCGTGCGCGCTTGCGTGCGTGCGTGCGTGCGTGCGTGCGTGCGTGCGTGCGTGCGTGCGTGCGTGCGTGCGTGCTTACTTACACGTTACCAACGAAGCTAGACTATACACAGGCCACCTGTACGAATGATACCAACATCATCTAGTATATACATAAGCGTGACATTATATGCCTACAATAATTTACACAGAAATGGGACATACTATAATTGTAGGCCCTAATAATTCTAAAGAAGCGGAAATATATATTAACCAAACACACTGTATATTTTATCTGCCCGTGCTAACTTAAATGCTGACACCTTGCCGTGTATGTTGCAGACTTCGGAGGCATCTACCTGGACACTGACATGCTGATACTAAAGTCGTTTGACCCTCTTCGGGAATATGACCTAGTCCTTGGTAGAGCGACAGAGAAATCGATCGCCAACGGGATTATGATCGCTCGCAAGGGGGCGCTCTTCCTGCGCTTGTGGCTAGAAAGCTATCGCAACTACAACCGAGATATTTGGGGCGGTAATTCGGTACTATTTTCCAACTTACTGCAACAACTTTATCCGCATTTAGTACACGTTGAACTGGACAGGCTGCTGGGGCCCTCATATCTTCAGGTGAAATACATGTACGGGATTGATAACAAGTTTTTCGACTGGTCCAAAGATTTAACAAGATTTAACAAGATTGCCACCTAGAGAATCAACTCTAGATGGCAGGTGGACAAGGAAGCCGTTTGGCTTATCGAGAGTCCAACCTATCTATCTAAGTATACCCTGCCCGTCTTAGGTATATGTCAATTTTATTTTTAAACATATTAACACTTCTAGCACCTACACAATCAGCTGATAATTTGTTCCATTCGTTTACTATTCTTTGGGAAAATGAAAATTTTCTAATATCTAGTCTACACTGCTTCTTTGCTAATGCAACTCCATGTCCTCTAGTCCTTCTCTCTTCCTTGACCGTGAAAAAAATATTTCTGTCAATATTTTCATACCCATTCAATATGTTAAAAACCTCAATCTGATCTCCTCTCAATCTTCTGGTTTCTAGTGTTGTTAGACCACATTCTTTTAGACGCATTTCATAACTAATATTCCTGAGTTTTGGTATCATTTTTGTTGCTCTCCTTTGTACTCTTTCTAGCATATCAATATCCTTCTTGCGATATGGCCTCCATGCTTGTATACAATATTCTAAATGAGGCCTAACTATTGTTTTATAAAGCGGTATTATTAGTTCTTTTTCTTTGTATACTATATTTCGCCTAATTAATCCAAGAATTTGGTTTGCCTTCGCTGCTGCAATTCCACACTGCTCTGATACCTTCATGTCAGCACTAATGGTTAAACCTAAGTCCTTTTCCTTTACAGTAGTATTTAGTACAGTACCACCCATTGTATATTGTGCATTTTCATTCCCATGTCCTGTGTGGAGGCACTTACACTTTCCAAAGTTAAACAGCATTTGCCATTTCTCAGACCATTCTATCAACTTATTTAGATCATCTTGTAAATGCTGTCTATCTGCATCACTTTTTATTTTCCTAAACACTTTTGTGTCGTCCGCAAACTTCAACACCTTGCTTGTTACGTCATCATCCAAATCATTGATATATATTAAGAATAAAATAGGTCCCAATACTGATCCTTGCGGTACTCCACTCAAAACAGATTTCCAATTTGAAACCTCCCCATCAACTACTACTCTTTGTCTTCTATCAATAAGCCATTTTTCTATCCAGTTAATCATACTATTTCCTATGCCATGGGCCTTTAGTTTAAGTAGTAATCTTTGGTGTGGCACTTTGTCAAAGGCTTTTTTAAAATCTAAATAGATTATATCTACTGGTGATCCCTCATCTACCCACTTTGTGACATCTTCCAAAAAACATAACATATTTGTTAAGCATGACCTCGCTTTTAAAAACCCATGTTGAGATGTGTTTATCAATTTATTTTTAACAAGAAAATCAACCAAGTGATCTTTAATTAGTCTTTCTAATAGTTTACAAATCACCGATGTTAAACTCACTGGCCTATAGTTCTCTGACTTGCTTCTTGATCCTTTTTTAAATAATGGTATGATGTTTGCTTCTTTCCATTCTACCGGAACCACTCCTTCCTCTAATGCCAAATTAAACACTGTTGCAAGTGGTATGCTAATTTGTTCTACAATTTCCAGTAGTAATTTGGGAGGAATCCCATCCACTCCTGGTGATTTATTATCCTTCATATCTCTTATTTTCATAGCTACCATTTTTGGGGTTACAGTTAGTTGTCCTAAATAGTCACACTCTCTCCCTTCGAACTTAGTCTCTAGTACTGGTAATGTACTAATATCTTCCCTGGTAAACACCGAACTAAAGTATTCATTTAGGTTTTCTGCCATTAAGAGGTCTCAGTATACACATTTTCGGCGAGAATACGTACAGAGTGCCGGGAACACCCGAACAGTTGAAGGGATTCAACTGTACCCTAGGCCAAGTTATGCGGTACATTTACTTCGGAAGTCCCAATTTGCTTCCGATAACCGGCAAACGATTCACAGCAAATAAGCCAAAATGATGGCTTTATGCAGATATGCCAGTCTCGCTATTATTAAGCCCTAATTAATCATGTATAGTGTGTACCAAAGTGCACTCTTTTCTCTTCACATACGCTAAGGCCGAAACAATTAACACATTCACATAATATTATATGTATCTTACCTAAAGCTGGGTTTACGTGATGTAATATGACGTCGCATGAAACGAGGTGATGTAGACGTCAAGAAAGGTCAAGGCCACCGGATGTCGCACATGAGGTGGTCACTTGCGAGATTGCGCCTTTTTTGCTCATTTAATACTATTTACTATACCTGAGATGGTAACTCAATGAGTCACAATCTGCTTGTATGGGGGAATGGGTTGAAGCAATAAATCATATTTCGGGAAGAAACAAAGGATTAATTCGTTCGATGCTGCTAAAATAAATATATGTTCGTTCGTTCCCACACATTCTTATGAAGCCTTCCGAAAGCTGCGCTTGCTTTAGCAATTCTTGTTTCCATTTCGTCATCCAAAAAGCAAAATTCTGCACACGGTACTGCCGAGATGTGTGAACTTGTCGTCTACAGTTTGCAGCTTCTGGCCCTTGACTGTGGTGATTGGATCTGAGTAGTTTGTGTGGGATGCTGGCTGAAATATGACCTCCGTTTTCTTTGTGCTGATTGCGAGTCCAAAGGTATCGCAGGCAGACGAAAACGTGTTCGTGTTCCACTGCATACCATGCATATTCTGAGCTGGCTTTTAGAGCGCAGTCATCAGCAAACAGAAAGTCACGCACTCTCTCCTCCTTCACTTTACTTTTGGATTGCAGCCTCCTCAGATTAAACAGGTTTCCATCTGTGCGGCAGCGGATAGCCATGGAGTGTGAGTCGTCAGGAATGCAGTTTTCAGCATGGCAGAGAAAACTACACTGAAGACTGTGGGGGGGGGGGGGGGGGGGCAGCACGCAACCTTGTTTGACGCCCGTCATTCAGGACTCTAGCTAGCTTGCATTCCCTCATGAAATGACTTGACTATAGCTATGAACTTCTCGGGAATGCCATATTCAGCCATGATCTTCCAGAGTCCCTCGCGGCAAATCGAATGCCTTTGGTGATTGAGATCAACAAATGCTGTGAAAAGATGGCGATGTTGTTCTTGGCACTTCTCCTGCAGTTGTCGTGCTGCAAACATCATATCGGTGGTACCTCGTCTGGCTGTCAGGCAGAAGTCCCTGTTCAATGTGCACCAGTAGACGGGGGCATTCGTGCAAGTATCTTTCCTGCAATTGAGAGGAGAGAAATGCCACGGTGGTTGTCGCAGTACTGTCGGTTACCTTTTCTCTTGTAGAGGTAGACAATAGAGGCATCCTTAATTTTCCGCGGGACTCCCTCTGCACGCCAGATTGTTTCAAATAGCTCATTGATCTTGATGGCTAACCGTATGCCACCAGCCTTGTCGATTTCCACTGGGATGACATCAGATCCAGGAGCCTTGCCACTTGAAAATGCTGCTATGGCCTTCTCCACCTCAGCTACAGTATGTGGATCATCAAGAGACGTGTTCATCTTCACCTGGGGTAGTTGAGCTATCACATCCTCGTTTATATGTGAGGGGCGATTTAATACACTGTCAAAGTGTTTGGCCCATCTGGCGTAAGACCGCATTTGCATTTTCCATAGGCGACCATTATAACGTTTCCTTCATTTCCTATTAATCTTGATCAGCTCTCTCTGTGACAATTTCACAGCATATTTACCCTCCATAGACAGAGGTTCAGTGAAAAATTCGTGAACTTTTAATACCTCAGGCTCCCACAAAGTTCATTCAAACCTTACACCCCTCCATTTCTGCTTGAACCACCCACGGATTGCCCCTGATTACATCACCAAGCAAAATGACAAATGTATTAATACGCAGAAATGCACCGAATGACAGCTGTCGTAATTTGACAGCTCTGATGTCACGCTGCACAAAAACGTCATTTATAATCACTCCACACTACATATGTGCTCACAGAAATTCAGACAACGTGCATAATGCTGCTTTTATAAGGTACTCTGCGGTCGGGGAATGGCAGACGTGCACATTTTGGTGGTCTTACGCCATCTGTGTAGGATCTCTGCCTTGTCCATGAATAGTGTAGATCCGCCAGTACTCGACAATGTGGACGATCCTGTGGTCTGTGTACCACATATGGTCTTCGAGCATCGTAGAACCGCTTTGTGTTGTTGGAGTCTGCATAATGCTAAATATCTTCTGCCTTTTTGCTGTACCAAGCATTCTGCATTTCTCTTAGCTTTGTCTAGACCTTGCGCCGAGTGGAGTTGTAGGCACCCTTCTTTGACTGAGAAAATTGGTCATGTATGAAGGCTCTGTGGAGTCTCATCTAGAAGAGCCTGTATTTCTGTATTGTTCTGGTCAAACCAGTCCTGATGTTTACGCACTGATGGGCCAAGATATCCATGGAAGTTGCATACAGTACGTCTCTGACCGCACACAAGTTTTCTGTAATGTCGCTGGAAGACAAGTTGAGGTCTTCTAGTTTATCTTCTAGGCCCTTCACAAAAATCTGCCTGGTTGGTTCATGCTGAAGCTTGTCGACGTTAAGCCTCTTCGTTGGTTTCTTCCCTTGGGCACGTCGTTTGGGTGGAATATGGATGGTGAGTTTTGATACAAGTAGCCTATGGTCTGATGGCTGGCCCGTGATTTTCAATGGGCCATCATCTTATATGCATACATACATCATGTATGTATATGATGTATGTATGCATGTAAGATGATGGCCCATTGAAAATCACGATATACCACGTGACATGGTTACCATCAATAAATAAAGCTTTTACTTACTTACTTACTTACTTACTTACTTACTTACTGTCCAGCAGCCTGCGCCACCCATTGCCATGATCTCCCTTACATCTGGCCTAAGACCACATTTGCATTTTCCATAGGCGACCATTATAACGTTTCCTTCATTTCCTGTTAATCTTGATCAGCTCTCTTATTGACAATTTCACAGCATGTTTACCCTCCACAGACAGAGGTTCAGTGGAAAATTCGTGAACTTTTAATACCTCAGGCTCCCACAAAGTTCATTCAAACCTTACACCCCTCCATTTCTGCTTGAACCACCCACGGATTGCCCCTGATTACATCACCAAGCAAAATGACAAATGTATTAATACGCAGAAATGCACCGAATGACAGCTGTCGTAATTTGACAGCTCTGATGTCACGCTGCACAAAAACGTCATTTATAATCACTCCACACTACATGTGTGCTCACAGAAATCCAGACAGCTTGCATAATGCTGCTTTTTTAAGGTACTCTGCGGTCGGGCAATGGCGGTTGTGCACATTTTGGTGGTCTTACGCCATCTGGTGTATCCTTCCTTCTGGTGATGACAAAGTCTGTCAAGTGCCAGTGTCTGGAGTATGGGTGCATCCAAGACGTCCAATTCGATGGAGCAGGCTAAATAGAGTGTTCGTGATGAGCAATTCATGTTCTGCACAAGTTCTTAGCATCAGCTAGTAGCCCATTGCATTTTCCGACACCGTTTTATCATAGGACACCCTCCCAGGTCCTGTACATGGTCAATGCCAATCTAGCCTTGAAGATTCCTAGGAGGAATTGTTTTCCTGCCGTGGAACAGACCTGATCAGTTTGTCCAGGTGCTCGTAAAACAATTCTTTCACTTCCTCTGGATTTGTCGTGGTTTGTGCATATGCCCTTATGATGGCAGCATGTTGCTTGTTGGCTAAGGGGAGTCGGAGTGTCATCAATCTGTCGTTGATACCTTTGAGGAGGCTTGCTAGCTTGCATACAAGACAGTTCTTCACAGCAAAGTCCACATACACACACACGCACGCACGCACGCGCACACATGTTTGGGCTAATCGTCAGTGCATGCGAGTACCCAAACTTTTGATGCATTTGTCATATCGTCCATTCTGAATTAGTAGACTACGTGGCGCTGCATAGTATTAACGCAAGGTCTTGTCGTGATTTATAAAAGCGTTTATTTTGCGATTTATCTGCAAGATTAGTGGACTTCGGTGATGTGATAAATGCCGTACAAACAGAGTGGGGCCATCGGCGATCAACTCATCGTACGTACTGTTTCGGGTCACGTCGTGGCGGCCTCTAGGCCTACCTACGTGGTGTGCCTACGTGTGTGTATTAATGAGTTAAAACAAAACTCCTTGATCTAATGAACATGCTGAACTTAATTAAAATCGTGAATAATTAACACGCGACTGTTGGCAGCGTGAAGGCTGGTACACACCGTGTCGATGTTGCATAGCCCATTGATGCGATAGCCTAATGAAATTAGTAATGTCAGCGAAGTGAAGTTTACGGAGCGAAATTTGGTCGACGTTGGTTGCAAATTGGCTACGGTGATAGCAGTGCTGCTCTGGTAGGATGCCAAGTCTGTAGGTGTGCGGAAGAATGGTTGTGATAAATGTTAGCAGAAAATACGTTAATTGAATATGAGTTGTAGTTAAACTTAGATATATATATATATATATATATATATATATATATATATATATATATATATATATACAGGCCTTGCCTTTTGAGGAGCGCGATTGCGCTCGCGCTCCATCGCGCTCCTTCTTTTGCTTTTGGGAGGGCGATTTTCCGCGCACCTGGGGGTTGGAATTGTTTTATCGATATTCATTTTTTGCTTGAACACCACACTTTATGCTGCATAACACAATAACTGTTGCAGTTACCTTATAAAGTTCTGTGAGGGAAATGTAGCTGTGTTTGTTACATGTACTATACAATATCCTGCATATTCATCAACGCCAATGCGTTCAGACAACGAGCGATATCGTTCGGCTTCGGTCAGTCCATGGGCATGCACCGCCATCTTTGAATTTTCGAAGATCGTTAACACGAAATGAAAATCGCCACGAAGTCTGTCTTTCCAACGAAATCCACTCCAATAACGCGTTAAACAGTTAATAAATATGTACAGACACAAACTATAGCAACATCAAACTAAACTAAAAACTAATCGAACTACTAAAACAACTAAAATCCAACTTCCAAATACAAATCCAATAAATTTCAAAATGCTATAACGTAGTACGATCTTCCCAGTTACAAAATCCTCAAAAAAATGCAACTTACACTTGGGTAATCAGGAAACTACTTGCTGAACGTATAAATAAATATGTATAAATAAATATGTTAACAAAAACATCGTAGTAAAATCTCAAAATGGACCGCGTGACAGTAAATTATATATACTCTATGTGACTTGTATTTGCAGGGTGAAGGCTCGGCAATAATATCAATAGCTCTCCTGGGCCATTTTAGGAGGGCGATTTTTAGCTCTCCAATAGCTCTCCTGTGCATTTTGAGGAGGGCGGTTTTTATCTCTCCAAGGTTTTTCAAAAGGCAAGGTCTGTATATATATTATGTAGTTTTTTTATCGTGGAAACCGGGCTGCCATACTATTACTGCTTCCTGGAGTTCGCTGAATCAATCATACTTCTGTCCCCTTCGCCGATTTTGACTGGAAACCAGTGTCACCAAATATAAATACATTTATTTCGCAGAAATGCGACACGTCTCATCTGCCTCCGTCATAACTGATGCCTGTGTATCTGAATGGTTCGTTTTCCGTCTAAACGTCTTGTGTAGGAAACGTGCAAACTGTGGACAATGCATCGCGCGTAAACAAAAAGTTTGGTAGACAGTACAATCGATCTATATATCCAGTATGCATGCATGTGTGTTGTCACCTTCCTCGCTTCGTCTATTCCATAACTGTACATGGGAACGCGTTAACAAGTTCTTTATTTGCAATACATTACCGAGACATACACGGCGGCTTTCACACAACCACGCCATCAGCAGCACAACAACAAGCTAACACAGGGAGAGCTCATTAACTGAACAACGTTACATCCCTTTCCTTTTACAAATGTCAATGTGCAAATTCGTGTGAACTAGGATAGATCTATTCACATTAGGATAGTTATCTGCTTTACTGATAGTCTCCCAAGTACGCTGGTGGTTTCCTGGTACGTGTGCCTCTGCGCACTGGTGTCGAGTCCACACGTGGCGGTGGTGTATCCTGCATCGGCACTGGCTCTTCGCTTGGTGGTAACTCCGACATCGGCACTCTTGTTTCTGCACGAGGTGTTGTACGAGACATCGGACCAGCTTCTAGTGGCAGTGGATTTGCCCTCATTTCCCACGGCTCACTGTCGGGTAGCGGAAGATTCTCGTTTACAAGACGCAGATGACGTCGGTTGCGTCTGTACGTGTGTCCTTGAACGAGAACCACGTAAGATCTGTTGGAGAGTTTCTTTGTACATTCTCCAAGCGTCCACGTGTCCTGTCCGGGCATCTTCATACGAATCGCATCGCCTGGTGCTAACGGATTCAGGTGATGCGCTGACTTGTTGTATTGCTCAAGCTGCGCATTCTTGGCAATCTTCTTGTCGCGATACACGTCAGTTGCAAGTTTCGGAATCAGTCTGCTCCGCTGAATTGGAAGCAGTGTTCGGCATCTACGACCGAACAACAACTGTGCTGGGGATGCACTGTAGCCCTCACGCACAGTGTTTCTAAAGTTCAACAACGCCAGCTGGACGTCGCTGCCATCCTCCATTGCTTTCTTCACAAGGTTCTTGACCGTCCCAATGGCTCGCTCAACTTGGCCGTTGCTTTGGGCATATCTCGGACTGCTCGTGACATGCTCGAAGTCCCATCTCTGCGCGAACTCTCTGAACTCGCCGCAAGAGAACTGTGGACCATTGTCCGACATCACTATTTCGGGCACTCCATGACGTGCAAACTGTGACCTCATTGCATCGATCACACTCTTCGTTCGCGTACTCGAACTTATTCGCATCAACTCGAAGAAATTGGAGAAGTAGTCGACCAACAGGAGGTAGTGCTGTCCCTGCAGCTCGAACAAGTCAGCACCAACTTTTGCCCAAGGTCTGCCTGGAACGTCATGAGGCACCATGGGCTCCTTGCACTGTTCTGGTCTATGCATGTTGCACACACTGCACTGACTCACATAGTCGGTGATCTCTTGGTTCATCAGTGGCCAGTACACAGCATCCTTGGCGAGGCGTATACATCCCTGTATACCCTGATGCGAGCGATGTACCGTGGCGATGATGCTCTTGCGTAAGCTGTTCGGCACTACGATCCTGCAGTCCTTGAACAAGAGTCCATTCTGCACGGTCAGTTCATGTCGCACATTGTAATACGCACGAACATCTAGGTCGCTGTCTGACTTCTGTGCAGGCCAGCCTTTCATAGTCACCTGCATCAATTTCTGGAGAGCACAGTCACTTGCGGTGGCTGCTCGCAGCTCTTCCAGTCTCCTGGGAGACACCGACAGTCCCTCTGTTATGTCCATCTTTGCGAGTGCAACAGCGTGAACACTTGGTTCACCCGGAATGTACGCACGGCTCAACGTGTCCGCGATGTACATCTCTGACCCACGCGTGTATGTCACATCCAGACTGTAGCGTTGGAGACGCAGTAGCATGCGTTGCAATCTCTTGGGCGCCGTCACGAGTGGTTTCTTGAAGATCACTTCTAGTGGCTTGTGAACACTCTGCACATGCACCTTCTCTCTTCCATAGACATATTGATCAAACTTCTCGCAGGCAAATACGATAGCGAGTAGCTCCTTCTCGATTTGCGCATAGTTTCTTTCAGTGGCAGTAAGTGCACGAGATGCATACACTACAGGAAGTCCATCCTGCAACAATCCTGCGCCAAGACCTCCGTCTGACGCATCGCACTGGATGGTTTCTTGACGTCATAGTACTGGAGTACCGGGGTGCTCGTGAGTGCTTTCTTCATGCGATCAAAAGCCTGCTGGTGTGTGTTCAACCAACACCACTCAGTATCTTTGTCCATGAGTCTTCTGAGGGGCTCGAGTATATCTGACAGATGTGGGACGAACTTTGCCAGATAGTTCACCGAGCCAAGCAGTCTCTGTACAGCTTTGGCGTCCTCTGGCTCAGGCATTTTCTCGATTGCTTCGACTTTCTTCGGGTCCACACGGAGTCCTTCGCGTGTGAGTAGATGACCAATGTACGGGACTTCCGTCATCTTCAGCTTCATCTTCTCTGCATTCAGTCGAAGATTGCGCTCTCGAGCGCGATCCAAGAACGCTCGCAGGTTCTTGTCGTGGTCTATCTCTGCCTCTTCGTCAGTTGTGCCACAACCTACTATCAGAAAGTCATCGTGGATCACCTCTGTGCCTGCCAGACCCTCTACAAGTTGGTTCATCGTGCGTTGCCAGATCTCGGGTGCAGAGTTTATCCCGAAAGGCATCCGCAGCCACCGATACCGACCAAATGGCGTGTTGAAACACGTCAACATACTGGACTTCTCATCCAGCGGGATTTGCCAAAACCCGTTCTTGGCGTCTAACACGGTGAACAGTCTTGCATTCTTCAGCCGAGTACTGACCTCTTCGATGGTTGGCATCGGGTAGTACTCGCGTCTGATTGCTGTATTCAGATCTTTTGGGTCTAGACATACCCTGATCTGTCCGCTTGGTTTCTGGACAATCACCATACTTGATACCCAGTCCGTTGCCTCCGTGACTGGCATCAATACTCCATCACTCTCTAGGTCGTCAAGTTTCTTGCGTACCTTCTCACGCACTGGTACGGGTACGCGTCTCGGTGCGTGCACCACTGGTCTTACAGATTCGTCGATCTCGATGGAATAACTGTCCTTCAGCCTTCCCAGGCCCTGGAACACGTCTGGGTATTCGGCTTTCACAGTACACTCAGTTAGTTTCTTCGCTTGTACAGCCTCGTGTGTGCTGTACACATAGTCCAGGGGATCTGATTCCTTGATTTTCAGCACTCCCATGCCCTTTGATGCGTCCAGGCTAAGTATTGGCGTATACTTGCCTTGCAAGACGTTGAACACTAGTCGGTGTTTCACTCCTTTCCTGACCACAGACAGCTTACACTGACCCAGTGCTTTCTCGCGTGTTCCGTTGTACGTCACAATGACAGTTTTCACTGGCCTCAGCTTTGCTAGCGATCTGTCTCCAGTCACTCTCACGTACTCATGACGTGGCAGCACGCAACACTCGGATCCACTGTCGATCTGGAATGGCACTGGCACGCCGCTGTCACCCAGATTCAGTGTTATCATAGCACGGCGTCGATTACCCACACTGAATACTGACAATGTTCCCACATTGTATTCACTGCCACTCGCAGCAGCCTGTACTTGCTTCACATACCTATGCTGCTTGCACTTACTTTGGAAGTGGTTCATCTTACCACACTTACGACATTCCTTGCCGTAGGCCGGACACTGTTTGGGTGCATGCTCGTATGAGCAAAATTTGCACTCAGTGGTTGGTTTCTTTTGTTTCTTCGCATAGTCACGTAATTGACTGGGTCCGCCTCGTCCCTTGTGTCCTTGACCTCGTCCGCTGTTTGTTTTCACAACACAGACCGCCTGCTCACCTGACATGACATGCGTCTGTTCTGCGGTTGCCTCAGCTGCTTGTACCATTTCGTAAGCTCTTTCCAGGGTTAGATTTTTCTCTCGAAGTAACCTCTCTCGGACTTTCGAGTCTCTCGTGCCATGCACGAACCGGTCCCTGGTGATCTGGCTGGTTGTGATATTTGCAAAATCGCAACTTTCTGCAGCGTGACGTAATTCGGTCAGATAGTGTGAACCAGATTCACCAGCCTCTTGGTTCCTGCACTGGAACCTGTACCGTTCATATATTGTGTTCTGTCTCGGATTGCAATGCTCCTCGAATTGTTTTAGCACGTCTTCTAACCTTTCGTCACTCTCCCCTTCCCCATACTGAAATGTTTCAAACACTTTAACTGCGTCTTCGCCAATGACGGACAGAAGTGTACACACACGTTTTTTCTCCGCAGCTTCATCAATTCCAGTTGCTACCTCGAACCTAGTCCATGTTTTCCTCCAGGATTTCCATAGACTAGACGCAGACTTATCGTTAATATTCAAGGGCTTGGGCGGGGGAATGTTTGACGTCGCCATTTGCAATTCGTTTCGTTAGCGTAACAATGTCAATCAATGCGGCTACAAATTCACTTAACGCGAATTTATAAGTTCGACAATACTTCTGACACCATGTCACGTTCCTCGCTTCGTCTATTCCATAACTGTACATGGGAACGCGTTAACAAGTTCTTTATTTGTAATACATTACCGAGACATACACGGCGGCTTTCACACAACCACGCCATCAGCAGCACAACAACAAGCTAACACAGGGAGAGCTCATTAACTGAACAACGTTACATGTGTAGGGCCTGGTTTAGTGTTAAAACAATATGTGTGCATGCCCTGTATAACAAAGTAAGAAAAGACAAGGTCGTTTTATATTAAATAACTGTCCTGTGTGATGAATATTCACTATAATCACATTGTCAAATAAGATTGTATTGTTTCAGCTTTTATAAAGGCTTTTCCTGGGACTAACTGCGCGAACAATTTCTTCTGATCAGACGAACACAACTTCAACATACGCATGTGTGTTTGTGTGTGTGACTGTGCGCGCGCGTGAGTTCGTTTGTGTGTGCATAGTGCAAGAGTACGTGCGTGCTTATAATGACATACAATAGTATGGTTATATAATTACGGTAAGTTTATTAAAACGGCCAACGAACGCGATGCTCTTGCCTGTAGACGTTACATTCCAACACTCAACAACACATCCGTCGTCTGTGTACCTTCACCTGTGACACGTAGAGTGAAGTACGGAAACCGTAACAGTCTGCTTTCAGAGCAATGGATAGCGCTAACTGGCTCCAAAATCCTGTATCTGTCTCTCGTCTCCACCGCAAGTAACGATCTCAACAGTCTGTCACTATCACCGGCACCGTGCCTGGTTAGAAATCGCGACATGTGCGTTGGAAAACGCAGATGATCGTGAGCTGAAGCCAGTCCATCGACACCATTTTCATTCCGGTCATCTGCATTATTTCCGTGCGCAACATGTCGGCACACGCCTATTTTTGTTGCTGGCGAAGCACCTACATATGCAGTCTACAAAACCACCAATTTCGAATTTTAGTTACACTTTATATGTTAACGAACTAACTAGTGATCACGACAGTCCGTCCGTCCTTAGAACCGTGGCTCCATCTATTCCGAATAGTTCGCAACCAACACAGCTTGTATTAAGCACGACGTTCGTCCACGTAGTTGTTCACCCATCTACTTGGGACATTCACCAATGTTCCATGCGCTGACATACAACTTCATGAGCACGGAGCCCGACCATCCACCCATACGGTTTCTCACCCATCTACTTGGGACATTCACCAATGTTCCATGCGCTGACATACAACTTCATGAGCACGGAGCCCGACCATCCACCCATACGGTTTCTCACCCATCTACTTGGGACATTCACCAATGTTCCATGCGCTGACATACAACTTCATGAGCACGGAGCCCGACCATCCACCCATACGGTTTCTCACCCATCTACTTGGGACATTCACCAATGTTCCATGCGCGGCCATACGACTTCATGAGCACGGACCCCGACCATCCACTCATACGGTTGCTCTCCCATCTACTCGGGAAATTCACCAATGTTCCATGTACTGACACATGCTTTCGTGTGCATGGATCCCGACCATCGGTTGCTCACCCGTCTACTCAGCCACGCTCCACGAGTTGACGTACGACTTGGTGAGCGCGGGTCTCGTCCGTGCCCCCTTGCCCGTGGTGGCTCGCCGGCGTTGCTGCTTCTTCGTGTCGGGAACGAGTGGATGCGTGCGACGGAGTCTCGACTTGATGCAGGACCGTATACAACACAGCAGGATACAGCAGGCGGGCACCAGAGTGACGGTGAGCACGAGGAGCACGGTCATCTTGTTGCCGAGGAGCGGAATGAGGAGCTTCTCCGTCGTTGTCGTAGTCAGCAGGGTCGTCACCACGAAGCGGGTCGTCGTTGTCGAGGGAGTGGTGGCCGTCGTGATGACGTCATCGTACGTCTCTTGCGTCGTCGGCGCCGTCGCGTTCTCCATGTCAGCTGTTCCTCTTCGGCGGCACTGAATCTAACTTAATTTCGAAATCAGACTGGATGGAGCACAGCGTGGTTTGTCTTTGTGTTTCGGATACAACTTGTAGTTTGCATTTCTTCAGGCGACTTCCTCGTACGTGTGTGTAAACGCAACGTTGAGATCTAACAGTGCCCACGGATGTCGGAGTTGTCGCACGCTGTACTGCCAGCCCGGCTGCAAACACGGCGGAACGAGAGTTCTACTTACTTGTTTTCGGTTCGCGGCGTGTTTTGCATTGCTAGCAAACCGACCCGTGTTGGCCCAAGACGTCACAAGAATAGAACGCAACTTCACATCATCGCACACTCTTATACACGGTCACTGCTAACAACAACTCTACGACCAGTTTCGTTTAACGCAATGTTCTTCCTTGAAAGAACAAATCGTGTGTAAGACTCAACGTGTATCGGCTTCATGGTGATGACATCGTACAGATGTCGTGCGATGTCTAGTTCTCCGCACCGTCCCATCCGTCAGTCTCAACGGCCACCACCTCGAGTGACGCGAGGCAATGAAGCAATCACCTGGGACAGTCCGGGTCATCTTCAATCCCGCGTAACCGGCGCTAAATTATTCACGACTAATCAGTTATGGCATAACGATTATCCGCTACTTAAGCGAATTGTTTATGAGGATAGTGTCGACCCGACAACGTGCCAATCAGTTTACGTCACACGAAATCACAATTATGAACACGTCCGGGTTAATTAAATAACGCCATTGACAAACGCTCAAATTCGTAACGTTATAAAGAATATGAAAGCTGCGTATGTCATTGCTGAGCAGAACAAACACTTCCAGATATTGATGATATTGTTCCAGTTGCAGGAAGACATTATCTTGTGAACATGCTAATGTTATTCCCAGAGCTGCAACAGTGCTGCCAACACAATTCTACAACACTCATTATTTCATTGTCAGCATTTTTAAATTGCTGAACATGTACTGTGTCAATGACGGCGTGTCTCTTTGTTGCATCAAAACTGTTTAGTTTAGTATTTTTGCCTCTATCGGGGTGCATGGAATAGTGAACGAAAATTGGTGACGTGAAAAAAAAACACTGGCAGTAAATATGCAGGTATTGTTGTCAGCGAATGTGACAGTATATAGCGTGCTATTGGCATGCACGTTACGCACATGGTATGCTTTGTCGCCTATATAAATTACCAAGCACACCGCTGCGTGTTTAACGTTAACCGCTCATGGTGTAACTTATATCAGCTGTAACAGGTGCTACACATGTAACGCTTGTGGTGGGGGTGATTTGTTTATGCCACATCAAATAATCCACTCTGTCTAAATGTCAAGACCCTGTACACTGCTTGACGGCACGGCAAATTAAAATCGGGTCTATACTGAATTACCGAGAAACTGCTCGACTGAAATCCATCGAAACAAAAGCGCTTTTATAGAAAATGCCACATCAATTTTTTTTACGACATCTTCAAGCTGTTTATGTGAGAAATGTGCATATGCTCTTGAAAGATTGCCGTGCTGTGGTTAATATGCTTGCAGTTTGCCGATTTTGCCATTGCTGGGGAGCAGTGTAATAGGCCTTTTACACTGTGGTCTATGTGTGTCATGCAAAACAATCATCAAATTATTATTACTGCTCAGAAGGTCAACAGCAGACAAACACAAAATACATGAAACGGTTTAATTATAACAGGTATACAACAATGAGTGAGAGGCTTGTCCACATTGTGGCTATGCAAACGCATGAAAGTAACATATTGTTGAAGAAAAATACGAGTTACATATTTTGCCACAACATTGTATTAAATAACTTTGTATGAGTCACAACAGTATTTTAAAATACTACTGCACAGGTTTTACTTAAATTTGGCATGAACCGGATTTATGCCAACATTATAGGTAGCATATATCTGTTCAGAACTAAGTTATAGCAGATATTTTTTACAATGCTATACAACATTCTTTCAGAAACAGTTAGTTAAACCAGCAGTGTTCTTAGAACTGTGAATTGTGCAAACTATGCACCTATAACAAGATCTTTCAAATGTCCATCCATCCAACAGATGTTGTTCATATTCTTATTGCAACTCTCTTACCAAAAACATAACAGCCCCTTGCTAAGTCGTCTATCGTTTCTTGCCCTTCTTCTTCTTGTTGCTAACACTCTGCTGTTGGCTGGCGGCCTGGGCACTGCTCTGGCTCTGTTGGCGACTCTTCAGCTTTGGGATCATCTCTCCAAGGTACAGCAACAACGACCTCCCTGAAGACACAAAGGTAGTTGCTGTCAGTTTGCAGTCTTGTGACTGTCATATGTCATGGACACTGACTGAATAATGAGTAGACAGTGCACATTAATTTTTGTTGTAATATGGGCACGGAACATGGTCTGAGGAAATTAAATATGTTTTAAACGTGATCAGGGGAAATGGTCTGAGTTATGCATCACACCTTATACCTGTTAAATATGGTCTGAGGAAATACTATCAAAGTACAGCATGGCTGAATTGTATGTCATTAAAGCAATGCAAAATAGACAACAAAACATAGACAGACAAACAATATGTGTGCATTGGGCATATCCATGGACTGATGGAGCATAGGCTTGATGTCGAACAGTGTTGTTATTACATAGGTAATTGAAAATATTGGATCTTTGGCGTTATCAGGATACTATGGTGTGGCATTCCTGATAATGGCACATGTGATTTGCTTACGAGTTGGAAACTGTTCTTTTACAGGTGTTCCGTCGTCATTCTTCAGGTGCACTCGAATACGTCCTCGAAATCGCATGTCACGTGGATCCAACTCCCTTGGATGAGCTTTGTTCTGTAAAAAGCCTCTATTATTAACTGAACAAACACAGGTATGATTATGGAGGTATGGACGTTACATAGTGCTACGTCTTACATGATACACAACTCAACACAACTTAGAGACACAGAGCAGTAGCATACTAGGCAATGGAAGTTTGTACACCACATAGATTACATGTGACCTAAATTAAAAGGAGACTGTACATATGAACTAGGAACATGGTGTTGAAGTTACACTGAAAATGTGTGGACCACAGTGACAGTGGACTTAAGGTAACCTGCATTTGAATCCTGTCACTTTAATTTCAATTACATTTTTTTCACTCCAGTCCATAAAACTCATTAATAGCCCAGTGAACAAAATTACTTTTCTTCACACAGTTACTGCAGTGTGACAGAATGCTTCCCACTGAAGCTTTGAGTATGTATAGTTAAATGTTCAAGCAAACATCACCAAGCCCAATAATGAAAGTGTAAAGCACTTTGAGCGGGTATAAGAACTGGATATTTATTATTTAACCCTGCAGGTGACCAGGGCCGAAAATCAGCCCAAATGCACCTGCCTCTGTTGTAACAATTCTCATTTCTATCACGCTAAACTGACACACGAAAATTTGGTATCATTGGATAGCTGACAGATTTTTCTAGATTGTGTATATTTTTCCTTGCATAGATTCAGTGACAGATTCTTCGCAATCGAGTTTAAAAAGCACATGATACAGTTGCTGCCCATATTTGGGAGATTTTACTATGTCCAGATGAATGAATTTACGCATCAGTTCATAAAGTCGACACCCCCACACATTCGGTATCAAAAGAAAGCTCTGTGAGTGGCCAATCTGCCCAAAATAAACCATGTGGGTTCCGTCCATTCAGCCAATCAGAACCGTGATTTCAAATGTAGCGTCATCCTCCCCGCGAAGCCAAAGTTGAAGACAAAATGGCGGCGCGGTAAACAGCTGTTTATACGCTTCGCAACTTTCATTTGGATTATCTCAAGTTTCTGCGTTGATATTGTGACAAAATGCTTGACTTTTTGGAGTGAAAATTCACCAAATTAGCAGCGCGACATTTCCCCGGCCGGGCGCCTGGGTTGCAACAGTAACGAGCGCGGACGCAATCGGCCGCCTTGAATCAACGTATTGTTATGTCAGAAAAAAAATCATAAATATCATAGTTCTCAACGGATTTGTTTCATTTTTTTTTTCGCAGCTAATATATGAATCTACATTTGTCTAAATGATGAAGTTATTCGTCCACACGATCATTTTCTGGCAGCAGGATGAAATGGGTGTTTATTTTTTTAGTTCAATTTCAAATACAAATATCCGCATGATTTTCATTTGTTCTACATATATTATAATTTTATTATAATAAAGCAACCTATTAGCATTAAAATGATGCATCATTCATATTTTTATGACCAATATTGGCGAAGTTATGATTTTTATTGGAACAGTATGCCACAGAAGATTTTTCTTGGTCACCTGCAGGGTTAAGAACTTGCGTTTCTAAAATACATTCTGATTGAATATGTTGGCTAGGACTAGCACAGTCAATACAGTAGGATGTCACACTAACCTCTACACCCAGACTGAGACCTGTCGCTGAACACACATCCTTCATCTCTGCATATGTGGGATTGTCTACAGCCTGCAAATAAACCGGTTATGCAATATATATATATATATATTCATATATATATACATATAATGATGATATATATATATATATATATATATATATATATATATATATATATATATGCATGCACAATGATATATATATATATATATATATATATATATATATATATATATATATATATACATACATATGTATATATATGATTATTATATCACAAAGCATTCCACATGATTCCAGTATATAAACTAAGTGATAGGTTGGATTCTTCTAATACAGAAATACACATGCAACCCATGAGTATATTATATAAGAGATAAACAAATACAAATTAACAGTTATGTTATTAATCAACATTGTTTCTTGTTAATGAACGAAAGAATGTTTTATTCATCAAATATTTATGTTTTCAAGCTTCAGTATTAGTAAGTATCAACAGAGTCTAGTATTATTGTGAGTTCTGTGATTACTATATTTACTCTAGTAGGTGAACTAGCTGGGGTTGTACCTTTGATTTTGGTATAACTCGACCCTGTGCGATTGTCTTCTTGTTGTTGATGTAGGCTGGGTAGACGCAGATCCATCTAATTGTAAGAAATGGTAAACATCAACATGTGCTGCTGTATCACTCACTGCAGTAATGCTCAGCTGCAGTATCGCAGACTGATGCATGTGTTTCATAATATTAATGTGTAGCTAAATCTGTAGATGTTCTCAAGATGTGTAGGTTCTCAAGGAAACCTCTTACAGAAACCTTTTTTATTTATACTACCGCCAGGTAGATTGATTAAATAATTGTTATATTTACATAATGTAAACAAGAAGTTATTATTGAAGTTGGCCTCTCGATTAAAAAGTATTAGTAAATAATTATACTCTAATAGTATTGTGTTTCGGTGGGTATGATTAAGTCATTAACTTGTAATTGTACATCCGTTTTAATAAATGTAATGTATATAAACGGTAATTTATTATTGTTATTGAATGTTCACACTGCCAGGGAGTCATGGCCATGCTGATTAATAATGTTTAGAATATCAAAAATAAAAGAACTAATTCAAATGTTATGCTATTCCTTTGAATTAATTAACGTTAATGGTAATACCTAAGTCTGTAAATACAAGCTAAATACACACGTTGAGTAAAATTGCATGAAGAAATACAACTGCATTACTGATACATAACGAGTTAAGCTGATATATGTGAAGGGTATGCCATGGATGTATAATATTAAGAGATGGCTGCCACACATGTCTCCACTTTAAAATATTAATAATTAATTATTAGTGTAATTTCCTCGATTCTAGACATTATATTATTAAGTATTGATAGTTAGTAGTACCATAACAATTATTAGACATGCCTAAAGTTATGCAATTGGTATCTGAAGTTGAGCATCTGGGTTTTGCATATGGTGGGTTGACGGCATCAAAATAATACAGCTGCGCGCTATCCAGTCTTTAATATAGGTTAGTTGCATGCACGCACTGGAGTGCTCTTTGGTATCAAAAATGTGCTTAAAAGACACATATATAGTTATTACGCCCTATTTAGGCTATTAGTATTTGTATGCTACTAGCATTATACATATTATTAAATTAACGCAATAAACTTATAAAGTATAAAATGTAAGTGTAAAAGTTATGATGGCAATAGTCAATATCAAATGACGTAGGTCCAGGATTGTACACAAATACCGATGTGGAAGACAGGGTAACTTTATCTATGACTATGTCACTATGACTGTCACTGCAGGCAGCTGGCAGTCTGACGTTTGGACGATAATACAGAACTGGGAAACATATTGTTCTACAGTATCGATTGTAGAAAGTGGTATCTGTAAATCCGCCGCATGGTATCATAACTACAATTACACAAGGTATACATAAGTTAACCATTGAACATAAACTCACCTTTCTCGCTCAGAATGTTTATAATCAGGATTCCATGGCCTGGCCAGGCTTGGTGACGCGGCCATCATGATTGGAAGTTTCCGCCAAACCGTGATTCAATAACATCAGATATATGGGGACGTTCATTATTATGTTTGCACAAAATGATATTATCATTGAATGCTGATATTCTTAGCTTCAATTTGATATTAGACGCTGCGATAAATATAAACAAATGTTATACTTGTTATTAATTAATGTCATGTTATGTATACAAATAGCGGAAGACACGTTTCACTGCAGTGTCTCATCTTTCATTTCATAACGGCTACAAAATAATTGTAAACTATTTTATTTCATTAAACTCCCATGAGAACCATGCATATTTATGCAAATTAAGCAAGTAAAGGTTAGTTAAATGTTATGGTTTTGACGTGTTTTAAAAGAACTACAGGGCTATCTACGTACCAAATTTCATTGATGAAAAATGATTTTTTTTTATTTGTAATAAAAAATAGACCACCAATTATAGTGCCATTTCTTTGACATACCTATCAGTATCAGAACTATGTTCTGTTGGCAACTTTTGGTAGCCGTGTCACGTCAATTAGTTCATATATGAAGTCATTCATTTTATTATTTATATAATCATATCAGATATCTGGAAAATTGGTTGAGCCTAAGGTTTAATTTGTTGTGATTGGATCACACAAACATTATATTATCAAGTCCCATGCCACACATTAAAGGAATGGATGATAGTGCTAAACATAGAATGGATTTTTGTCTGTATTCAGACTATAGATATTAAACATGGAGGCATGCATAACACAAAAAACAAATAACACAGACTCAAGTTACATTTGTTAAATTAAAGTAAACTACAAGGCACTAAATCTTTTACTTCATCATGTTATGGGAATGCAGAAGTAAATGCAATATAATCTGCCATGGTGGACATGTCTATCAAATAATCTGAGATAAAATTAAGACCACTGTAACACATGAAATATTTAAAAATAATGTATAACATACATGCCTGTAGGTACCACATATTGCACTTAAGTGGTTATGCACAGCTAAACAAAGACAAAATCACAACTTGATACAACAATGTCTTTAATAATGCAAACTGCACACCTGACCTTTAAAACTAGTCATTTTCATACGTAATTATTTGCAATCTGAAATAAAATATTGCTGTTCTCTATAAAGCATTATAAAGATATATTATGACATAAGTATGAATATATACACACCGAGAAGTCAAATAAATAATCGCATGTTATCGTATGACAGTTCTACCCATGCGGGATCTACATCAGGATTGTTTGCTCATTTTACAAGAAACAAAGTCAGAAAATGAGTATGCATAAGCAGTGCATTCCAATGAATACATACAATTGTACATCTTAAAACCTAAATGACCTCTACAAAAATAAAGTGTAAACAAAAAACCTCTAAAACAAAGCTGGCTCTGCCAACAGTATAATCCAACTTAAAGAAAGAACCAATCAGATCAGTCATATCAGATGGCTGTTTGAGACCAACCAATCAACATGACCGTGTCAAAATAGTGAAAGGTAAGTTCATTTATAGTATGGTATCCAGCACCCAGAACAGCTCATAGCATTTCACACTACACTCCGGGGTCTCCCTGATAGATCCATTGAAATGAATACCATCTCAACTTCTATGGGAAGTATTCCATTACTGTACAAAAAGTATTCACACCCAAATTCAGGGTCTGTAGCCACGAACTCAATCACACAGCAGAGTTAACTGCAGTCCAGACATCAAAATTGGAACAAATCTGGAATATGAGAGTGCAATATTCCAGCCACTACACGACTACTTTGCAACGTTGTCAGTCTATCCCAAGCATCTAACTGTCAGCTTTATGTACTTTGTCCATTATTGCAAAGAGAGTATGGCGATGAACAATAATTACATTTCTTCAAAACCAACTGCTACATATTTTTTATCAGCCTTTTGAGAGAATGATCATATAACAGACGGTTACTGTTAACATTTTTAAGTAGTGATCATTAAATCTTAATGGCTGTGCAATTTCTGAAATAATTCCAGTTCATGACATTGTATAGAAAATACTTCTGGTCTTAAAAAAATAATTATGTTCAATAGAGAAAAAATACCTATCACTACATCTGAAATTGTAACAAAGAACACATTTTGCATGCCACCGGTACACATTCTCAGTGAAGATTACCTATTTACACGTCTAACTACGAACGAAAGCAAACGCTGAAATAAACAACATATCTGGACACCAATACATGAGACTACATCAGCAGAAGAAATTACACTAGATGGCAGTGTTAATATGTACCTTGTACAGCATCTATAGGAATACATTTTTTCACATACTGCAGACCGGAAAAGCTTTCTTATATATGTCTGAAGTAACAGCTACCGAGGGTAATGTAAAGACCTATGTATGTACATATCAACACCATTAATTTTGCTATAAAACTTCATAAATATAAAGAATCTTTAAAAAAAATATGCCGAAATCTAATAATGTCTGAAATCACACTGTTTAGCTCAAGTAAAAACTGGCTTCATAGAAGGCGAAGTTGTTGTTGCTGTGAGGCAATGTTTGGTCTTCCAGCATAAATGATTTATTGCTGTGTAATGTAACATCAAAGAGTAATGTCATCTGAATTAATCCTACTTTAAATGAAATTGCACGACATACGAAACTCTGCAGTTTTCTAACGACATAACAGTTGCCTTCTTATCATGGTAGCAAAATCGAGTTATATCAACAGCGATTTAAAAATCTTTTAGAACAATGTTTTTATCTTGCTATGCACCAAATATTTCAGTTAACAACAGAAAGCACACGTCACACTAAATAAAACCTGTCGGAGCATAATCAAGCCATGCTGAGTTACTCTAGAGTGACGTGTAATCACTTCCTCTGAATTCACCTCTGCAGGTCACATCTAAACAGCGTAGGGATCCGCTGGTTTCCGCGCCAGCCGCCGTCCACACGGAAACAACCACATCCACACTGGCCTTGATCCACACAGATCTCGGAATGCGTTCATACAACTCTTGGGCTTTGGCCTGAAACCCAACCGTACAATTGTCAGCAGACAGTGGCAGAAACATTCTTATGAGGTCATAAACCAATTTTTACTCTGAAATTATTATTTTTAAACATCATTGGGACATTCTTGTTGATGTTTCATGAAAATAGCATCCTCATGATACAATGGCAGCGGTTTTGCATTTTGAAAAAGCTTCTAAATTTAACAATAGATCCTGTGATGGATTTCCCTTAGGATCTCATTATCTCAGTATAAATGATCTCCTGGTTAAAGTTAGGGTTCTCAACTATCCGGGTATATGTAGTGCTAATGAAATTACTAGTACCGAGTTGTACTTTGTCCTGATATGCAATTATGTTTATGTGTGTTGTAGCATGATTGTTCAATTATCCAGAACTGCTGTATTTATTTTATTGAAATAATATTACTGTGTTTTTTCCCTTACAAATATGTCTCATTGTCATTAGTATTTATCTTAGTGTACATATGAAGCTTATTTTTTGGTGCACTGTGGTCAATAATGCATACGTACATGTGCTTCGTACATTGTGGCCCCTTCACCATCCAATCGTGACTGATTTGCATTATTTCAATAGTAGTCTGATCCTGTAACAGAATGATAATGTTAATCTTTAACCCACTACAATGCTTCAGCCGGTTCACACAGAGTTTTTTATTAGCTACTAGCCCTTAATAACTAGTACTTGCTCATAGTGGATAGTAGCAAGCTATTATGAGCTAGCGACCTATACAGGGTGTATATAGAAAGCTACTAAAGAAACAAAGCTAGTAAATGCTTCAATTTTATATGGCAATTAAAACGTCAAATCCATTTTTTTTTTATGACATACCTGAAGTGATAAGAACATGAAATATGAAAAAGTCTCAACATTAGTAAAGTATTTATAAAGATAGGATTTATTCTATAGTGTAATAGGGCCTATTGTTGCATACAACATCTACAGTGGATTCTAGGTAGTGGTCGAGGGAGAGGAGGGAGGGATGGAAGGAGGGAGATAACAATTAGGGAAGGGAAAGAGTAAATGGGTGAGAGAGAGGAGTGAAGCAGGGAGGATGAGTGTGGATTAAGGGAGAGAGAATGATAGGGAGAGGGAGAGATAGGGGGGGGGGGAAGAGAGGGAGAGAGAGAGGGAGGCATGGAGGGAGAGGAAGAAAGATATAGAATGTTAGGAAGAGAGAAAGGGGGAGAGATAGACAGAGAGGGAGGGAGGGAGGCAGGGAGGGAGGCAGGGAGGGAGAGGAAGAGTGAGAGAGGGAGGGAGAATGAAATGAGAAAGAAAGAACGTGGGAGGGAAGTAGGGTTGCAGGAGGGAGAGCAGGTGTAGGAAACGGTGGAGGAGCCATGACATACCAGCATGAGACTGATGGTCTGGGAGACAAGGAGTCCCATACTGCTCATTGACATCAGTCCTCCCATGATGGTTGATGCTATGACTAGTGCCTGACCGTGTCGCGTCACAAATGACTCCTGCAACAAACCACTGTCATTATCTAATATATTAGTATATACTATATACACATTTATAAACATTTAATGAACATGCATCCTAAGTTACACGGAACCGACATTATAAATGTGTTTTGACGTTGCTTAGTTAAAAATTAGGTTCATTTGAATATTACCTGGTATACCCTGTATAATGATGGCCATTTTTGATTTTAACTAACAATGAAGTTTTGCCATGGATTAATTCTGGAGGATTTTTTGGTGGTGAGATGTATCACCAACAATGTATCCATTGCAGATGAAAAAGGTTTATTAAAATGTATGTCCTACGTACAGCAATCATAGTAGAATAGAATCATTCTTTGCTGGAACTAATGTTAAGTTTCAGAAATGCTAATGCATGACATTTATGCATAAATTGGTGGAGCATAACTAGAATATCGTTCATAAGTTTTGGGTTTCATGGTATTAGAGAATACAGTATAAATGGAAGTATTCACATTTTTAGCACTTATTAAAATGATAACCACCTAAGACAATGTTACTGACTTAGCATGCCTGTATAAAATTTGATCCAAACTATTCAAACAAATGAAAAACACAAGATGTTGCTGAAGACAAGAAAGTAACTGCATCCATTCACTGTACCTGGCTGCAAAGTCGACACGGGGAGAAGTAGACCAAATGCATGCAGCCAAGCATAAGGGTCAGGAAACTCAGCGCAAATGTATAGAAAATCAGCAGCACAAAGAGATAGTGATTGCCTTCACCCACGCAGTTGTTAATCCTGCAAATAAAATAACAGATACAGGCTTCATCAGGTATATAATGTAGTGATTGCGACACTATGTCTTTGAATTAATGGAAAATAAAAAGCATAGATAAATTTGGTAATGATTTTCATACCGACTGTGGCTATGTTTCATAATATACATAAAAGCAAATGATATAACTGAAAATGGCATACTCAGCTAAGATAATATTTACTAGTTTACAGCCTTGCTCCCACCCATGAAGCAACAAATGTCATTCTTGCTGTCGTCACTTACAGCATCACATGCAGCATTACTTATTATGCTGTAATATTGCCAAGAAAGAAGGAGGAACAGATTCTCGAGAAAACAGAGATGAGGATGTTGAGAAGAGTAAAAGGAGTAACATTGAGAGACAGAGTAAAGAGTTGGACATCAGAAAGGAGCTAGGTGTGAGTAGCATACAAGAGAAAGTAAGAGAAATGAGACTACGCTGGTATGGACACATGCAGAGAATGGAAAAAAACCGAAGTGAGAGCAGTTGGTGACATGAGAGTGCCAGGGAAAAGGCCAAGGGGGAGACCAAGAGGGAGATGGATGGATGGCGTCTGAAGGGATATCCAGACACTGCGGATCACCCCAGAGGATGCACAGGACAGAACATTCTGGAAATCAAGAATTTGGGCCGCTGACCCCACCTAGTGGGAAAAGGCAAAGAAGAAGAACTGACAACATTGGCAATACTAGAAATTAGAAAGGCTAACTTGAATAAGCTTAAGATCAAAATATCACAATGGTGATAGTGGCTGCCCCTTGTTGTTCCATGTGTACGTGTAAACTAGCATCCTCATGCATATGACATATAATAGTGCATTATACATGTGCATTGTTAATTTTAACATTGTAGTCCCGTTCACCACTATGTTTGTGCTCGGTCACTGCCGGACTGTGTGAAGGTGGAACTGACCACTGGCAGTGGTGGTCCATGCGCTGGACACACTGGTGACAGCGACTGCAGTGGTGGGCACGGCGGGGCTTCCTCTTGCGACACTTGTCACAGTATCCGACAGATGGATCTGCAACGGCCACACACGATGAGGATCTAAATATATGATGGAAAAGCACGCACAAGCATGGTAGCCCAATGGGATTTTTTTTTTTTATAATAAGATTAATAGTAATGTGTGAAACGAAGTTACATTTTACACATCACTCCATTTCACACATTGTTGTTAGCCATTTGGATGTATTTTACTGTTAATGAATGCAGAATTTCTGTTTATTTACTACTTGTTAAATGCATAATGATATTCCTCATATATATTATTATTATTATTATGAAAGAAATGTCATTATCCCAAACTTTTACACTGCGAGTAGGACATTTTCATAGTATAAAATGTTTGCTTCAACTGAGTGTACTGAATTAACATATGTTTATTTAGCTCATATCTCAAAAAACTGAACACACTGACGCTGTCCTGATCATATTATACTGACCATGCACTGACTACACAGCACAGACCACATACCAATAATACATTGTTCATGCACTGACCATGCAATGACCACAGACTGGTTGCAGACTGACCACACACAAACTAAGCACTGACAATATACCAATCATACACTGATTGTGCATTGACAATAAACTGAGCATTAGACAGAGTCAGACAGACGTTATAATCCAATATGATTTACCGGTACTTGTAGTAACCTTACTAACCCTTTCTGACTGGAGGATCTTCCACAGGGAATGGGACCATGCCTGGATTTGTGGTTGCAGCCTTCAGCAAGGTGATGAGGGTAAGCAACGATATGGAGACATAAACTAAAACAAAGTAATTCCGTGTCAGGTGAACAAATGGCTTCTACCACTGTCTTAGAATTGGCTGATTTTTTATATGTCACAATATACATATAAACTAGCTTATCCTGAAAATGACCATTCTCCAAAGTTTAGTCTAGATGTAACATTTTGTACTTTTATCAGATTTGTCACAACATTTTCAGGGTCTTATAAGAAGTGAATATTTAACAGAGCCTTGAAATTTGGTACACAGCCTAATTAGACTAATTCCAGTGCAGGCTTTTATGCTGGATAACAATTTTGCCAGTTAAAATATTTAGTGTTAAACATGTTTGTTAGCAACTCCTGTGATGACGTTCCCATCATAACATAACCACTATTTTGTGGTACACAACTGGCCAGGTTTGGGCAGTCATATTTCGGCAGTCATATTGACATGAGTTGGCAATAAACATACTTTATATGTTCGTCTAGACAAGAGCATTACATGTACAATGTTTGAAAAAAAGTAAATTTATTTCACTTTGCCTTTAAGTACTTTGAGTTCAAGTACTAGACCTCTCAATTGAGGTCATTGCAACTTTTGTAAAGAACCCATAAATCTAAAAAACGGAGATGTTTTTCTGTCTATATACGTAACATAGCCTCGGCACTGTTGAATGGTTATTCTCTAAAAAAAAAAACATGTTCTACATCAGCTCATATAACCATTAAAATCAGTTTTCCCAGACGTTTCTCTCCACATAATGATGAAATATATAACGTCCCAGCAAGCTATAAAAAGGCTTAAAAATTTAGTATTTAGATTTATGGACCTGTACTCAACAGCTGCTCTGCTAAACATAGGATCTGACTGCGCAACTCAAAACAACGTTCACAGTTTGAATGTGACAGTTATTTACTGAATGTTGCATGTACAAAAAATGCTAACATTATTTAACATTAAAACGGTACAAACATCTGGAGTTACTGCAGAGGCCAGCACAAATAATAGCAAGTTCCTTGAATCACCCTATATAATCATTCAGCAAATAAAATTATCTGGTTGAATTAAGAACGTTTAACTGATGTAGCAACCTTTCTGACCATACTTTTACTCTTCTGCCTTGAAAGGGTGATTCTAGATAATGGAACAGAGATTGTTGCTTTAGTCTTATTTATAGCTAATAAAAAGATGTTTATCTGCATAGGGGTAACCACATGATTGTGAAGAAGATATATAATTATACATACATGCAATGAGGGGCATCATCAACTGTCCTTCTCTGTACTGGGGGATGAGGACCACAACCAGTGTGCTCCATGAGCCAAACACCCAGTAGAAGATGATAAACAACAGCGATGCTATCCCGTAGGGATCTCTCAGAAATCGCACTCTCCCGAACAGCGGCACAAACACAGATAGTGGACTCTTGGTCACCCTTGTGTTCCCGTCATACATCTGTACACTCTGTGGCTGTGGTTTGGCGTTACTCATGCCATTTTGCAGCTGGTCCACGGTCAATGGGTTGCTTCCGAATTGATCCATCGTAATTAGGGGACGAAACTGATAGTTTGTTTCAGCTTCGGTAGCCTCGGCTATGTCAAATGATGGCATCATCGTGCGAGGCTCTATTTACCGTATTACAATGCCGTCAACGGTATAGGCTATAATTGTATAGTGTGATGAAAATTTAATAATTAACGACAGCTTCAGTTCAGTGACACTGAAAATTCATGACTGCATGACCTGAATTAATTAGGTCATTGTCATTGTCGTTGACATTTTGGCGTGTGTCTCACTGACTGTTACGATGACCGGCGTCAGGCTTCACTCGTCAGTGTGGCCTGTTCCGTGGGCCAGGGTAGTGGCAGTATGGGTTGACACTGGCACCGACACGCACCGTGAGACTTCCCCCGTCACTGGGACACTGACACTGACAGCGAACTGGTCGACAAAACCAGAAAGAACAACACTATAATTACGCGAGAAAGGCAGAATACGACGGCATCGTATATAGAAAATATACAATACGAGTACTTGTAAATAATGTTACTAAGAAGACTGACGGTAACGTTAATTACTATGTTCTTTCGTTGATGGGTAAACAGTTTTATTTACTATTTTACCATGTTACAGTACGCAAAATATTGACCTGCTACTTTGTGCTTCGCAATACCGGTGGCAACGGCTAAGTCCTTCACTAACCGCCAGTCACCACATAACAGAGTTGCCGAGAAAAGACGCGGCGATTATTTTACATACGTGGCGTTTTTGTGATGCACGAACTGTAGCACTTTTAAGCAGTGATGAATTAATCAATAAGTACTAGAGTCCACGAAGGCAAGGGACCCACGAACATACACGAGCACGTTTTTTTGTACGCTAAATGTTCCCGAAACCCAGCTAGCAAAACATGATTTGGCACTTCGGTAGGCACTTCAAACGAAATCTGCTGCGGCGGTGATTTCGCGTGCGCGCAGCGCCGCGTACCGGCAGGCGTCGATTCGTTTACTTGGACCTTGGTACCGTTTTGTTTTAACTCTCTGATTCGCGCGTATTTTTTTTATGATTGACGTCATCGACTGGCGACTCCATCTTCGAGGTAAGTTTAACTTTATTTGCGTTGTTTTATTTTTTTAATTTGACCAAAACTTAGCTAGATTTCATCGATATGATGACGTAGCTGTGTTTCATTACTGAATTTACAAAATATAGATTACTTTAAAAAAAAATATTTTGTGGTTTATGTAATCTATTGGATTTTTATTAATTCATCCTGAAATATCTTTGCCGTGATCGGGCGCACCATGCGGTTTTGAGCCATTCAAACAGCGTGAAGTTTTACCGTTGCCATGGCCTGTGTCTCGATGAAATTGCGTGTGTGTCACCAAAAACAAGTTTGATTAAGCAGTTTAGGTGTGTGTAACATAAAATATTTTGTAATAAAGGTAATTTATAAGGTTTATTTTAATTGTTGTGAAGAAAGCTTTTGCTTGCGCGGGCGCACCATATATGGCATATGGTTTTGAGCCATTCAAAAATTTTGAAGTTTCGCCGGCATTGACGCCATTATATCCCGGTTAGCGTAGGTGTTGTGTCACGTGACATGTATCGTCTCTCGATAGAATCGTGTGCGTGTTACCAAATTATTGGTTTATGGTCTATATATATATATATGTTTATGTGAACATATTTTGTGTTTAACCTAATCTAAGGGATTTATGTTAGTTAGTGGTGAAGAAATTTGTGGCGTGCTTCGATGCGAAATATGGTTTTCCGCCATTAAAAAATCATGTCATTTGACCGATCTGTCATTCTCAGTTTTATTGTTGGAAATAGGCCTAATTAAGTATTGCTATGTATTGTCAATGTTGACTACCATTTACTTTAATATTTATTTCTGTGTTATTTATATTGTTACAGGTCCACTCATCATCATGCTGTCGGTCGCGAAGCGACAAAGACTGCTTCCATCACTTGACTCTTGCTCTCCATTTGTCTCTCTGCTGTGAGAGTGATGTCCAGGAGTCGATCTTTATGTCTCTCAGCTTCAGGTTTCTCTTGATGGTATCTTTGAACCGGAGACGAGGGCGCCCTCTCTTTCTGTGACCAGAAGACAGTTGGGAGTAGAGAACCTGCTTCGGTAGCCTGTCTGATGACATCCTCATGAGGTGTCCAGTCCACCGGAGATTCTTTCTGATCAGAAGATCTTCCATAGATGGCAGCCCTGTCCGTTCGAGTATTTCCTTGTTTGTCACTTTGTCCATCCAGGTTATCCTCATGATCGAACGCAGATGTCGCATCATGAAGGCATGCAACTTTTTCACCTGTCGTCTGTACACTGTCCAGGCCTCGGCTCCGTATAGGAGGGTGGACAGCACAATTGCACGGTATATCTTGCCTTTAACCCGCATGGACACATGGTGGTTGTTCCAGAGTCTCTGGCGTAGTCGGCCGAAAGATGCACTAGCCTTGGCCATCCTCCTCTGTATTTCATCGTCAATGCATCCGTCACTTGATATAGTGCTTCCGAGGTAGGTGAATTCTATAACAGAGTTCAGCTTGTTTCCATCAACCATGATATCCTCCTCTCGGGTTCTTGTAGAGTTGGGTTGGTACAGCACCTCGGTCTTCTTGATGTTAATCTTCAGGCCAAACTTCTTTGACGCATTGGAAAAAGCATCCACTATTTTCTGGATCTCTTCAGCAGAGTGTGCAACCAGTGCACTGTCATCTGCGAATAGCAGCTCCCTCATCAGTATCCGTGTAGTCTTGGTCTTCGCTCTGAAGTGTGCGACATTGAATAGGTCAGCGCTCTGTCTGGACTGTATGTAGATGCCATCCCCCATGTCTCGGAAAGCATTGTCGAGCATTGCTGATAGGAAGATGGAAAAGAGCGTGGGCGCCAGTACACAGCCTTGCTTGACCCCATTTGTGACCCTGAACGATTCCGAGACTTCCCCTCCAACATTAACAGTCGCCATCATTCCGGTATGTAGTGCCTCGATCATTGTTGTGAACTTCTCTGGGCAGCCATACTTCTTCAGTAGCTGCCATAGTCCGGTCCTCCCAACTGTATCGAACGCCTTACTGAAGTCGACAAATACCATGTACAGTGGTCGGTCCTGCTCAATGCACTTTTCTTGTAGTTGTCGGAGACAAAATATCATATCCACGGTGCTCCGGTTACCTCTGAAGCCACATTGTGTCTCCGGAACTACCTCTGGTGTTAGGTGGGTAGATAGTCTGTTGAGGAGGATCCTGGCGAAGATCTTGCCTGCTATGGAAAGAAGAGAGATTCCTCTATAGTTCCCACAGTCTGTTCGATCACCTTTCTTGTAGATGGTTATAATGCTTGCATCCTTCCATGCTTGTGGTACAGAACCCATCTCCCAGGCATTGGTGATTAGTTGGTGCAGTCTGCTGAACAGATTGTCTCCTCCATGCTTCCATACTTCTGCAGGAATTCCATCTCCTCCAGGTGCTTTGCCATCTTTCAGGCTGGCGATTGCTCTAGCCATCTCATCCATAGTTGGAATCTCATCAAGGCTTGTCTTGGTAATGCGCTGCGGGATGTTGTCCAGAGCTTCGTGATCTATGTCGCCAGGGACGTTGAGTAGCTTCTGGAAGTGTTCACTCCATCTTGCCACAACTCTCTTGCTGTCAGAGAAGGTTTCCATTCCGTCTGTTGATTTTAGTTAAACAGGTCCCTTCTTTTTGGGTCCCCACACTTCCTTCAGTCCATTGTAGAAGCCCTTCATGTTGTTACTGTCGGCAGCTCTCTGCAGCTCCACTGCTTTCCTTTCCCACCAGTCCGACTTCAGTGCACGGGTGTGTTTTTGTAGCAGTCTGCAGGCATCTTTGTATGCTGCAGTGTTGGATCTAGTACTCCTGGTTTGCAACACTCTCTGGTGGGCTTGATCTCTTCTGCTCATAAGAGTCTGTAGCTCCTGGTCGTTGGGGTCGAACCAGTCCTGGTGTTTTCTGTCCGGCTTGCCAAGATATGTCTTGGCTGTGTTGTACACAACCTGCTGCAGAGCTGCCCATTCCTCGTCTGGTGTTGAGTTTTCCTTCTCCTCCCAATGGGCGAAAGCACTGTCCATCTCCTGCTCAAAACTCTCCCTATGGCTGGTGGTACGTAGTTTTGCAGTGTTGAGCTTGGTCGGCTTATTTGTCCCTTGCCTGTTGTGCTTTTGTCGTATTCTGAAAGCCACTTTTGATCTCAGCATCTGGTGATCGGTCCAACAGTTTGCTCCACGCATGGCTCGGGTACTTTGGATGTCCATCTTATCCCGACACCTCGTGATGATGAAGTCGATCATATGCCAGTGTTTGGAACGAGGATGCATCCAGGTGGTCTTGCGTTCATCCTTCTGCTTGAACATGGTGTTCGTCACTATCAGTTCGAACTCAGAGCACAGAGCCAGTAGAAGTTCGCCATTGGAGTTGCATTTCCCAATCCCATGTTTGCCCATGACCAAGGGCCACTTGTCATTGTCTCTTCCTATCCTCGCATTGAAGTCTCCTATCAGCAGTAGCTTATCGGTATGAGGGATGCCCCTGAGCACACTTGTGAGCTGGTTGTAGAAGGCCTCCTTGTTTTCGTCTGGGTTTGTCATTGTCGGAGGTCCACTATGTGGAGGTCCACTATGACTATGTTAATAAGATAAAGTTCATGTTATTTAGTGTGCTCCTGTTTTATGACATTGTGAATAAAATATCACTACTGCTATTCCTAATTAAAATTAATAATAATGCTATTACTTCTATAAATGTTACACATTACTAATAATTATTTATTTGTTATTTATTTAAATGCTTGGCATGAATATACAATAATACTGACATGATGTGCCTGGTGAATTATTGTAGTTATTGCATGCACTTTGAATTGTTTTATTTCAGAAATCTCGCACCTGAAACAATCACACATGAGTATGCATAATTACAAGCTTCGTTTGACTGAAGATGACACAGCAACATATCTACACTCTCTGAAGATACAGTCCCTGTGAACGTGACATGTACACTACAGTCTTAATAGACAAGAACACAACATTAGTTTATTGCTCGAACAAAACTGTATCTGTCAATTAACTGTGAAGATACAGAACCTATAAAGGCATCAATATATCACAGTCATCATCTGTTTACACTAATTTATAATTTATTACACTATTTGTCTCGCTCAATGTGACACATAATACACATATCTACACATATCTACACTGAACTAATTCATAATTATTTACTGCGGGCTTTCATCAAAACCTAGCCATTAGTCGAGTTAGCATGCTAACATTAACCAATATTAACTTATTATTAATTAAGTTAGTGTTAATGTGAAATTACTGGCTAATGTGTATTTACTACAGTAATTAATGTGGGAATGTCTTAATAATTATGGACATTACGGCCTTTTATTCATGTGTACATCTATACAAAGCACGGCTACTAATTATATATTGATTTATTAATTAGTTTATTATTAATATTACATAACTCTAATTTATAGAGTACAATTTATAGATGGTTCTACAGATTTCATGTTTATATAATATAAACATATTCATGGATATTGTGGTATTTTACCACAAGGTTTCTGTCTGTCGAGGTGGCCTGCTAATTATCGCCTATTAACTAATTTATTTATTTATTTATTTATTATTACATGACTAGTTAACATATATTTATTCTCATAAAATATCAATGTGGTTGTGCACACTGCATAATATGTATAAATATCTTCATATTTATGGACTCTGCTGGTCTTGATTAGAATGTGTTGGTATGTTACTACTGTATACTACTTAACTAATATTAACTAATTAACTGAATTAATTAGTGCAAAAAAAATCAACATAGCTAATTTATTACTTCATTCAATGCATTTCAAAACACTGCAAAAAGTATTTTAATAGTCATATAAATCACAAAGTTATGCCATTTTAAAGTCACTTTTATTCAAATATTTATCAATAGAAAACACAAAAATGAGCTCATTTTACCATTATAAGAGATACACAAATTTTGCGCAATTTTTCCGTCTTTAATTTGCAATAACTTCGGATCTAGTAACGATATTGTAATAAAATTAAAAGTTATGTGATCTGTAACTCATTACCTTTCATTTGAGCCTATTTCCAACATCCTATGATGATATTAAATTTTTTGTTGAAGTGCCTAACTTCGGTCGAATCCAAATCCTGCCTGTCCCACTTCGATTTCGCCGTTATAACGATTATTGCCTAAATTTTAACCCCCAATTCGTTATGCTAAACATACAGTCACAGACTAATGCCGACATAGGGGCCAGCCGGCGTAAAAAGCAGTCGAAGTTAAATGATTTCCGATTAACCCGACTTATTGTGTCCGCACCATAGTCACATAGATACTGTGGTCCGCACTCACCAGCCAGCATGCGCCAACGGTAACGGATTCGCGCCGACCGTCGGCCCCCGGCCACTCGGCCCCCTGCCCTCGGCGTGATGTTTGCGGAACACAAATCCGATATTAATAATAAATACCAAAGCGTATGTTTGCACTTTTGGTGTCCATCAAGGACTTATACACAAAAAGCTGCCCCTAGTTGCCGTGATTGTTTTTTTATTACGATGTGTGTGTGTGTTCGTGCGTGTACGTGTGTGTGGTATATATATATATATATATATATATAATTATATATATATATATTTAATTATATATATATATTTAATTATATATATATATAATTATATATATATATATATATATACATATATATATATACAAGGTGATACTTAATTACAAATAAATTCAGTAATAAAATAAATGTAATAAACTTAGCTACAAATATATGTACAAATGAAACAATTAATTTAGCTGAACTAATATATGTAGATATAATAAATAAATGTATAAATAGGTTAAAAGAGAAAATAGAAATTATGCGGAAACAAAATTCACGATAAGAAGTTCCCAACTACCACACGGAAAATCGACATGGCTTTGATTACAACGTGCAATTTGATCTAATTGTAATAAGTGGGGAACTGTTGTTTTACATCCTTGTGTTGATATATTAATAGTCAGTAGTCATCACGCACATTGAGAATGATGACATTTTCGGTGCCGTATTACATCTTGGGCTGCGGCCAACCGGGTGCTTATCGCCCATGACAGAAGTGGAGAATTCTTCCTCTTTAGGTAATTCAATCCTATTTGAACGATGACAAATTACTCTGCCAAAGGATAGGACTGGAACGGGAAGTCCTAAACAGGCATCCCTACATCCTCTGTACTTTGTCACTCCACGAATCAGGCAGGCAACCAGCTATTGGTCCAGCCAGTTAAATATAGCAACAATTAAAGTGTCAGGCGGAAATTAGGTTTACTTGTGACGCCTGTTTGAAGAGTTAGCGATCAGTTCCACCATCCTATTTTAATTATTCATTCGTTCGTTCGTTCGTTCGTTCGTTCGTTCGTTCGTTCGTTCGTTCTTCCATCATTCGTTCGTTCACTCACTCACTCACTAACCCACCCACCCACCCACCCACCCACCCACCCACTCATTCACCCAATCATTCACCCAATCATTCACTCACCCAATCACTCACTCAATTAACCACTAACTAGTCCAACCACTAACTAACCCATCCACTCATTAATTCATCCATTCATTCACATATTCAACGTCATCCCAGACATTTATATTATGAAAATATTGCGTCTCAGCCCAACTTTGAGGCCAAAAGAGGAACTTAGTTTGCCTCAACACCCGCTGTTGCTGCTCACGGTGGCTACAATCAGCCGTAGTCGCGCAGATTTTCACATGTCGGGTCGAATGTTGGGTTTTAGAAGTGCGCTAAGTCCAAGAAACAGTATTTTTTGTAGATATGACTGGGATGGCGTTGCATAATGGAATTTAACCGCTAATATATTAATTTCAGACGAAATTAGAATCATAACAATAATGTTTATTTGACAACAAGGTACACAATTTGTTGGTTGTTCTGTACATCAATCTAGCTTGTACATTTATGCATACATACATACATACATACATACATACATACATACATACGTACACACAGATCATTTCATGTTCACATACTATTTGACAATATATACACCTGTACTTATAAGTGGCAATTGGCGCATGGAACCGCCGAAAATATATAGTGGCAAGCCATTTAAAACAAATACGTTTTGAGGTTTTTGGCGCAGCCACAGAGAAAGCACGTTTGCCAATATTCAGCTTAGTTTTCGTAACAAAACATTGTTTGGAAACGGATGATCTAAGGGTCCTAGAGATATCAGAGAAATGTAACAGATCAACTAAGTATGTCAGTTGTTGAGTAGAAACAGTATGTAACAGTCAGTGGCAAATTTAAATGTAATTCTATATGTAACTGGAAACCAATGTAACTGCTTAAGTAACGGTAGTGATGGTAACAAAAGGGGGGTCTTAAGTACCACGCGTGTTAAACAATTTTGTATGCGTTGGAATTTAGATAAGTCGGATTTTTATTTAGTTCATTGTACATACCATATGATTTAATTTATTTTTTATTTTACGTGCTGCGTCTTCGTTTAATATGTTAATTAAAAAAAATTGGTTGAGGCTCTGTCTTCAATTAGGTGTTTATAAATATAAAATATGGTATCGTATATTAAAAAAAATTAAAAGCCCAGCAATAATTTCCAACATAGATTATATAACTGCTAAACAGGTCCGGATTCGACAATTCATTTGGCCAATGATAGTTATAGCATAAGCACCCTGTATGTGTAGCCTATTATCCATTGTGTGTTGAAGTTGAACTCTTAATCCCTCAAAATGAATTATTGTCCCAGCGACGGGAGGAAGGGACATCCGCACCCATTGCGCCTCGGTCTACGGGCCTCTACGGGCATTAAGTCTTAGTGAGTATAATCACAAACTAAGCAACTGTGTAGTCTAGTTATTGACTCTGCCATTACAATTGCATCAGCTATTCAAATTAATATGTTAGCTGTAACTTCATAATATTATAAACACTGTACATTGGAGATTAAACATCATGTTTGCGGCAACAAATGGAAGATTATACAATTATGAATCACACAAAAAAGAGAACACAGTTCGGGATCAGTGGCCTTGCTACCAATAGCATCATGTGAAAACAAAGTTAGCTAACACACGTGTACCATTTGCTAACTTCACTACAACGACATTTACATCAGCTAAGTAGGCAGGAGCTTCAGCGGAATGTTCATTGGTCACCAATCACTGTTCGTACCTCCACATTTCGGCTTTGGTCTGGCGCCAATGTTTCGAGATCTCTGCGCAATTACAGCTTCAGCCAACACTCGTGTGACCGGTGGGCATAGAAGTGGACGGTCTGCGTACATTAAATTTTAGTCTCACCTTCAAAGCTTGGGAAGGAATGACGTTCTGTTTGAACTTATGCAGAATGTCTGCTCCGTGTTTCCAATATAATATTCCAGACACAATATTAAAATTGACGATATAGTGTCTGCCAAATATTTGCACTCAATGCGACAACCATAGTGTTCGAAATGTGAATACAGATATATTTCAACCGCTAAATAGTCACATAGTATATTGCAAACCATTCAGATTATAAACACTCACTGTGTTTGTCGGACGGCAATACAGCGGAGATCGAGCGAATTTAGCGCAATAATTTCTGGGTATTCGGCGTGTTCGAGGTGTCCCATGCACATTCAAGGCTACCGGTTCTGCAGACTTCCTGCTAAGTTAATTTTCGACACTCTCAGTCTCGCTTCAAGTGCACGGACGGTGAGAACACTTCGAAATGCTTACGTAGGAGAGGCGCTCTGCTCTGTACGACGCACCGCCTTTCTTCGGTTTGCAGAAAATCCTCGTCCTGGCCTTCCTGAAACCGACGGGAGTGCACTTGCTGCAGAATTCTGTGTCGACGACCACGCCGGCTGTATACCGCGGTACGTTCAGAGAGGCCGATGTACCGATGCAAGCAGTCACCCTCAACGCGACGGGAAGGCACCCGGGAACGAGCAGACGACGCCGGAAGGAGATGGTCCTGCACGGCTTCTGTTTCCGGAAGTACCGGGCCACGCGCATCATAGTCGAGCGAGGGAAGTTCTGCTGCACGAAGTCGTTTATATCCAAAGTGTTTGGACTGTGATCGGCGAAAATCGGCCGATCAGTGTTCGAATTGATTTCATTTTCTCGTGTTTCGGCAGATGTAACCGACGTCATGTTGCCATCACGGGCAGCGGTTATTGCGTTTGGCTCTCCGCGACTGTTTTTCGTCTCACCTCGTGGAAAGTTTATCCGCAAGAAGTACTTCCACGATTCGCTTGCGTCCGGCGACGCGGGTTTACCGTCGCATTCTCTCAGTCGAGCAAATGTCAAGCAAATAATATATACGCCGTAAGACACGAGGTGAGAGCGTGACACAAAACAATACATC